>CP045898.1:1767677-1805798 GCA_013387185.1 Caligus rogercresseyi
ACGGGAAGAGGGCCCCTTGATCTTCGTCGAGGAGGGGGGGAAGGTCGACCAAGCATTTTATTTTTACCTTCTTTTCCGAGAGGTAGTCCCAAGGGTTCCAGCAAGATGGGGATCCATCCCACACCAGTAAATTGGTTCAAAGCTCGTTTAATGAATGTTTGAAGACTTTTGTCGAAGTACTTGTGGCCACCGTCCTCTACTATGAAATATAGTCATTCTGGAGAGAAGGGTGTTAAGCAAGTCCTGACCATCAGTGGAGAATTCTGAAAAAGAAAACTACTTCATCCATGGGCCTCCTTATCTGAGGAAGATATCTGCCTAATTGCCTCCACCGTTAGGAGTTTCAAAGCTGTACTGAAAGCCAAGGAGATATGTGTGGAAAATTCATAAAGGTCTGGATTGTTTAATACATATTATACTATTATTTTTAATTAACAATATTTATAGAGAAATTTAATACAAAGACTATACATCGTAATACGTGTCTCAATTGTAGCGAATCCCTGTATATAATATATATAAAGCATTATAAAACTCATTTGAAAATGGCTATTGAAAAGTATTATGACATTTTTAAAAATATATTGAAATTTAGAACTCATAATATTCTCCCTATGCTTTCATCTTTTATTCCCTATATTTACAGTTATTATTTTTTTACTTTTATAGATATTGTTAAATTCTTATGATTAGTTATTTATTTCATCTTTATCCCTCGGAAGACATTTTTAGCTTCGATGTTTTGGAGTCTTACATAAATTTATTGTGAATTTTTTACACCTGTTTTGAGCGGGACTTTTTATTCCACTAAAAAAAATAGGGGGAAGTGTTGATCAAGGTCACGCTGGTCCCTGCCTTCGATATTCTATTTTGCATTAAAAAAATACAATAATAATGCCTGGGCTTCAATTGCAATGATCACCAATAAATGTCTCTCTATCTTGTGTATCCGCGTGATATCTGTCAAAATATATAGTCAGCTGCTGCACCTTCTTCATAATGGTAAATACTTTGCATCTTGTATTACATATATGTGTTTCCCTTTCAATGTTAGGTGCTAGATACAAATATGTTACTGCTTGACAGAGACAAATTCCTTGTCAAAGAATAAATCTCGCTTGGTATTGTTATTTTACTGTTCAATATATGTGTGTGAGAGAAACTGAGAGTTTTTTTTGTATTATTCAATATTGATAGACGTACTTATTTGTAGATGAAGAAAATCCATGAATCCTTCACTCTCTGACACTGACTTGTGTGTGTTAAATACAACATAAAAAATCATGCAGTTATGCATTTGTATATTCACCTATATATTGTTTAAACATATCTCTATATATGTTCACCCACCTATATAATTTTTCATTGAAATTTACCAGCGGGGGTCATTTTTAGGGTTTTTTGATGGAAAATGCCCAATTTTTCATCACAGTAATTTTTGTGGAAAAACCTGGATTTATGTGAAAAAGCTGCCTATTTATGATAATGAATCAAATTATAGGTATTTGGGCTTATATTAGGGCCTAAGGGACTATTTAAGGGTTTTGGTGGATATTATGAGCAGTTTTTTGAATATTTACTCAAATTTTCTCCGAGAAAATGAAGTGTTTCCGGAATATGAAATTCGCAAACTTCAAATGGGCATATCTTAAGAATCATTGGAGTTAGAGGACAAATGAGACCATTTTTTGATAGTTCGAGTCTGAACTATTCATATTATACAGTTTGCAGGTGATCTGAGAAATTTTTAAAATTTCGATATGTCCCTTGGGAACCCACTGTGCTATATAATTAACTGATACTACAAACCTAAATATTAGTCCATTTAAAGAGCTATCTAATTTAAAATGTATATCTTACTTGGTGAAAAAAATGGTTGATTTGGATATAGAAAAAAATCAAACTGTGAATATCCTATTTTTTCAAGACGAGTAAAGTCATGTCACGGAGTCGTTGTTCTCTCCCTTTTCCTATTCCTTAAGACTTGGTATATCACTGCTCAAGGGATAATAATTATTGTGAGATAATAAATCGGGATCAGGAAAAAAACATACTCAACAAAACCTTTCATTTATTGGAGGCATCATTTCAGTAAATAATGATGATATTCTTTATGTTATGTTAGGACCACTCTCTCCTGTCTGGAAGGATTTTTTCCCCTTGCATTCTTCACTCGGCGTGTCATCATCTATGTGAAGTGGGTCCTCTGTAGGCGGGTCAAACATTTGCTTCCCTAAACTTTGAATTGAAGCAGTATGTTTACGAGCTAATCCCTTGAAGCGTTAAGGAATGTAGATGAAAGTGGTAGTTGATCGACAGGAATATGCTTTGAAGCCGGATAAAGTATAAAACACTTTCACATAAGGAATTAAAAGTCGTAAGGGAAGAGTTTCGGCCCCAGCCCACACTCAAGTCATAATTATTGCAAATCATAATTCGAATAAATTTAATTGCATGAAGATAATAAATAATTATTTTCTCCTGGAGATATTGTCAATTTTTTTAAATGTATGCTAATCATTTCGACACCACCTCAATATAATGCGTAAACACTTCAGTATTGAGTAAGGTGGTCTTTTAGGTCATTTTTATCGTTTTTTTTTTTTTTAAAATTGTGGTATTTGTTTGTTGTTAATGAAAAAATATTGTTAAATTTAAATTGACAATTGAACATTTCATAATTCAAGAAATTTATAAATAATCTTGATATGGAACTTAAATTTACTTAGATAAAGATGTATTATATTTTATTTTACATAAAAATAAAAAATAATGTAACCTGTAAATATTTTTTTAACTTTCATCATCACAATTTTCAACAATAAAAAAATAATTATTTTTGTTAAAAATTGTGTTTCGTCGTAATATTTTTTTATTATGAATGAAAGTTTTAGAAACAAAAAGATTCAACATGAGTCATGCTCCTCAATGCTGATTCTATCACATCTCCTGCAAAAGAAATGTATTTTTTATGCATGAGTTGCATAATAAAGCAGCTGGAAAATGGGTTTTATGCTGCATGGATCTATCAAAGTGCATTTAGTGTTTGATGCATTGCAATGATAAACATCTTCCTCCTCCTGCAATACACCATTGCACATCATTGAATGGAAATCTATTTAATGTTTTGTTGAATTTTTTGGAATGCTAGTTTTTGGTGCATAACGATACTATTATATTTCAATTTAAATCCATCTTGTACAGAAATTACACAATTATTACCTCTGCCAAAGGAGGTATTGTTTTCACTGGCGTTGGTTTGTTAGTTTGTTTGTCAGCAGGATAACTCAAAAAGTACCGAACGGATTCGGATAAACTTTGTGGATTTGTTGGAAATGCCAAAAGAAACAAGTGATTAATTTTGGCATCTCTGAGTGCTTCTTTAAGATGCAAAATGAGCTAAATACTAATAAATATTTCAAGTTAGCCTACTCTGCCAATAGATGTCGCTGTGCTGTGAAATTGGGTGCCGGAGCGTCTTCCTCTCAAAAATTTCCGTCGAGGGGAACCCTCCCCCGTCCCTCAACGCCGCCCCAGTCGTGAAAAATCCGCCTCGAAGGCTCATAAGGACCCCGTGACGGCGGAGGTTTACACTCTCTGAGTGTATACATGCCTCTAGTTTTAGTTTACAAATGATCTATTACATTACTTAAAATGTCAGAGGGAAGTACTGCTTTGGAGTTTTTTGATTTATAGAGCATGAACTGCAATATAGAGGTGATCAGGTTTATTGTTGGAATGATAGTTTGACTTGGATCATTTTTGTAGCACGGTAATAATTAATATTAGGTCGATATTTTTGACGATAAATCTACAAAAATATACAATGAACTGTTGAAAAAAGTATATTTTTTTACAGATAAATAAAATTTATCTATAAAATACATCTTTCTTACCTATTTGGATCGATAAAATTGCATCCGATAGGATACAAAGCAGCATTCTAGCGTGTAAGTTAGTCTATCGAAACTAAGATCTTATATATGAGGTTGATTTTCCCATATCGTTGATATCACTCATTGAGCTATCGCACTATTTTTTCGTCCTTTTAAATTTATTTTTGCCTAAAGGTATAACTTCAACTATATATATATATATATATATAATATATATAATATATATATATATATGTATATATATATATAATATAATATATATATATATATAATATATATATATATAATAACAGCCGCTTAACAACATAGATATATTAGAATTTTGCATATCAGATTTGAGTGTTACTTCAACTCTCTCCTCTCTCTCTCACTCTATTTATATATATCTATAACTCTATATATATATATTATATATATATATATATATATATAATATATATATATAAGAGCCGTTTAACAAAAAAGAGCCTTGAATTTTGTATATCAGATTTGAGTTTTTATTTTTTTACATTTATATGATCTATATATCATTCATTCATATTATATATATAAGCATGTATTATGCATACAATTAGTTTGGAAGTTTTGTGAGATTTAATGACAGGTAAACATGCATTGGATTTATTGTTTATCATGTTTTTTCTTCAAGGAGGAAAACTGAAGTTATTTCTTTTTCTTCTTCAGTATCATAGCAATATAAATATTTACACTTTTGTATGTATTTTGTTTGTTTCTCGACATAAATGTACACACAACATCCGTCATTTTCTGCCTAATAAGAGCATTCAATAATAAAATTTGTTCACTTAAGTAACTACTAATATGCATTTTTTGTATGCTTAAAATAAATCAAATATCATAAAAATATTATGTAAAACCGAGTATTTTTACGTACTTTATTTTATTAACATTTCAGTTCTCAAGTATTTCAAGTAGTTGTGGGCACTAATTTCTTTGTATTCTATCTTTGTATTACATTGCCATGAATATAAAAACTGAATGCACTTTTTTGCCGAGACAATAGTTTCATAGCAAAAAATGCAGTTTTTGATATCTCTCTGTTTTAGGTATCAAACGAATGGCCATTGTCTTTATGCTTTATCCTTATGCTGCCATACATTTGAGAGAACATTCTGGGAACAATACAACATGCATTTCTGTGCAGTTTAGAAACTTTTCTGCAAAATTAATAAACACGAAAGAATATATATTTTTTACAAAACTTATCACACATTGATGAAAATGCATTATAGCTAACATGGAAATTTGAAACATGATATGTAGTTTGATAATACTTTATTTGTTAAAAAATAAGGAAACACCCTTTAAAATAGCACAATTATAAAATTTACCATAAAAAAACACCACCAAAGTTTATTTATTAGGAGATTATAAGATTTATATTTTACCCATCCACGAAAATATTAAGGCATTTTGAAAATGTAGATCCACTAAGAGTGTTTTCGATGGTTATCTCGATCCCAATGCTTGCAGACTGTGGCTTAGAATACCACGATAATGGGTGCAATCGGCAGAATCGACGATATAAACACCCTAATATGTTATTGGTCTGATCACGAAACCTGATTCTGTAGATGTTATCTGTGGCTCATTAACTGTGTGTTTAAAACCTAATATGTTAAATTGGTGATCGGCAGTACCCAAGAAACCATTACAGGCTAGAAACCCTTTTAGATCATATCTAAGAATCAATAACATCATATGTGTGATTGATGGGACTCAGGGGTCAATCGGAGATGGATTTGAAACTCCAATATGCAACAGTTGTGATCGGAGTGACCCTTGGGCCAATTGTCAATGAGTTAGGTACCCTATTATTCTTTAGTTGAGATATTCACAGACCACAAGGGTCCATTGAAAGGGATTTTAAAATCCAAATATGAGTTCTATTTTTTTTGTGGCAATCCAATTTTGGAACATTTATGAATATATAGTGAGGCAAAAAACCTTAGCTTTGCTTTAGAGTCTTATTTTATAATATATATTTAGTATCAGCCTTATTCTGACAGACAATCAGTTTTTATAACAAATATCAAAGCAAAAATCTTAGTTTTACATTGCATAATACATGTAAATAAACAATGTTAATGAATTAATGTATATTAAGGGGTATTATAGAAACCTAATATTAAGATCTCAAAGTGTCACCCCCCGCGAAAGTTGCGTCATAAGAAACTAAATTATCGTAGAAAAATGGATTTGGGTTTGATCCCTCCCCATATCAACCCCCCCCCCCATTGCTTTGAAAGGTCTCGTTATTAAGCAAAACTTTGTAATTTATTAGTTATTTTGAAGAAAAAAATGCAAAATAAATATTTTATCTATTTATGAGTTTTTAATTTTTTCAATTTTTTTGCCTAATTGTTTCGATAGAATTGTAACTGACAGAATATAAATATGCATTAGCATTAAAATTAGTGTATCGAACCTAGGATCTTATCAATGAGGTAGAACAAACATGACCGTCCCCTCTCGGGATTTGAACTTGCGCCCCCAACATTGAGAGTTGTTTCTATAATAACCATTTATGTATATAATACAAATTAAATAAATAAACACTGCAATCTTCAGTTGGATATATCAATTCAATGATCCCCTTTATAAAGTTGATTTTTTAAAGATAGTAATATAAATTACAATGCTGTTTATTGAAATTTTGTAAAAAATACTTTTTCATTTAGTTTTTTAACATAAATATGGCAATGTATAAGTAACATGCTTTGGTAAATTATATAGTTTTTAAATTGTAACACAATTCTCTGAAACATTATCCAATATCCTGCTTGGTGTGTTTTTGTTATTTTTTATATACAATATTTTGTCTTCATACAATGAACGTGCATTTAAACGTATTTAATTATTTAAAAATTGTGTTTATATTTTTTGGGATACTTTTTCGATAATAAAATAACTAATGTGTTGTCTTTGTGTTGTATCATGTCAGATTAACCAAGGCACTAAAAGTTCGGGTATTTTTTAAAATTTCCGCAATCTTGTACGCCAAATTATTCAATTCGGGACTCGTATTTTATACAAACATTAGCTTAAGACATTAAGATTTATATTCACATACAAAAGTACTAAATAAAATCATATTGTATGCATATATTAAAAAATAATGGACATTCAATGAGCATTCTAATCCATTGCATTATAATAACACTGTTCTTTCATCTATTGTAACTGAGAAGAGCCCCAACTAACTCATATGAGTGAGCTTTTGAAAAAAAAAAATTATGGGACATTTAATCCGATTCATTAGAATTTTGTGTTTCGAAGAATTGTTTATTACTTCCTTTTAAACAGAAAGGCCACAAAAGTCTAAATTGCATTTTTATGTTTTCCTTCAATAGTGTGTACCTCAAATGATCACGCAAGCAAAAAAATATATTGAGTTGACGCTTGTATGAAGACAAAAATAAATTGATTTTCCCAACAAACATATACAGAGTATACATTTCATATATACCTGGAATTAATATTATACAGTAATGTTTTCTTATAATTAAGAGACTTAATTGGTTTTGAAAAATAACAAAGATAGAAATATATAAATAAATATTTAATTACAGTTGGATCTCTCAACAAATATTAAAAGACAAAAAGCTGAAAAATATAAAAACAAAGCTTAAAACAAGAAAACATGCTATCGTTATAATTAAATTTAAAAAGATTCGCCAATCCCGATGACCTTTTATTACCAATTGGCGTTGATTATGATGGCCACATGTTGATGTGTTATAAGCAGGTGCATAGCATCCACCAATGCTGGCGAACCATATGCAATGGGGACCAAGAGATTAGGGGCCCGAGTCACCAGGAAAAAGAAAAAGACTCTCTTTTTTTGCTGGGTATAATGTTTTTGACTGCCTGATTACGGAGTGCTCTCTCATCTCAGAGCTGCTGAAGCAGTCAGCTGACTGCACCTTCACCTCTTTCATCAGGTGAAGGGATATATATATCAGACTTGTTGATTTATCGTTTATTTGTAGTCGTTCGCGAACGATGAACGATAACTTTGGCAAACGACAAACGAACGACGAACAACAATAAATATTATATATATAGGACCATTTTGATTTGTGTTAATTCCTTATTGAATGGTTCAACGAATGCGTTGAAATATTTATTTAGAAAAAATCTTGACCACATACATAGGACATGAACTATGTTTTGGGATCATACATATTTTATTAAATATTGCTTTTAAAATATTTACACAATCTTTGAAGGCTGTCCACCGATCTTAAAATGCCTGGGCATAAATGAAACTGGATACGCTCTATTTTGGTGGAGCCATCTTGATAATTTTATCGTTACAAAGATTATATAATTTTTATTATTGCTCCTTCAATACCATTAATAAGTTATTCGAGTTTTTAAATTAAATCAGTGCTGTTATTATTAGTTATAAATCTTTAACAATCTAACAAGCGTCCCTATTAACCTCAAGCCCTCTACCGGAGAAAAGTAACAGTGCAATTCATGATGGATGGGAGATTACACGGGGTTTTAAACTCATAGGAATAAAAGTCATGGGGGGTGGTTGCTCGGGGGTAAAAATCCGGAGGCTAATATTCTGGGGGTTGGGGGAGGGGTAGAGGTCCTGTTCCAAAGAGAACAGGTATCCAAATCCGTTTATTACCTGAAAGATTTGCGAAGGTTATCACTTTTCATGGAAAATATTTTAAATAAATATTTAATATTTTTATATTCAAACCATGTTTTTTTTACATAAAAACTATCAAAACTTATTCCCCACACCCTATACAACACAGATATATGTAAAGTGATGTTAAAGCGTATAAAATACAAATAAACATTGTTGTCTAAAGTTTAGCACCAAATTTGAACATACAATTACATTTGATTGACAAGTATAAAAATAAACAAAATAGTAAAACTCACAAAAAACCCATAACAAAGAAAGTCATAAATTAAAAAAAAAATCTAGATATTTTTTAAAATGTGTTTTTAACCTAGTCAAGTACTGGTATTATTTTAAGCGCCTCTGAAGTTGCTAGTTCCTTAAAGGACCCAATGATAAGATTATATTGATATTAAGTTAGTTGACTTAAACTGATAACAGTTACTTGTAATAACCAGACTTATTGATTTGTAATCTTTTGCAGACGACGTTGTCGTTCGCGAACGATGAACGACGAACGAATCGATCGTTGAAAAAATTATTCAGTAACTTGTAGGTTTGTTCTTATTCAATATATCTTCATGAATGTTCACCCTGGCGCCAAAATAGGGGAAATAATTTTCCCATAGCCTAGTCATTTTGACTCCTTTTTGTAGAGAAATATTTCCTCTGTAAAAAAACTCCTCACCTTTTTAGACTGATTTAAGTAACATTGATTAAAACTCTTTAATAAAAAACGTCCACACTTTACGCAAAGAGTATATAATTTTTAAAGTTTCACTCAATTTCACAATTGATGTAAGAGTTAATTCTAACTAAATGACCATTTTTTAATAATAATAATTAAGATTATTAATTTGAATAAGAACAATAAACGAACGACGAAATATCAAATTTGAAATGAATGATGAAGGAAGAACGGCAGATTTGGAAAACGAACGACAATTTTTCGCGAACGTCAACCAGTCTGGTAATAACTTATCAGTATTTATGTGAATAATTGTCTATTAACCTTTTTATTTTTTAAATATATTTCACTTTTAAGAAATTTCAAAGTAATTGCGTTAAAAACAAAACATAGATAGACATTTTTGTCTCAAATTATTACTTCGCAGAAGAACAACACTAATTTTAACTATGATTGAACATAATAAAATAATAAAATGCCTATATAAATGCACAGATATACTTTAAAACGATGATCAATTATAATAAAAAACATCATTTTGAAGTTTTAAGAATGCAACGTAAAATCTTTAAATGAGATAGTGAACTTGATGGGAAATACTTGATCTCCTATGAAGCAATTTTTCACTAATTATTACGCTTATTTTTATTAGTATTTAAAAATAAAGAACATTGGTTGTTAAATACATTTCTTATACTTTTATAATTGAACGTGCCCCACCTATCTTTAGTCATAAAACGAATTGCTAGAATAATATTAAAACTAATTTTTAAGGTTTAAATAAAGTAATATTAACAAGATTTTACGCCACACTTAAGAAGATTTAAATACGTTTAAGATAATGTAATCAATATAAAATATGGACACATAATGAATAAATCACTTTATTATATATTTGCAAATACTATCATTATTCTATTGTAATATACAATTTTGGGATAATTTTTTTAAAATTAACCAGTTCGTTTATTATGTAAATAAATAAAAAATGAGACATTTACATAAAACACAAAGCAAAGCATATTTTTAATAATTATGCAGTCATCTTAAAAAACTTGGCTTGTATTTGTGCTACTGAAACAATCCGAAAAGTTATGGGACAATAATAACATTATAATAACAGTTGGATCAGGCTTTGCTTGACTATGAATTGCTAGGCTATCCATATTGAAATAGTCTTTGTGTCTGTATTGTCATCTTCCATTTGAGAATCCATCTTTTCACCTTCCATAGAACTTCTTTTGGCGACGTCAGGTTATATCATTTTGAACAAACAGAATACTTAATCTGAAAGAAAAATTAATTCACTAGAATTGGAATAATTAAGCTTTAGATGGATAATACCTTCCAAATCCTTCAAGCTTCTCTAGAATAGTTTCCATTAATTATGCCTTCCTATACCTGATTATGCTCTTCTTCGAAAGGCTCTTGTGATGTTGAGCTGCTTATATTTCATTTACATCAATTAAATTAATTTATATCAATTGATTAAGAGATTATTTAGTTATTAATCAATAAACGATAAATCGACTATAATATAACATGGTAAATATAAAAGACAACAAAATAATATAATTTTGGAGTTAACTTAAGCCTAGACCAGGGATGCCAGGGTGAAATCTGTCAGGGGGCCAGATTGTTTTCAAGTGGGACCTCGGGGGGCCAAATTACCGGTACACTTTTGGCCTGGCAAGACCAAACACTAAACAAATGGACATGCTATTTGATATAATTTATGAAGGCCTGTACATTAAAAATGAATTGCAATACACAATAGCCTCGCAACGAAGCATACAATTATATGGCAGCCAAAAGCAATTTACCCTTTTTAACTGTGTAACATCAACCTCTGTATGTCAGTAACTTACATTTAAAATATTTTAAAAACAACAAGTTGACTAGGTCACATAAATAACACAAGTAAACTGTAAATTACTTTCATCAAATTTATTGACAACTTGCACATAAAATTATCTGGATGCACAGGCCTAATTAGGCAAATAAAAAGATGGCCAGGCTAAGTAGCCAAGGCCTAAAGAAGTCAAAATATGTATCAAGGTTAAGTACTCAAACAGATCAGGTGACTAAATATTAAGTAGATAAATAATTAATAATAAAAAAATTACAACATTACAACAAGCAACTGATAGCACATTAACTTTGTCAATCAACTCCCACAAATATTTCCACATACCTATCTCCTTTATTTCCTCCCCATCATTACTTCCCTGCACTATGAAACATGAGGAAGCCAGCTACATTTTACATGTCGAAGCAAGAAGCCTTTTAGTTTTCACCAGCTTGTCCACATTGGGGGACAGGCTCTGGGCCGTGGCTATTTTCATGACATCATTGAGATGTCCATGTGTCAGGCGATTGCGCACTTTCGATTTATTAAGATTCATTACTGAAAATGCCTGCTCACATAAATATGTTGTGCCAAACATACAGAGGATTTTACCTGCAAAAGCAGTGATAATTGGGTACTCGGGTGGCAAAGACTGGTAAAATGATTCAATACCAGTAGATGCGTACGCATCTTTCAACCGCGCACAGCATTGCAAGTCTATCAGTTCCATTTGCATCCCCTCTGGGACCTCGGAAGCATCCGTCGTGAATGGAGAGCGAAAAAGCGCAAAGTCCTTTTCCAGTTCAGTGAAAACCGTGAATCGATTGTCAAACTCGTGCATGAGGCCGGAAAGCAAGCTTGCATACTTGACCATGCTCTGATGGTTGACAGACAGAGATTTTAAACATGGGAAATGGGCTGCATTGCGCTGGCTGAGCTGTGCCTTCCATAACGCAAGTTTACTTTGAAAGGCACGGACACTGTCATAATACTCGGTAACGAGTTTGTTGCGACCTTGCATAGTAACATTCAAGACGTTTAAGTGTTCGGTAATGTCCACTAAGAAGGCAAGGTCTCTGATCCATTCGGGGTCGTCCAATTCCTCCACAGGCTTCCCTTTAGCCTGCATGAACTCGGCTATCTCTTTGCGTAATTTGTAGAACTGTTTGAGCACTGCGCCTCGGCTCAACCAACGCACATCGGTGTGATAGGGAAGGCCCTGGTAAATGTCATTTTCAAATAAAAATGCATCGAATTGCCGATGGTTAAGCCCTCTGGCCCTGATAAAATTGACAGTGGCAATAACAACACTCATAACATGCTCCATTTTCAGACTTTTGCAGCACAACGCCTCTTGGTGTAAAATACAGTGAAAGTTCCAGAATACCTGGTCTGGGTTTGCCTCTCGTACCTTTTCTCTCAACTTCACGACCACCCCGGCCTTTCTTCCTACCATGGAAGGTGCACCATCCTTAGCCACACTGACAGCGCGACTCCAGTCCACCTCCAGATTTTCAAGGGCCCCGACAAGGCTAACGAACACGTCGTTAGCTGTAGTCGTGTCTGTCATGGTTACCACGGAAACAAACTCCTCCGTGACATTCAAGGCAGCATCCACTCCGCGAATAAATATCGCCAACTTGGCCATATCAGTCACATCAGTGCTCTCGTCAAGGGCAATAGAGAACGCGATGAATGACTTTATCTTCTCTTTAAGTTGGCTGTGCAAGTCGCTGGAGAGCTCTTCCACTCTCTCAGTCACTGTAGGTCGGGATAAGCTGATGTTCGCTGGGGCTTGTCGACTTTCTGGACGCACTAGCTCGGCTGCCTTTGTGATGCACGTCCTCAGTGAAAGGCTTGGAAGCTTTAGCTATCTCCCATGCGATGACATAGCTCGCCTTCACTGCCCCTAAACATGAAGTAAAATGTTATTTATACAGAAATCCCCATTCGAAAACAACTATGCTACAGTTGTCGTAAAAATAAGACTTTGAGAAGAATAAAATTTAAGAATTAAATAAAATCAAGAAATACTAATAAATTGATAAGGTATCAGAAGGCAACGGATTCTCTCTCTCTCTGCGTGTGTGTTATTAATCAGTAGTGTTGTCAGCTATGTACAAGTTGTTGTTGCACAAAAGATCAGTTTTTTCATCTTCTCAAGCTGTCATCAGTTGAACATAATTTATGAAGGAGTAAGACACATATAATAAGACATTAAATAAACGATATTTCGATCACACAATACGTTTTTATAGGAATTCGCCACTAAGACACTGAGTACGAAGTATACTATTTCAAGACTAATTTAAAGACTTATTCTCATTTATTGACTTCATATATCTTCTTATATATTTTACCCACAAAAACAGCATCACATCATCACAACAAACAAATAAGCTGTTCTTAGCTACGCTCGCGTTAGCTGACGACAGCAATGCAGGGTCCTATTTGAATTTGATGTTTTTATGAACACATTTGACAAGTTTATTAATCAGTGACACAGATCCCTTCGGTATAGCTTAAATAAGTCCCACTGCATTGTAAGTGGCATTTGTGTGTTGTTTTAAGCGTCATTTTATGTGCGTTCCGGGACCTCCGCTTGCCTCATCATACCTGCGCTGTCATATGTACCTTGCGTTCCGGCACCTCGTGATTTACAAATTAAGCACTGCTTAAAACCATTAAGGATAAAAAACAAAAGTAGATTACATTGGTTGATATTGTATCATAATATTATATATATATATATTAAAAAACTCTTCCCAACCAGTGATGTAACGGGGCCAGATGTGATGTCTATTCGGGCCGGATCCGGCCCGCGGGCCACCACCACGGCATCCCTAGCCTAGACCAAAGAATATTCATGAACAATCCCAACACTCACCTTAACATAACGTTTTGCATTGCTTAAAAACCATCTTATAACTAAAAATAGGTTAAAGTTAATAAACCGGTGATAAAACGGATACCCCATTGTATCGTTGTGTTCTTAACTTCAGTATATCATGTTGAGTGCATATCTATTGTGAAGTAAAATAAATATATTAACATTTTAACAGAAAAGGATGGAAGTGCTTCTCTGTTCAATAAAAATGAAATAATTTCATTGCTTCTGCGAATTTCTATTGCATTTTTTGTTTTATTGTATATTATGTAGAGGAAACATTGACTATTTTGTACACCGATGCATTTTGACATTATCTTACTTTTTATAGCTAAAAAGTACTAGCCATCGTTTCCCGTAGCCATTTACATGTATCTATGTTTTCATACATTTTTGTGAAAATATTTGGACATGGGAATATATAGTTATAAAATGCATAGTTTTGGAGATAACAAAACTTTCTGCAAAAAATAAGCATACGAAGGAAAATAAACAAGTTTTGCAACAATATCAGATCGTTAAACAAGCGGGAAGGCTTTATAATATATACTTCACTCTCCAATTCTTAATTATTAGTTAAGAATATTTGAAGTTTCTTTTTTAAACTGTTAGACAAAAAACAACACAGGCGTTTTTATGGCAAAATAATAGTAATATAAGTGCTTTAATTTAATCAATATCTTGGATTTTTATAATAGTATCGGCATTAAACAAGCTAAGATCTTTGAGCCAACTTAAGAGGATGATAAAAATATATAGTTAATCTATTTAACCTTGATGATGTTTACCAACGAAATACATGTGATTTCACAAGCTGCTTTTAATATATATCTAATTTTCCAATTATATATATATATTTACTTATATATATATATATATATATATATATATATATATATATATATATATATATATATATATATATATATATATATATATATATATATATATATATATATATATATATATATATATATATATATATAAGGGCTGTTCTTATTTTTCAAATGTTTGAAATGTTAGCAACATTATGGATTTTTTGTTTCTTGGTGATAAAAGAAGACGACATACAAAGTTTGAACAAAATCGTTTAACATTACGGGTTGCTCAACGAGGTCAAAGTTTTAAAATTTAGTAAAAATAGAGTTTTCTGCAAATTTCTTGAAAATGGGGGCGTTACGGACTTCAATAATAAATATTAATTTAAAGGAAATCTTAATTACTACCAGACGTATTTTTGATGTTTTTTTATTAAAACAAAGTTTTCTGTAAAGACAAAGAAAAAATGGAGTGTGTAATGCTAGCATAGTTAATAGCTTTTTTGTATCAATTAACTTCACTCGCCTGTAGAAGATGACTTATTCACTTCAGAGTAAAATAGTATTTTAAAGTTTAGTAAACCTTTGGATGATAAATCCAAAAATGACCTTGGTTGCATTCTATCAATTCAGAATTCATCATATGATTCAGAGCCTGTATTGACCTATAAGAAATTGATTAGGAAAAAATAAATAATAATGTGTTTTTTAGATTTGCGTCAAGGTATCCTCTTAAAAATTTACTGTGTCTCTGACGCATTTATAATCCATTATATGCATCGTTTTGTACGCAAGATATGTTTTTTATGTACATATAACTCTCCACTTATTAAATTGACATGATTTAGTATACCAAAATATTAAAGTTGGTTTACCAAGCTTTCATTTGATATGCTTGGTGTTCTAAAATCGCTATACTTTAAGAGAAATAAGCAAATACATTTTTGCACGTACTCTCCCAAAAAAAATGATCTTTTGATATGAGAATATACAATACCGCTTGGTAACCACTGTTACCTGGATAGAAAGAGAAAAAAAAGAGAAGCGAGAGAGTATTTTACCTCATCTCTCTCGCTTCTCTTTTTTCTTTCTCTTTCTATCTATTTTACTCTGAAGTGAACAAGTCATCTTCTACAGGCGAGGGAATTTAATTGATACAAAAAACCTATTAACTATGCTAACATTACACACTCCATTTTTCTTTGTTTTTACTGAAAACTTTGTATTAGTAAAAAACATCAAAAATACGTCTGGTAGTAAATTAGATTTCCTTTAATTTAATAATTATTATTGAAGTCCGTAACGCCCCCATTTTCAAGAAATTTGCAGAAAACTCTATTTTTACTAAATTTTTAAAACTTTGACCTCGTTGAGCAACCCCGTAATGTTGACCGATTTTGTTCAAACTTTGTATGTCGTCTTCTTTTATCACCAAGAAACAGAAAAGTTGGGATTTATAATTCCAAAATATTATAAAAAGATTGTAGGGGAGTTACGAGTTTTTCCTGACAAAGAGTGGCGACTTTTATATACTTCTTCAGAGTACTATTCTTGGCTACACTTAGGTACCCCCTTAACTAATGAAGTTTTGGGAAAATTTTCACCATTTCTTGCGTCGATGCAAAAAATTATATGGCATGCTACCCCGGAATATTTATCCGACTCTTCGATTGATATTATTCACAAAAACAGGGGTGTCCGACCTTTTATTAATAGATTTGGTGATCCCTCATCCTTAGAAAAACAGCTCTTTTGAATGGAATTATTACAATCCACGACGTGGGGGCAGCTTCCATTTTCGCGGAAGGTAGATTTAGGTTTCCTCTTCAGAGGTCAGTCAAAACCATGTGCCCTACAATGCCGTGGTTTTTAAAATTGAATCTTGACAGGCAGAGGTTTTGTGAAGAAAAATAATAAGTAAGTTTTTAAGCATTTTTAGTCTTCCTTCCTCATGGAAAAAAATAATTTCGTGTTCGACCTGGAGTTTTGCTGATGGGTCCAAATTTACAGCTCAATTTCAAATCTCGACTGGGCTCATTAATTTTTTTATCCTTGCAATAATTGTGGCATTCTATACAATAATATAATACACGCTTTTGTAGATTGTCATTTATTAAGGACTGTGAGGTATTTTATTCAATTAAATGACTTTCCGCAAGAAGATATCGACTCCAATATCATTAAGGCATCGATCTTGTTTGGTCCCTTCAGGCGAAAACAGAAGCTGGCATCTCATCATAAGGCAATTGAATATTCGCTGTTAAGCATAAAATCTTTAATAGCAAAGAAATTGACAAATCATTCGTATATAAAAATTGAAGACCTCAGAGCTATAATGATTGGGACAGCTGCTCGGTATTGCGCTATGGCAATTAAAATTCCAAGCGTCTCTGCATCTTCGTGGACATGTGCTGGTGACCTAATAAGGTTCATTCCCTCCAATTCCCTCCAATACCTCAATATCATCAAATCTACCATACGTAGACACCGCCGTTACAGATTGAATAGAGATTAAGTTTGTTTTGTTTTTTAGGTGCATATTATATATTTAGTTTTTTTTTTCTTTAGACAGTAATTTTGAATTACAATGTTCATTTATGTTTTTGTTTTAACGTAACTGTCTTTAGATTTTTATATTTATATATTTGTTTTCTATGTTATTGTGTATTTCACTATATTTTCTTAGAATAATAAATATATATTTTAACCCAAAAAAAAAAACAGAAATTCACAATGTTGCTAACATTTCAAACATTTGAACAATAAGAACAACATATACTGGGCTCGTAAGCAAAATGTTGATTTGTGATTAGAGTACTTATTCTCATTTATATTGAGATATTATTTAACTTTTTAGGCTAAACTGGATTTTCATATTATTGTACATGTTTTTTCAACATAAACATTTTAATTAATCATAACCATGACTGAGCACATGCAAAAAAGACAGCGCTGCTCAGAGCTGCTTGATGCTGGAATCGAGGTAGCAAGGATTATTTTCATTGTTGATTATGTCTACAACCGAAGGAACGATCGCTGGCTTGGGGAAACAACAGAATAAGTTAAAGGGGTGTACTGCACAAAACATCCTGTCCAGACCATGGTTCTTGGCGTCCTGGTCTCCGATGGCAAGAAGATGCCTCCCTTCTTGTTCAAGGCCAGGGAGAAAATCGACCAGAATACCTACTACAAGTTGCTCAGGTACACCATCTTGCCATGGCTGAAGGCTAATTATCCAGAGGGCGTCTACGTGTGGACCTAGGATGGTGCTCCTCCTCCTACAGCTTCGAAGTGTCAAAGGTTCTGCGCCAAACATAATGGCCAATTTCTGGTCAACGGAGATGTGGCCTTCTTCCTCTCCAGATCTTAACCCTCTGGACTACGCTGTGTGGGGCACTTTAAAGAAGGAAACAAACACAACCTCTCACCCAAATGTGGACTCCCTAAAGACTGCCATCGTGGCTGAGTGGGACATATTGTCAGAGGAGTTTATCATCAACTCCTGGAAGACGTCGACGTCGTGCGCAGGCTGCAATTGAAGCTACTGGTGGGCATACTGAGTGAAAAAGTTTTGCAAAGGCAATGTTCATCAAATTTTAGTGATTTTTTATTATTATTATTATTAAAATTATAGTATATTTTTTTTCATCTAAAGCGCTGCTTCAGTCCACGTTTTGTTTACGAAACCTGTATATAACTCTCATCCTTTTATTTCCCCAGTTCTCCGCTTATCTCTATCTGGAGTTTTACAACAGTTTTAACTCTTGTCTGTACAATAGTAAGCTTCTATATCTTCTTATTTATAAAAGCTAAGACATATTTGTTGATGTTTATATTCTTTTGTTATGGTAATTTTCTTTTGAGAGACAATTGTTATATTTACAAATGAGAGTCTTTATCATGGCGCTTGTGTAAGTTATTTGAGAATAACAATAGTTTGCTGTTTCACAAAGGGGAAAGAAAAACAGGTTATAGGCATGAGGAAAATGAGGACTTAAAAATACATTTATGTTTATTTAATGAACTCAGAGGGTTTTGTCTATTGTAAAGATGTTGGGCCTGTGTTTTACTTGTGGCTCTGAGATTATCTTAGAAAATGAATTTGCCGCAATCCAAATTATTTTTCATCATGAGTTGATGTTGGATAGGTGAAATAACATGAGTGAAAAGGTTTTTCGAATTGCAGCCAATTCATTATTTTTATACAATCTTAATTGTGTTGGATCATTAATACCTACGTATCTATAAAATAATCAAATACTCGACAGCAAGGAGGGAATGCCTCATTGACATGCTTGATGAAAAATTGAATTGCCCCACAAAATGTTATACTCATTCAAAGTGTATTAAATGCCTATTATTATTTTTTTTGAAAAGGGCTTGTGATTTAATAAAATATTTAGGGAGCGCAATAGCTTGCATGTTAAGGTGTGTTCAACTTTCAATGTTGGGGGCGCAGGTTCGAATCCTACCGAGAGGGGATGGTCATTTTTGGTCTACCTCATTGATAAGATCCTTGGTTAAATGGTAGACTAATTTTAAAGCTATAATGCTTATTTATATCCTGTCGGATACTGCAATTCTATCGAACCATATAGGCAAAAAAGTAAAATATCATGCCTAAATCGCTCTTGAATTTGAGTTACTTTTTTTTTGTACTTCAGTACAACAATTTTTAATCTCTCAATATACATACACTAATAAAACATTCTCAAAATAAAAATCATCCATGTTGTCAACAATATTATTAATTAGTAGTTCAAAATTATCCGGGAGTGGAGTTCTAGAGCATCTAAATTTATAAATAACTAGAGGCATATTACCTCAGAGATTGCGAACCTCCGCCGTCATGAGCCTTCCGAGGCGGATTTTTCACGACTGGGGAGGCGTAGAGAGACGGGGGAGGGTTCCCCTAGACGGAAATTCCGAGAGGAACACAATCCCGGCACCCAATTTCACAGCACAGTGACATCTATTGGCAGAGTAGGCTAACTTGGAAAATTTAGTAGTATTTAGCTCATTTGGCGCCTTAATTCTGCACTCAGAGATGCCAAAATTTAATCACTTCTTCCTTTTGGCACTTCCAACAACTCCACAAATTTCATCCAAATCCGTTCAGTACTTTTTGAGTTATCCTGCTGACAAACCAACAAACCACAAACTAACAAACCAACAAACTAACAAACCAACAAACGCCAGTGAAAACAATACCTCCTTCGGCGGAGGTAATAATCTGATTTTGGTTACAATGAAATTTACGATCACTCTTGAATTTGAGTTACTTTTATTACTTTTCGTAGATTTGAAAGTGTATTATTCAGAAACAAACATTGATATAGTTCTAAATTGTGTGTGTAATCGAGTATATTTTCTTGCCATTGGGCATATTATTACATTTGTAACTAGTCTAAATATATACATAAATAAGAAGAACAATACAATTAAAAATTATATAAAAATATATAATAAATAAAACAATTGTCACAATTAATGTAATCATCAATCAAAACGTGCGGCTATTAGATGGAATAAATATGTTAATTGGTGTGGATAAAGCGACTCTCAAATGTTATCAAACTAAATAACTTCTAATATATATATATATATATATATATATATATATATATATATAGATATATATATATATATATATATATAATATATATATATATATATATATTCTATTATATATATATATATATATATATATATATATTAGACTACCCAGGAAAATCAAGACTTTAACAAAAAAATTGGCGCCGGCCATTTTTCCATGCAAATTAAGCCGCGCTGAATCCGAATCTGACCTCAGAATTGACCTACGACCACTCTATATGGCTTTCCCGGCGTCCGGAACCGGAAGCTCTCAATTTTTGCCGGTTTTTCCGATGTTTAGCATAAAAGCTGGTTCATGGCGCCAATTATCCCCCCGCGAAAGTTGTGTCATAAGAACTAAATGATCGTAGAAAAATGGATTTTGGTTTGACCCCCCCTTACCCCCCCAAAATTGCATTCAAAGGTCTCGTTATGAAGCAAACGTTTTTGTTATTACTAATTTTGGAAAAATTTATTTTTACAAAATTTAGCTATGATTATTAATGACTTTGTTATTTTTTACAAATTTTTGTTAAAATATATTTAGTGCCAATAAATGAACATCAGTGCTAAGCGCACCAACCATTTTTTTAAATAACAGCTCCTACTAGGGTTCTTTTATAGTTTCAAGAAAGAAAAGAAAAGAGGTACTCATGTTGATTTTTTAAAGTTATTTTCAAATACGTTTGCTTTCACATCTTAATTTTCATACAGTAACACCCTCACATGGTTAATAATATAAATCTATGACGTTGATTATATCCATAAACTTTTGCAGATAATAATATAATGACGAAAATGTTTTTTCAACTGATAAAAAGAAGTTATTGTTAAAGCTAACTTGTTATTTAAAAACTTAAGTATTATTTCTTTAAAAAATATTTTAGAACTCCACCATGAATACATTGATCACGTATTACTAAAAAGTGGTATAGCGGAAGATCGGCAAATCGGTAAACCGGCAAAATTGAGAGCTTCCGGTTCCGGACGCCGGGAAAGCCATCTAGAGTGGTCGTAGGTCAATTCTGAGGTCAGATTCGGATTCAGCGGCTAATTTGGCATGGAAAAATGGCCGGCGCCAATTTTTTTTTGTTAAAGTCTTGATTTCCTGGGTAGTCTAATATATACATATATATATATATACAGGCTTGTTGATCGGAGTTTTTTCTGATCGGCGATCAATAGCGATATAGCGATATTTGATCGCTGATCGGAGTATCGCAAAAGGTTCTGATCTTTATATCTTTTGATCGTAAGAAAATCACTAAAAAATAGCGATCCGATCAATTTGTATAAAATAACTAAAAAAAAAAAAATTTTTAATAACGATTTTTGAGACAACCCCTACATTTCTTAAAACTTAACTTGCTGTCACATTGACCAAACTCCATTCCAACAACTAATATGTGTTTAGAAAACACAAAATACAGACTAATACTAATGAAAAAAGCCAGTGTATGCTATCCTGATATATTATTGTCCTAAAATATACAGACAGACGACTATGTAGAAGTCATTGTTTGGAGCTCATAGGCTATGGGAAACATTATTCTGGCATCTCCTGTCTTAAAATATGCAGACATATGTCAATTGTGGAGCCAGAGTGTTGGAGCTCATAGGCTATGAGAAAAAATCATTCTGATATTTTTGTCCTAAAATATACAGACAGGCGCCTATGGCGAAGTCGTTATTTTGGAGAAACAAAGTGAAAACATAGAGACATCTCTCTGGCCTCTCTTTTATTATAGTACTAAACCTCACAAACCTCTCCCTTTTTCATAACAAAGCTGTTATTATTACTATTGCGTTACATTAAACAACTTGAGTTATTTAACTCTAAAGGAGGAACCTTGATACGAGTTCCCCCTGTGTCCGGAGTCACTTATTCGACAGGATTCCTGGACGAGAGGAACTCCATCGTCTCTTGTCGGGACTGACTTGTTCTTATGGTAAGTAGTTCAATGCCTCCCTCGTCACGGAAGGCTCTCGAGGCTTCTTCTCAAAGCTTATTAATTCTCTAAGCATTTTTCTGGCCGATTTGACCAAAAAGTGAGGAGGAAGACAGTAAGACCGCCTCTCATAATTCATCTAGAAGTAGTGATTTTTTTGTAATAAAACGTTAAAAAAATAAAAAAATAAGTAAAAATCTGTTATGAAAAAGGGAGAGGTTTGTGAGGTTTAATACTATAATAAAAGACAGGCCAGAGAGATGTCTCTATGTTTTCAGTTTTTTTTCTCTTTCTATGTCAAGTCGGTATTAAAATCATCCACAGCCATAGGAAACAATCATTCCATTGCCATATAAAGATGAATACTTAAAAGATTTGACTATATACATTTAAATGTTTACTTAGGATTATTATTACATAGGTAATTTTTTTGTTGATCGCAATTAAATTGATCAGATCGCTGATCGGAAAAATCCCTGATCGTTATATCGCTATATCGCAAAGAATTTCTGATCGCTATTTTTGATCGGATCGCTATTTTTTTCCTGATCGCTCACAAGCCTGTATATATATATATGTATATATATATATATATATATATATATATATATATTATATATATATATATATATATATATATATATATATATATATATATATATATATATATATATATATATATCTATATATATATATATATATATATATATATATATAGGTATATATATATTTGGTCAAAGTGCAGCAGTTGGGGCCCCTGTCTTTCCCGCCGTCATTTCCTTTAAACCTTTCCCCCTCTCTTACCATTTCCTTTTTCCGCATCAGATAGTTTGTAATATTCTTAACAAATATTGCAACGAATTGCAAAATGCTGTTTTACTTTGTATGTTTTTTTCTTTTTTTTCACAGAGAATTTACTTATCTGCATAAATAATACACACGCCTATATATAATTTCTATACCTAAGACCATGAGGTTCAATCAAAAATACGTTTGTTCACAACCAAACTAAAGTCAAAGCGGTTCT
Source organism: Caligus rogercresseyi (assembly GCA_013387185.1). Classification (NCBI taxonomy): domain Eukaryota; kingdom Metazoa; phylum Arthropoda; class Copepoda; order Siphonostomatoida; family Caligidae; genus Caligus; species Caligus rogercresseyi. The sequence continues at coordinate 1,791,056 of CP045898.1, forward strand.
TGCCAGTGCAAAAGAACTATTATCTTTAAAAAATGCTGTATTTATCTAACTACAATTTATCTAAAAAATACTTCTCCCATCTACAGTTTAATAACTCATTTACAAAAAGTTAAAAACATGGTTTCTGGTGTTAGAAAGGGCAAAGGATCAATAGACTTTCATAAAACATATAGGTCATAAAATAGGATCTATTTTTACCACATCTGTGATTTATATAAAGGGTCTTGCAGGTAAATCCGCACAAAGTTCAATATCCTCCAGATCCAAAATGGGAACATAAGTGATACCTATTTGGAATAAGAAAGTTGTTTATTAGACATAATACAAGTTTACTCTTCAATATGGCCGCCCTCAGCTTCAAACATGCCCTCCAAACGACATCTGAACCTCCCACAGGCCGTGGAGACCTGCGCCGGATCCAGCTTGATCATCCCCGACTTGATGGAGGCCTTCAGGGACACCACATTTCTATGGTGTGTGGCGCACACCTCCCTCTCCAACTTCCCCTACAAGTAGTAGTCGCATGGGTTCAGATCGGGGCTGTTGGGGGGCCAGGTGTTGAGTTTTGTCTTCAGAGACACGAGCAGCTTCTTCCCCTTCACGACCCTTTTGGCCTTCTGGGCATCGGTAAGGAGATGTCTGATATTCAGGGCATAGTTCTTGTATCCCAAGTCTCTCTTGATGACCCTGGATACGGTCGACAGGTGGACCCCACGCTTCCTGGCGAGGATGGACATGGGAGTCCCCGGATTGACCTTGATGGACCTCTTGAGACCAGACACAAATGTGGCGTGCAGATCTGGTCACTCCTGGGCTTGTGCTCCTTCCTCTTGGACATCCCTGACTCCTCCCACTTCTTGGTGATGTCGTAGACCGTCCTCCTGGGGTACTTGAGCAACTTGATGATGACTACAGGACGGTGCCCTGCGCACAGCAACTTGATGACCGTGTGCCTCCGGGTCTGCTCCATCTCCGTATCAGTTTATTTGTTTGGTTTTCGGGCGCAATTCGACAGTAAATTCACGAAACCTCCCACATGTGCAATATCTAAGCTCTACTTGCACTCCTTATGGATCTGGACGAAGTTGAACTTTGTGCGGATTTACCTGCAAGACCCTGTATATGTTTGATACATAGAGATAAAAAGATAAGGAGAGCTTATTCCCTTCATCTGTATTTTTGTGTCCAATATAAACAACGTAATTTGTACTACGTCATCGTAAGTTGATCATAGAGATAGAATCTATCTCTATTATCAGCTTACGATGACGTAAGTCAAATTACTTTGTTTATATTGGACACACAGAATACAGCTGAACGATGTTTCTCTGCTATTGAAGGGAATCATTTATCTATATCTTTATATCTCCATGGTTTGATATCAAATCTAGTTGATCTTATATATTATTAAAAAATGCATTCTCTATCAAGGTCGGAGTTATGAAGATGTTATAAATCATAGATCAAATATGATTGAGTAGATAATGCGTTATGCTGAATCCATCAATGTTTAGGGATTTTAACGAAATTTAATGATGTATGCTCATTTAACGGGGGGAAGTAATGAAAAATCTAAAATTATGTTACAATAAAACCCAAAATACTGTTTTGACTAAACATTAATAAATATTTGAACAAACGTTGTAATTTTATAAAGTAGGTAATAATAACTTTACCAAACGCTCAAATAAGTTTTATGTAAAGAATACTTTACATATGTACTTACAATATAAAGAAGACTTTTAATTTTGCATAAACATATTGTCAAACTCAATTACTATGTTATTGATAAATCCTGCTACCGACCGAGAGTCAATCCTTTGTAGACGTCAAATATAAAAACTATTAAAAAAGGTCTTCCTAACTATTTCAACAAAATAATACACTTTTTATAAAGAAAACTTTTTTATCATCGAAATGGTCACTTCATTCTTAAGTTACATGTCTCATTTATGAAAAAGTTTCATCTTTCTAAGCGCATACATTTATTTATCATATTTGCATAGAATTTGCTTATCGCAAATTCTACATTATGCACATGATTAAGGTCTGATTTATATTTTACTTCAACAATTTACCAATTTCTTATTAAATTCTAACATATGAATGTTTTGAGTGTTTACACATAATATATAATCTTTTAACAACCTAACATGTAAATCCAATATAATTGTTTGCTTATTATTTATCTATGAAAAGAAATAATAACAATAAGCCTTTGTATCCATTTTACTTAAAAGGAACATACAACTTAAATGAATCGGATTAAATTTTTCTCAAATAACTTACTCATATGAGTTTGTGAGTTTTTCGTCAGTGATGACAAACATGAAAAGGAGGTGTTTAATAATGCTTTGAATAGAGTGCTCATTGATAGGAATGGAAATCTGGAGCTTAGACTGCGTACTTACAGATTCTATGACTGTTTTGGCCGTGAAAAAGAGAGAGGGATAAAGAGAGGGATAGAAGGAAAGAGAGAGGGAGAAAGAAAAAGTGCGAGATAAACTTATCTCTCTCTTTCCTTCTATCCCTCTCTTTACCCCTCTCTCTTTTTCAGGGCCAAAAACAGTCATAAAATCTGTAAGCACCAGGCTAAGTTCCAGATTTTCATTCCTACTCATTGAAGTACCATTAAATGGACAGTAGTATATGCACAAAAACGATTCGTATATTACTTTCAGTGAGACATTAGTGGATATTGTGGAGTCAGAACTGTTGTTTCATTCATCATGACGTCATACAAACATGCATGGATAACACTATGTAACAAAATCAAGGTCTTTGTTGCCCCCAGGCTGAAATTCCTAATTTGAGTACCATTTTTTACGTAGATTCCAAAATAATATTCGGACGATATTTTAAGTGGCATTTTGGAATCTACGTAAAAAATGAGACTCAAATTAGGAATTTCAGCCTTGAGGCAAAATCCTGTTATATATGTAGTGTTATTGAAGATCATTTTTACCAATGAGGTTGGTAACGTCTAAATCGAATGTTCCGTGTCCAAACACTACTCTCCTCTAAAGTTATGTAAAATAATTTATTCATTAGCATTGAAGTAAAAAGTAATGAAATAAACATATAAACAAAATATTACAAGCATAAAATAAAATAAATATACAATGACAAATTATATTTTAAGCATAAAAATAATACATTAAGCATAAAATTTAAATATGCATATAAAAACGTCAATTTTTTGATTAATTGACCTCCTAGGTTTAATAGAGTTGACAAGTTCCTAATGAACTCCTTTCCTTTACAGGCAGGGCGGGCCTCAATAATAGTGTACTGTATATCTATATATATATATATATCTATTATATATATATATATATATATATATATATATATATATATATATATATATATATATATATATAGGGCTGTTCTTACTTTTCAAATGTTTGAAATGTTAGCAACATTGTGGATTTTCTGTTTCTTGGTGATAAAAGAAGACGACATACAAAGTTTGAACAAAATCGGTCAACATTACGAGGTCGTGCAACGAGGTCAAAGTTTTAAAAATTTAGTAAAATATAGTTTTCCGCCAATTTCATCAAAATGGTGGACGTTACAGACTTCAATAATAATTATTAATTTAAAGGAAATCTAATTTACTACCAGACGTATATTTGATGTTTTTAATAAAACAAAGTTTTCAGTAAAAACAAATAAAAAAATGAAGTGTGTAATGATAGCATATTTCATAGCTTTTTTGTATCAATTAACTTCACTCGCCTGTAGAAGATGACTTGTTCGCTTCAGAGTAAAATAGTACTTTTAAGTTTAGTAAACCTTTGAACGATAAATCCAAAAATGACCTTGGTTGCATTCTATCAATTCAGAATTCAGTACAATCTGAGCTTACATCATGTGATTCAGAGCCTGTATTGACCTATAAGAAATCGATTATGAAAAAAAATAATAATAATGTGTTTCTTAGATTTGCGTCAAGGTATCCTCTCAAAATTTACTTTGTCTCTGACGCATTTATAATCCATTATATGCGTCATTTTGTACGCGAGATATGTTTTCTTAATGCAAATATAACTCTCTACTTATTAAATTGACATGATTTAGTATACCAAAATATTAAAGCTGGTGTACCAAGCTTTCATTTGATATGTTTGGTGCTCTAAAAATCGCTATACTTTAAGAGAAATAAGCAAATACATTTTTGCACGTACTCTCCCAAAAAAATTGATCCTTTGATATGAGAATATACAATTACCACTTGGTAACTGCTGTTAGTGTTACCTGGATAGAAAAGAAAGAAAAAAAGAAGGGAGAGAAGTGAGGCAAAATACTCTCTCCCTTCTTTTTTTCTTATCTTTCTATCCAGCTAACTGCTGAAAACATACCTCCTTCGGCGGAGGTAATAAATGAACTATATTGATATAGCACATAATGTTGTAAGGTTTTTATTTTTATACATCAAAGACGTGGATAGGATAGCTCCAAATAAATTATTTCAGAAGCTAAACAAAATTTTATATGGCATAATGTAACACAGTAAACAATCAAATGTGCAATTCTTGTAATGAATTGCGTGCTCAAAAGTTTGATTCCTTGGCTAAAGGGCAAAATGCCTTATCATAACTTTGATTCCATGTTTGATTGTAATGTATCAGTATTTAAAGACAAGGAAAATACTTCAACAATGGCAGATTAATATATACTTATAAGAACAACTTGTTTGTATTATATTATTTATAAGAATTATGTAGCTATTTCTCAAAAGCCATTTGATTTCAAACTGTATAAGGATTATAAGCAGATGAATTTGAGAAAAAAAGATCAGAAGCCTATATTTGTCATAAATATCCGAGCAAAAACATTGTGGTATATATCTCTATGTCCAAACATATTTATGTGATGAAACTTTGTTGAGCTGTTGGAAATGCCAAAAGGAACAAGTGATTAAATTTTGGCATCTCTGAGTGCAGAATTAAGATGCAAAACGAGCTAAATACTAATAAATATTTTAAGTTAGCCTACTCTGCCAATAGATGTCGCTGTGCTGTAAAATTGGGGGCCGGGAGCGTCTGCCTCTCGAAATTTCCGTCGAGGGGAACCCTCCCCCGTCCCTCTACGCCGCCCCAGTCGTGAAAAATCCGCCTCGGAAGGCTCATAAGGGCCCCGTGACGGCGGAGGTTTGCACTCTCTGAGTGTATATATGCCTTTAGTTATCAATTAAATTAAGATACATGTATAAAATATATTCAATGACATTATAATTTCATTAAAAAATATTTCATAACTAAATTTTAATGACTTTATATATTTTTAAGATTTTTATTGGTTTATTTAATGTTATTCTGTATGTTTCCTACAATTTTATTTCTGTTTAGATTATTGATATTTCAAGTCGTTTATAGTATTTACATTTGCAATTAAAAAAATATGCTGGGTTGATATTCCACAAATTTTAAAGGTAATCTAAGGCATTAGTTATAAGAGTTGACGAAAAGAGAGTCATAGTGATATGCTAAATATATATATATTTGATGTATCTTAGAGTATTGGATTATTGACTGTGTGAGTGAAAGGGTGTCCGAAAAATGGTCAATAATAAATGATCAAGGAAAAAATGGTCTCAAGAAAATGTATTCCATTAAAGCCACATAGTTTTGGAAGAGATAAAATTAATTGGGTTATCATTTCATTTTTCATATATGCGTAAAAAGTGGGTTGTACCTTTAACTTTTTATTTGTCGTGACGTCAAAGATAAGAAAATCAAGCGTCATCAGGCGTACGATTATGGAGCCACTTAATATATTTATTGAATATATTCAGTTTAATATATATTAAACTGTTGTATATTGAGTATCATAAAAACTATTAAACTTACAGAAACTGTAATATAAACTTTCGATCTCTTTGTCGCCACGGTAAACTGATGCGGGTCATAACCGCAAGAAGGTTTTTCTGCATTATGCGAATTAAGTGACACGTTAAATCTAATGAAGGCAAATACAACACACAAATAAATTTCAACTTGCTATAACAGAAATAATGAATGTGCAAATGTTTAAAGACCATTATTCTGATGTTGTGCAAGCCATAAAAGGACTACCCACGACTGTACAATATTATACACAACAAGTTTTGATTATATGATTCTCACCTGGATGATAATTCTCGTAGTTTTCATACAGTTGAGCAAGCATTGCTTATCCCCCCCCCCCGTCTCAATGTGCGAGTTGCATAATACAATGTTGCATTCACATATAGAATAACAAATGTAAATAAATAAAAATATAAATTTAATTAACTATCAAGTATGATTTGATAGTGACCACTTCTCAAAGACTTCTATTAAAGTATAAACGATTACGAGCCATTGAATAATAAAACACCTAAGCTTAAATATTGTAAGTACATTTTTGCACACAAAATACCAACAAATTGACTACAAATATAATTATGAGTTACCGGATTTGCCTCAAAATATCCTCTTATGCATGCTTCTGAGTAAATTTCAAATGGAGAATTGATTTGCATCATGTAAATATTCCAACTAATTCTTATGAAAATTGTTTATAGCAGCAACCTAATTAGCACTTTTAATTAATACCTTCATAACATCAGCACACATTCCAATAAAAAATTGACAAGGGTCAGCAAACAAATCTCCGAAGGAATTAAATTATAGTTTTATTACGTCAAACACGACAGCCGGGTAGCTCAGTTGGTAGACTATTTCGGATGAATTGGACATGAAGCTTGACACATTGGGCCTGAAATAATTCCTAAAAAGGCGTCCCGAATTCAAAGCTCCTGCAATCGGGACGTTTCTTTCGTCACGATAACGAATTTGTAGCGGTACTAAAAATCCTTTCTGGAAAACAAATTGGTGCCATTTCCCCCTGTTGAAGCCACGACCCCCAACATCATCATTGAGGCCGGATGCTTTGTCTTGGTGATGGTCCTGATGCTGTCATTGGCCTTAACAAAGCATATCACTCGATCATTTTGCTTGTTGTACACTGGGTTAACAGTGAGGGTATTTTCATCAGAGAAAAAAACTACCCCGTCACCATTGTGTTTCAGATCATTCCAAAGTTTCTGACAACACACCTTACGGATTTGTTGATGCTGCTCTGACAGGAATGGCCTTTCAATCCTTCGAAAAGACTTGCCACCAGCCTTTTGATGGCTTTACCAACTGTAGACCGATGAACGTGCTTCTTCTTGGCGAAGTCTGACATCTTCATGGATGGATTCAGCTCAAAGGCCTTCCTGACGTCCTTGAGCCTTACTTTGTTCGGTCTTCCACTCTTCGGCTTGTCCTTCAGGTTATCCCCCATGGCCAAACGATTTCTGACCCGACAGACAGTGGCTTTGCTGCCGTTGTAGGTCTTCATGATGCCAGAGGTGGTCTTGCCGGCGTGGATTAAATTGCCAATATTGGCTCTTCTTGCCTCCATCACGATGCATACGTTATTTTTGTTCACAATATGCGCGCCAATCGAAAGCTTAGAGCCTGAGCTTTCAGAAAATTACCAGAGCTGTACGATTTAGTCAACGCAACCTATTTTACAATGTTTTCAAAAAGGTCTCATTACTTTTTCTACACCCGGTATATAATAAAAACATTATATTTGCAATGAAAAAGCTTTATATACTTCTTTATAGAATTACCATTTCTCACATGGACCTCTCAAAATGTCTCTTTGAGCTATCTCCGGGCAACTTCAAGCCTCCTTCTCATCTATGAAGTAATGCAATGAAAGTACATTCAAATATGCATTCTAAGCCTCTATGCATGCTCAACCATGTGTGACATTGTTGCAAAACTTTTTTATTTTTATTCCTATGTCCTTTTGCAAAAAAGTTTCTTAACTATAAAGATATACATGTTTTATGATTTCATTCTCTTGCTCAAAATACTGCATAAAGTATGAATTACAGGAGATAAAAGTCTAAGATGAAAATGTCCACTACTTTTTTGTATCTCTGAAACAGAGAGACGATATCAAATATGTATTTATTATAATGAAAATATGATCGTGATAAGATGATTTGACTGTAAAAAAAAAAAAAATCGTATAGCTTTCTAAATGTATGTTATTATCTTCATATTATTAAATTGTCCAACTGATGATGTGTATTCTTTATAATTTATTGTAATGTTTTTACCTAATGCTGTAAAAACTTAAAAGTTTTGTCAATCTCAAGACTTTATCTTAAGTAATTCAATAAAATATACATGTTTATTATATAGGATAATAATAAATATGTTATATCATGTTTTGAACTATTAATAAATATTTTGCAGCAGAGAGTTTTTCGGGAGTTTAAATAATTTGACCCCAAATGAACTTAAAAAATATATATTTAACGAATAGTCGATTTAAAAAGCCAAGAAATAGATGCAATAATTTGTTTAAAAAAATAATGTTTTTAAATCTAGTAAAAACGTTCGACATACGGTAAGTGTGAAAAACAATTATGAATCAAATTAAGAGAAGAAAAGATGAATACTGCTGGAGGGCCCTGAAAAGGCTATTCTAAGAGTTCTATAGCCTAGTCTAAAGCATTGAAACAAAGTTGCGCATCGAAGCGTCTACCTTACAATAATTTCATTATACCCTCTTCCTCTTTTTTGCTCTGTAGAGGTCGCTCTGCAAGCAAAATTCATACGTCACAAAGTTGTTGTTCCATTCAAATCTGATTGTCATTCATTCATTTAAATCTATTTCTTCAACTTTAATTAAACATTTTACATAGTAAATTACTACTACTACTACTACGATCCTTTTTTGATCAATATTCCAGTACTTACACGGAAAAGTCAAGGTAAGGGAAATTATATTTTACTTTTATCCCCATATTATCTACATATATGTAGATGATTACTAGAACCCTTAATTTATAAATTTAGTGATATAATTTAAATCCTTTATAAAAATCATCAAAGCCTCTTCATGTTATAATTCCAGGTCTAACTTCTTTGTCGAATTACATTCAGCTTTTCCGTCATGGGTATATGTTCCGTCCTTGGATGTAATACCAGAACTGGTTCTAAATTTTAAAAAAACCATGGAAACATACAGCTCTTCCGCTTCCCATTTCCGAAAAGTTCCAAAGAAGTTATACGAAGGAAACAATGGATAGCTAACTTAAACTATCCCCCTAATTGGAAACCAGCTCCAGCTTCTTTAGTTTGCGAAAAGCATTTTGAACCAAAAATGTTTTACCCAAAAACATCGTTAATGGCCAAGAAGTTCTTAAAATTGGATGCAATTCCGACATTGCAGTCACTCCCTCTACGTGATCACAACTACCATAAGGAAATTGAACAGAGTCATCGAGAAAAAAACTTCGTTCCCCCTTTGGTATCTGAAGACCAGGTCATAGACTCATTACCCATGGAAATCCAGCATCCTCAAGAAATGCCATCATGCCATGATATTAATTTAAAAGAAGTTTCTGTTCAGAGCATATGCCATGATTGTCATATTTATATAAAAAAGATCAGACATCAAGATAGAATCATATTTTCTCTAAAAGAAAGTATTGAAGTTATGCGCAAAAAGATATGCCAACTTGAAGATCAAAGCATTTACCAATTAAAATATTTTAATTCCGACTTATTAAAAAATTTAAAAGTTAAAAATTCAAAAAATAGAACCTTTTCCAATGAATCTATAAAAGATGCATTAAAACTAAGAATGGCTTGTGGAAGATCAGGTTATGATTTATTGCGAGAATATTTTCCCCTGCCTTGTATTAGGACTCTCCAAAAGAGAACGGAATTTTTTTTATTTAACGACGGAATTTCTGTTGAAATTTTTGACATGTTAAAAGTCAAAGTTAGGAGCATGGCAGAAATTGATAGAAATGCTTCGTTAACTTTAGATGAATGTTCCATTAAGATTTCTATTGATTATGATACCAAAAGTGGATCTATCATGGGTGAATCAAGTTTTCCTGATTCGGAAGGTGATGCTACGAAAGCGTTAGTTTTTATGCTCTCGGGAGTATCTACTGTTAGGTGGAAGCAAATAGTAGCGTATTACTTTACACCTAATTCTTATGACGGGACAAAATTAGGTCCAATTATAAGTAATATCATCCGAATGTCCCATGAAATTGGAATAAATGTTTTGAGCATTTCAACTGACATGGGGCCGCAAAATTTAGGCATGTGGAAATGATTTGGTATAAATTGTGGAAGTAAATCTCAAAACATAAATAAAGTAAATAATCCAGCCAATTTAAGTGAGAAAGTTCATTTTATTGCGGATCCTTCACATTTAATAAAAAATTGGCGAAATTTACTTTATTCAAATGACATCATTTTGTCTGAGGATACTGTAAAATCAAATAATCTTTTCTCAAATATAATTACCTTAAAACATTTTGAGATGGTCGCTGATTTTCAAAGGGATTTTGTTTTGAAACCGGCTCATAAATTTGATGAATCAACCATTAATCTTAATAAGTTTGATAAGATGAAGGTTGGTCCTGCTTTAAATTTCTGGTCACATGAAGTTAGTCGAACCATGACGTATATGGTAGAGGAAGAAAAGTGTGATCGAAATTTATTAACAACTGCATGGTTTGTCGACAAATTAAGAACATGGTACGACTTTGTTTGTTCTCGAAATTTAGTTTTTGCTTTTGACCAAACAAATGTTGATAATTACGAACAGGCAATTATTTTTTTAATTGAATTTATTGCCATAATTTCAAAAATAAAGGTAATCTCTAAAACAAATAATAATATTTCATGGAAACCTACACAAACCGGATCAATATTAACAACAATGTCAATAATTGATGTCCAAGAGAAACTTATTAAAGCTGGACTTCAATACGTCATGACATCACATTTTTCTTCTGATTGTATCGAAAATGTTTTTAGCATGGTTAGAGCGACCAACCCTTGTCCATCTGCTAAAGAATTTAAGTATATATTACGGTTGATTTGTCTGAGTCAGTTCATGAAAGATGTGAAATCTAGTAATTATTACTACGATGACTCTTCTTTCTTGGCAGAGGCTCTTGATTTTAAAACATCTTCACATGAAAAGCATGAAACAACAGCAGAAATTGATTTTATTCCACAATTTGTATCAAACCTTTCAAATTCTCCTGAACTTTCAAAAAATGAAATTAATATTTTATATTATTTATCAGGTTATATTGTTTTTAAAATTGAAAAATATGATCCTCATTGTGAGTCTTGTTTATCGACTTTGAAAACTAATATGAATGATTACTACCATGACGAGATCACCAAACTCATACAAATAGCTGATTATACAGGACATAGTTTAATTTACTGTTCTCATGAAGTTTTCAAACATATAATTTTACCTATTGAAAATGCTATAAGAAATATGGATAACTCTTTATATAAGGCTCAAAAGAAAAATCTCTCCATTAAGATCAAACATGCATGTGATGTCATTACAAAAAATTATAATCTTATTCCACAATGTCATTCGTTAAAAGATAAAATTATGAATAGATTCATTAGGTTAAGGTTAGTTATATTTACAAGAAGTCTTAAAAGAATACAGGAGATAAAAAATGATAAAAAATACAATAGTCTACTGTCGTCTAAAAGTATGGCAACAAGAATTTCTAAAAAATAATATAAAATTGTATTATGTTTAATAAATATATAAATCATATTGAAATAACACATTTCTAGACATTTACTTATAACATTCGAAATAGAAGAAATTGTTTATCGTTTTGAGATGGAAATTTTTGCTGAGGAAAGACCCAAAAATATAAATCTAAAACTCTTCCTTCTTGAACATATAAAGTTGCTTTCAGTCTGAGGATTTGATTCATAATTGTCGTGTTCATAGACATATAGGTTCGGTGATGGATCGGAGCCCTGGATGAATAAAATAGGAGACAAGGAGTTGTGAGATGGAGCACCATGTATTTTCTACATACTACAAACTCCCCTTGCTTTCGGCTTATATATCCGCTAAGGCAAGGGACTCATACAAAGTACTAAAATAGATAAAATAAGAAAAGTGGTGAGCAATACATTTCATTCATAGGTTGATTAAAAGCCTGAAAATTGTAGATGAATAAAAAAAAAACGATATGGAACATAAAAGACAAAAGGTTAAAATAGTTTTTCTAATATGAGGCAAAGAGATATTCGTAAGAGATATCCTCACTCCAACGGTGTGAAGTATCAAAGTGTCCTTCACAGACTGCCCACACTGTAACGATGAGGATAATGACTGGGTCCTTCGAGGACTGTCATCACTCTAATGGTGCAGAGTACCGATCCGCCTTGCTCGTAACCATGACGTTCTTCTAATTAACAACGGAGGGCCCGCTAGGGAGATCATTCAAAGATCCTTTTCTCGATCAGTAGGAAATCAATTAAGGAAGAAGCTCCAGGGGCTAAGAGATTCCCAGACGGAAATTTTCTTCCACAGAAGAGAGAGCTCCAGGAGGAGCTTGGGATTTCTAGATGGTGGTTTCCCAAGGAGAGAATCGGGGCTTGTGCAACACTGTTGTTCTCGGGGTAGAGCACACTGGAACCCACTTCAACACTCCATTGATGATCCAAGACGAAAATACATCTGATTTGCCCCTTCCTCATGGGCAGTAGAATGTGTAATAGAATAACTCTAGACATTATTTTTGAAAATATTACTTCTTCAACTAATCACGGACAACATATATATGGACGGAAAGGCTGCGAGAGCTGCTTGCATACTAGGTACATTAAAAACCGAAGGGAAAATGAACGCACTAAATAAATAAATTTGTTAGGCACATATCAAAACACTATATTTTCAGTCAGTTTGTCCAAGAACGAAGCAAAATTAAAGTAATTTAAATAAAAATATAGGAAATACAAGTAAATTCAGCAATTAAGACTGCAGTTTAGCAATTTTTCGCACACTTTAGCTCTGTTTGACATTTCCTCTCTTCTGACCAGCATGAATCTTGTCATTGATGGACTGTACATAGTTCTTAGACATACAGTTGAAGAATTTCGCAGCAATGGAAGGAACAAATGCCTGGAAACTGTGAGAACTGTCGTACACCTGACCAAAGATTGAGTCAGAAGCAGAGGTGTTCGAGATCTTCTTGGTCAGGATGTTGAAAAAGACAACTTTAGGGGTAGTTACTTGCAAGGAACAGCTCCTGGGTGTAGTCATCGACAAAGAGCTCAGCTTTAAGCTGTAACGCATGCATGCAGGTGAGGTACACAAGGTCACTGGGAGTGACGAGGCCACCACGATTGAGCAGCTGAAGGAACTCTCTTTCTTGCTGCTTCCTTCTTCGTCGTCTTCAAGCAGCTCCAGGTTTGCCAACTTTGACGAGCACCTGCAACACGTTGCCATACCACTCCTTGATGACAGAGGAGTTGATTGCTGGCAGCGGCACCATGGCAACCACGTCTTCGTACTTGCAGCAGAGACTCTTCACCATGAAGCAGAGTAAAGTCTTTGTGACCTCCGCTTTTTCCATGCCGTAAAAGTGCCTGTTTATATTTTGACGCGAAGGAGCCCACTCTGGTCCACGATCTCCTGAATGAACCGCCCATTGCGCCCGATGACCTTCCCCACGAGACTCCGTGGGACCTGATTCGTATCCTCTGCAAACTCGAGGAGCTTCCTCGCCTTTCGGACGCACTCCTTGTTGTCCCCCGTGACACGAAAGGTCGAGCTCTAGGTTGATGATGCCGCCCACGCTCCGGGCCTGCTGTATGTTTGCCCCGTGGGCTCCGATGGCTAGGCCCATGAGCTTACTGTGCACGTGGAACTCCTCTGTGGCCTCCAAGTGCCGCTCGACTTCCTCCGTCTTGCTCTTGAGGACCTTCTGTGTGAAGTTTCGAAAGTGCATGCCCTGGATCATGGCGGCTTTCAACTGCGTGTCCTCGTCCGTGCTCACGATCCGCAGTGACCGCTTGGCAGGCTCGTACTTGAAGGAGCAGGCGTTGATGGACTTGACAAAGAAGGCGTGGGAGTCCTCGTCCTCTGCGTAAATGTCCTCCATCTGCGAGGGCAGCGGGATCCAAAAGGAATCAAAGTCCTTGTCCTGGATGTGTGGCATGTTGGATCGGGGGCAAAGGCGGTCCTGGTGGACCACTTGGTTGAAGCCCGGGAGCTCCCCGGCGGAGGCGGAGCTTCAAAGGACGGCCACGTTGCTCCGGAGCTCCTTGACGCGTGCAGGCCACCAGCCAAAGGCCTCAAGTCCCGTGCGGTGTTGAGGACTTCCACTTCCTCCCCGATGCTGAAGCTGTGCGTCCCCGGGTGGCTCGTGGCGGAGGGGGCCTCCGGACGGAGGAGAAAGGGAAGCGTGAGAGGGGGAGCTCCCGGGAGTCGAAGCTCGGAGGAAGAGGGATAGACTTCCTCCACATGGCCGCTGTAGTAAGCACCGCTCTCACAAAGCACCTCCATATGAGAGGAACCGGACACGCTCGGAGACACGGAAGAGGGTGAGGAGGACATCCGGGGACACAACACTTCTTCCCCATGACGGACGAACAATCTTCTGGGAACGTATTCACAGCAGCAGCTGTTGTGCCTCCTCCCCGTCATGGGCCTACTCTGGTAGAGGTTTCGTGATTGTTTTGAGAGCCTTTACGTCCTTAGCTTTGTTGTCCTAGAACTAATGCGCCAGCAGCGCCTCTATCGGAGAAAAGAATAAACGTATATACACTATCATCAAAACAAAAAATGATCACGTGGTGTTCGATGCGCCACTTTCTTTCAATGCTTTAGGTCCCAGTCTATTCAG
>CP045898.1:1805898-1829916 GCA_013387185.1 Caligus rogercresseyi
TGAGAGGTTTTGTTATGATATAAAATTATGTTCCACGGACATTTGTACATTTGCTTTGTTGGTTTCTCATTTTTTTATTTAAAAACAACGACGAAATATACCTTGAAAGCAAGCGAACGGCCATCCTCAAGTTGTTGGACTCTGGCCAGTAACACAATACTATCCTGAACATGCTTGGGGTGAGCCGCACCTTCATCTGGCGTACCAAAAAAGTTTCCAAAGAGACTGGCAAAATCACAAGGAGGCCTGAACAAGAAATGAAGTGATAAGTGAGGACACCAAGGCTGACCAAGGCCGTCGCCGGCAAGATACTTCGTAACCGGCCCGCTCCATGAATAAGATGGCTCAGGAGTACTACATATATGCGAGGTCCATCGGGAGGGTGGTCAAAGCTGACCTGGATATGAAGCCGTTCAAGTACAGGAAGATATATCTACTAAACGAAGCCACCAGGGACAAGAGTAAGGCTAGATAAAGTTGGTTCTCAAATGGTACGCAGACATCCCTAGTGTCGTTGTGATCTTCTCTGATGATAAACTTTTCGAGACCCAAAGAAGTTCAATCCTCAGAATGATCGCATATTGTTCAGAAATGCCTCCAAGATCCCAGAGAATACCAGAAACGTCTACCGGATGCAGAAGCCGGCATCTGTGATGGTCTGGGGCTGTGGTCTCCAATGGCAAGAAACCATCCTTGCTCCGGATTACAGACGGTATTAAAATCAACAAAGTGCTGTACTTGGACGTCCTGAAGACCAAAGTATTCCCGTGGATCCAGGAAAAGTTTGGTGGAGTCCCTGTCTGCTTCCAGCAAGACGGAGCTCCGACCATATTGCAAAGATTGTGCAGGACTGGTTTGCAGCCAATTTTCACCACTTTTGGAGTAGAGACCTTTGGCCTCCCTCATCTCCTGATTGCAACCCCCTTGACTTTGCCATGTAGGGGATGGTGCAAAGGAAGGCCAATGCCAAATCAAAGGCCAACAAGAACCAGCTGATGGCTGTAGCTGAGTCTGCTGGGAACAAGATTCCCGTGGAATTTGTGCGTAACAGTGCACTTGTGTGGTCAAGAGACATAGGGTTGTGGTTCGAGCAAATGGTGGACACACGGAATAATTTTGTAATATATATTTTCAAAGCAGTTTGTTGTCAACAAAATTTACAAAATATATATTTGTTAAATTAAGTATTTTGGGAGCTATTGCGTCATTTCCATGTTTCACTAATTCTGCCTAACCCTGTATATATATATATATAATATATATATATATATATATATATATATTAATATATTATATATATATATATGATTATATATATATTATATGATATTTTATATAGTTGTTTTTTATGACATGATCATTAATTATAAATACGCTAAACTCAAGCTTTGCATTCTTAATTCCCCAGAATACCAATCCCTTTTTCTCCTCTTCTTCACTCTCCTAAAGCCCTCTAATATATTTATTTACAAAACAGCCAATATATGTGCGTGTATTTATTCTATGAGAATCCTCACAAGATACAACAACAATATCAATTTGTCTTCTTTCTTCTCCTCTTTGTCTGTAAGTACATCACACCCAAATATAAAGCCATGTATTTTTTCTCAGAAATAAGAGAAAACTCTGAAATGAGCCACGCCTTGATTTTCTCCCCTTTCTTCTGAAGATAGACCAAAATATATAAAATATCACTCAGCATATCAATTCGATTGAATTATTTCTGTAGTCCGTCAAGTTGAGTATACACTGATTTAAAAATATGGAATTATTTATTTTAATATTACCTATTCTGTATTTATGTTTTTATCAGCCACTGACAATAACAACATTCTTCAATAAGTTCAGTAGCACTAAAAGGAATTAAATTTTGTACGAAGGGTCACTAAATACTATATATATATATATATATATATATATCAGCTGTATTGGAACCCTTTATTATCTAAAATAGACTTGTTTTGTGTGTCATGGAGGCCAAAAGGCTGGAGGATATAACTTTTATACGCACGCAAATGACCAATTCAAACAATCTTAATACGCTCAGGGTCTCCCTCCACCTGTTATATAGTATTAAAAAACGTCTTCAAGAAGAGAAAATCCTCAAGGAGAACACAAGAGTTTGAAATCAAAGAATATCACCTATGAAGATGTAAGGGAGACATTTACGAGCAATCCTACCATAAAAATGACTGTCTATGTATATATACAATGTGTCAAAAGCCGCTTAGGCTGATGGGGGAAGGTCTCAACGATATTTGGAAAAGTCTATGTTGACTCAGAAGCATCGATATGACCGTAAAAAGCGATGTTCGCTTATTTGAAGGTATCTGAAAAGGAATGGTGATTCGACAATTTTCTATTACTATGAAAATGCACTCACTGTGGATCTGGTAATTAACGACCAGAAAGATCGAGTCATAACATTCGAGGGCATTCCCATTCTGTACAAAGACTAAACATCTGGCTTCAGAGATTACGCTGGGTGTTTTGGCTTTGACAGGGAGAAAATGTTTTCAATTTGGTTCCTTTCTGAGTACCGGCTCATTGCTAATAACTGCTTAAAAGTCTTGAGACCAAGGAGCTTCCATAGGTCAACAAGGTCTTCAAGATACATAGAGATATATCAGAGAGAAGGAGTTCAGCTGCTAGGATCGAATGGGGAGTGTGACGTCACTAATATACTCGTATGTTATACATTTTGATAAGAGTTACTAAATAAAGTTATATTTTTACTTATTATTCGTTTGAAAAACATTAATATGAAACATAGATCGTAGAAAATTAATGGATCGCATTTTAATAAAAACATATTACATATAAAAAGTTACTTAATAAAAGGCATGAATTGACATAACCTCAACTCCTTAAATCACCCAAATCCTGAAGCATATTCGTGACACTTATTGAAGGATACCATGGACTTTTATAAATATTTGGGACACATTGAACCGAGGCAGAATCAGAAACCAAATTGATAAAATAACACACATGAAAGATAAAGGGTATAATTTAATATGTTGTAGACATTTTTTTTACATAAAATGGCATATATAGCTGTTGATTTAATACTTGATGAATTGAATATTTTTTTTTAATTACAGAAGGAGAGCATATTTTATTTTAGTGTCTTTATTCGGATAAATACCCTCAATCTGGCAAATTTTGATATTTCATCCGAACGAAGCTTCATATATTTTCGTAATTATATTTTCCTTCCTATGTCATTTTCTCCGTGAAAATGACATAGGAATTTGGTTAAAAAGCTCGTTGATGTCTTTCAAAAATATAATTACAAAAATATTTATATGTACCCCCGTCGGATATAATAACAAAATTGAGTACCAGATTGAGGACATTTATCAGAATAAAGACACTAAAATAAAAAATGCTCCCTTCCCGTAATTTGAAATCATATACATACTTGAGTTATTTTATCAATTTGGATTCTGTATCTTCCTCGGTCTCAAATCACCAAAAATCATAAATACAACGAATTATTCTTGCACAAGTCTTTTTCTACTGCCCATGAAGGAATTACTCTGTCCGTATTTTATTTCTTTTTCTATTTTACAAACATTATTAATCTTTTCTGCAACTGGCATATTGTGGGTTTGATGTTTACATTAAAAAAGAAGGAAAAATTATATGGGTCACCTATCTCATTAGTAAAAGGTTTTTTATAATTTTAGTAGTGAATTGAGCAAAAAAATACATAATTGATTTGGACCTAAGATTATTATTTTTGCATGAAAAATAACTAATGGGTGTACAATTAACGATTTTGCTTAAATATACTTACTTTGTGTCTTTTTTTATTAGAGTTCATTCTTAAGCATGTGTTTACGAATCAAAGTGATTATGGACAATTGAGAATTTCTGAGAAGAAAAAATATTTTTCTGTGTTTAGGTAAACATTCTTAGTTGTTCGAGTATTTTTTTTTCATACTTTAAAAAAATTAAAATTGTGAGGGTTTTGTTGCATAGATAGTGACCATGAATAGACGTTAATTGCGTTAGATATTTTACATAATTCTTAAAACTTAAACAATCGTTGATTGTAAGCGTTAGTACTTTCGTAATTAATCAAGTAGTTGAAAATTATATTCAATTGAATAAGGATTATATATATATATATATATATATATATATTAACTAGTTTCAAAGACTCTTTATTTTTTGTTATTCTGGTATCTTAGGTATTCGATATTTGTATAGAGGCCAATGTCAATTACCAGTATTATATTTTTATAGAAGCTATGAATTGTACGATTGTACGATCAACTCCTGGCGATTTAAGTATGTCTCCATTTTCAGGGTGTTTGTCAAGAATCTTGTGGAAATGAACTCCTACACGTTCCTTGATTACTCATTGAGCCATTCTTTCAGTAGCATTGAGGATCCATAATGACTTTAATTCAACTTGCTTTCTCTTTATGATCTGGGTCCTGGTTTTACTTTTACCTGATGAAAGGTAATTTGAAGATAATAAAGCTTTTGAAAAACAGGTTTCCTCTTCAACAAAAAGCTCATGAAAGCATATGTGATATGCTAATGGCATTTAAAAAATTATCGGAATACGAAATAGATGACATTTTCTTGACCCAATTTCATTTTTTGTGCCTTTATAGTTCGATAGAATTGCATCCGACTGGATATAAATAAGCATTATATCTTTATAATTAGTCTGTTGAACCTAGGACATCTTATCAATGAGGTAGACCAAAAATGGCCATCCTCTCTTGGGATTCGAACCTGATCCCTCAACATTGAAAGTCGAGCACGCCTTAACGCACAAGGCTATTGCACTCCCTTTTGGTTCTTTACAATGCTGTCTTGAGGTCATGATGGTAGAAAAAATGTAGAGCTATTTAAAGTACATTATATTATTTCTAAGGATCCAATGGATAATAACACTTTCTTTTAGAGCATTTGAGTCTGGTTCAACGATGTTTTATCCATAGCAAAAGTTTGACTTAAATTTTAATCATAAATAAATGGATAGGATCTTTATAAAAAGTTATATCTTTTATGTACCTTGAATTCTTTAAACTTATATTCTTCTTTTAAACAATTTTATGCGTCAGGTATTAATGTATATTAAAAATTATATTATTTATTGATTTGCTGTCATCTTTATGGGTTCTTTATAGCTTCATGGAATTTAATCACTTATAAAAGATTTAAACGTTTCATGCAATGCCTTTTTATTTAGTTTAATGTAATTACTTAAGAACTTTTAATAATCGAAAAAACCTCAATTGTGAACAAAAATAATAATAGGATTACTACATGTTAGTATTGATACAATTATATCTACATTTGATGTCTTTCAATTGATAACATAAATCATAATAATTGTAGCATATTTTTCGTTATTAGGTCTGAACTGTCTTGATCTTCTTATCTCTCTTGTTCTTAAATGTTAATTACTTCATACCTAGTTGACAACCCCCACTTTATATTCCCTTCTGATACAAATAAAGCAAACAAAAGGATGTGAAAGTGTTGCATTTTCTAAAATAAACAAGAAAAAGCTGTCTGTTCGTTTTATATTACTCAATATAAATATATATGATTAGTTACATCCCCCCCCCTTAAGATAAACAAACATACAGCAAAAGAATATTAATTATTAATTTTCGCCTCAATGACCCCATAAGGACTAACTGAGTGTGTGAGAAAGAATATATCCATTGTTTCATATATATTAATTATGAGTTAGTTTGCCAGGCTTAATGAAGTTTCCTTGAGTATACTTACAATGAAGTTATTAGTCCATGGATTAAATTGCCGTTGTAATTAAAGTGTACTATATGTAACAAGGTCTGACGTCATGGCTACATAAGGTTGTTTTTTTTGTAAGTCCATTGGAGTTGGCGGCTTTCATTATATTTCAGTTTCGTATCATATGTACTATTGTCATTTGAGACCTTGAATATTAAAATGTGAGTTTAATTTCTATATAAACTATAACAGATATGAATATATACAATTTTTTTGATTTTTTAATGTTCTATAAAGTATTTGTATTTTTTTAAGAGACTTTTGTATTTACGTAATATTAAAAGAGTTTTTTTGCCTATTTTGTTCGTTAAAATTGCATCCGTGTGGATATAAATAAGCAATATAGCATTAAAATTAGTATTTCAAACCTATAACTTTATCAATGACGTTGATCGTGGATCGAACCTACGCCTCAACACACTGAGTTATCGCACTTCCAATGACGAATTTACCATAGTCACACATAATTTTCTATTTTTTTAATCATACTTATCTAAAACCAATGCAACGAAAAATATTTTAATTTATCTACTACTTACACTAATCTTCACAAACTTTTCCTTTAATTAATACTTCTTAATTATATTTTGGATTAATTTTTTACCAATGCATACTCATTTTATCGATTCGAATTGTGCAATTTATATTTTATATAAGATGAAAGTGTAGCATCGAATATACCTTTTTAACAACTTTATTGATCATTGAACATTACAATAGTACTCCAATATTAGAGGTCTCAAAAGGCAAAAATATAGATTAAGTGAAATTTTAATGCTCACAGTAATTTTTAGTACCAACGGATGGATTTGATTTTAAATTGGTTGTAGACAGTCTCAATATATACAGCATTAATCAAATTGTATTAAATTTACAAACGTCCATAACAAACTATAAAACACCTGCAGGCTTGTGAGCTTTCCAAAGCGGGGAAAAGATATTATTAAAATTGCCATTTCTCTCCACATTAATATAATATATTAAAACAATAAAAATATATCATTTTCATAACTGAATTGGAATGAAGGATATTAATAAAAATGATCATTTCTAATACGATTAAAAGCCTTAAATATATAAACTGATAAGAAATAAAAACGATCAAATCAATTTTTCTAAATATGAAATCATCCAAATGTATTTATAAAAGTGTGCACATTCCAATATTCAAAGAGCTAATAGATTTTTGAAAACTTGATCAGTAAAACATCTACTCCAATCCCAAAAGGAGTTAAAACTATTAGAAACTCGGTTGATCTGAATTGGCGCAATGTAATCAAGATGATTTGTAAATATCCAATTAAATTCAATAAAATGTCCAAGCTTTTATTGAAAATATCAATGTAAATTCTGGTAAGTGCAGGTGACTTTTGTAAGTTATTGTCGCAATACACCTTCCATATTCCGGTCGTGGATATTTTTGTGCATATCAATATCATCCTGTTTTTCATGCAACGTCGTTTGATGACACAGTAGAGTGCAAGAACTTGATGCTAATGTGCTGCTCAACGTCATATCTGGCGCAATATCGGCTTTCATCAGCTCAAGGGTAGCCTTACTTATTATCAACCTCAGCAAGGATTCAAAATTAAATCTGTTGCTTATCCAGTTTATCCCTTTATTGAGTAATCTACATCTGGCTTTGGTGGTAAAGAGTTGTTCATCAACCATATTCAGTGGGCCAGAAGGATAACTTTTTAGCGAATTTTAAAAACAATATGTTGTGATCAGTTCAAAACCTCATACTTTTTTTAATCCCTTGTTCTTTGATTTCGTTGATCAGAACACACACAATTTTGTTACACACTATGTCTCATGTTAAATAATTTCTTTAGAGGGTAGTTGTTAACATCCATAGCAAAAATATATTGTTATATTAATTATTCCTCCATCAGTGTAAAATCCGGATTAGTGCTTGTAAAAATCCCTAATGACAATTCGTATTTACTTGTTTAATCCCTCGAAATAAGAAAAGGTTGTATTAGGTCAGCTTCTTCGTACTCTATACCAGGCTATCATTTCCACTATCTTTGTTGTACAGTGTAAAATATTTTATGAGCGAAAAATTTGTGCAATCTATTTGTTTGATGTTTAGTGATTTGAAATGTGATATTCAAATGGAGGATATATATATATATATATATATATATATATATATGTAACTGTGGTTCACACCCGTATCAAAAGCTGAGTACATATTGAATTGCAATCAGATCATAACTATTTTATAAAACAACTAGCATGTTTATAATTTCGCAAATGTGTCTTTGCTGATTTACGTATTACTAAAATAAAATCTATATAGATTTTTTTGTCAATTGACGTCAGCAGCGCTTATAGGTAGTTTGTATTTCCTGCGATTTTAGTCTCAAAACATGCCAAATCACTGGCCTTTCATTGGCAAATCAATAATATTATTATTTAAGAGTTAAAAGATATTTTCTTATGTCAAAAGTTGCGATACATTTTTTGATGAGTAACACCTTAATAATATAAAAAACGTTAGGATTAAATAACCAGGAGTAAAATCGTTGTTGGTAAATTAAAGAGAAAAATAATCGGAAGTGTGAAAATGAATATTAAAATCCTGTTATCGTTATTCCCGTTAGATATGGATCTATGTGCCTCCGTCATATCCTTTTTCCTCCAAGAGGGAAAGCTTCCTTTCCAAGAAGTTCTCAATAGGGAACGCAGAGAAGTTTGATCATATATACTACGTTGAATGCAGCTTACTACAAACTTTACTTTCTAATGGTTTGAGCGTTTGAGGGCTCTCTAGAACGGGACATCAAATACAATAATTCCATTTTGAAAACTTGATCATAGATTCCATCCTTAAGCAATCCGTAAATCAGAATCCTCGATCGTTTATCTCCTTTCCCTTCTTGTGATTGCTTAGAGAAAGTGAGAGAAGGAGCCAAGGGTTCCTTGCACTATTCGTTGGACGAACCTCCTACCTTCTCTTCATGAGCATAACAGTTTCTAATCCTTCCACATATCCTCTTCATTAAAGTGGAGGATGCCAAGAGAAGAATGGGAGGAGGAGATGGACCTTCTTTCTTTTCTTGTGTGCTAATCATCAATCTTGTAGTGAAAGGAACCATTTATTATCAATAATAATAATGAATGAATGAGATGGTTTATGATAATAATAACAAGAGGCTTTACAACTAATGGGAGGATGAAAATCCCCGATTCTGAAGTAAAGTAAAGCTTTCAATGTAAAAGATATTTCCTTCATTAAGAGGGTCCATTTATATTATGAAATGGCTGAAGACTCTTACTAACGTCTCCATTCAAAGAACCTAGAAATTTAGACAATCCAATGCAGTGATGCCATCTGCAAACAAAACTCTAGTTTTGTTTGGATTTTTAAAAGGATTGGACTATAACATTTAGGGATAGGGCACTTGATGAGAATACTTAACTCCTTTGAAGAAAGGGTTCACGAATCGTTGAAAGATCCTCAAATAACACTCAAAAGCTGGGATCTTTTTTCCTATTCTACTCCTCCATTTACCCAGCACGTTTTGGTGTGGCACTGTTTTTCCTTCCCAAAACACACACACATATATATATATATATATATCAGGAAACGACTGAGACACTTTTTTTCGCCGAGACACGGGCCGCGACTTAAATTTTCAAGCCTGGCCGGGCTAAAACGGGCCGGGGCATCAGTATATTTTTGTTCCTTCATCGTTCTGGAAGTAATGAAGTTTTTTTTTTGGAAATAATATTAAAAAAGTGTTGACGTTCTTTTTTAGAAAACATTTTCTAATAAAATTTATTAAAATTTTATAAATTATTTTTTATAAAAAACCATCATTACAGAGTGACGACGAATATTAAAGTCCTGGTCCGGTAATTTTTAGACACCCGGCCAACGTTCAAAAAACAGCCAGGACCCGGGCCGGGTACCCGGTCGTTTCCTGATATATATATATATATATAATATATATATATATATAGATATATATATATATATATATATATATATATATATATATATATATATATATATATATATATATATATATATATATATATCTATATATTATATAATATATATATACGAGGTATGATCAAAAGTATCCGACTTTTGGTTTTATTGGGTCAAACGAACACAGCTATGGGGGCGGGACTTGCTGTGTGGTTGGGACATGACTACTGCGCATGCTCATTTTTTTTCTACAGCTCCAATACAAGTCAGTCGGCGTCAGGCCATTCTAATTGAACAGGTGCAAGTGAGTGTCGTCGGATTTTATTTTCTTTAAAATGTCAGAAAAGTCGAACAGCAAAAATTGATTGAATGGAACCAAAACTAATATTCACCTCGTCTACAAGTTCTCTGATCGTGATTCGGCGGTTCTGCATCACCAGGTTCCTCACTTGATCAATGATGGCATCGTTTTTCGATGTTGAGGGCCTCCCTGAGCGTGGTTCACTTTCAACTGACAAGCGGCCATCTTTGAAGCGGTTGTACCACTCCTTTATCTGTGTGGTGCCCATTGCTTCATTTCCAAAACACTTTTTTAATCTTGCGAATTGTTTTCCACTTGCGAATCACCAAGATTAAAACAAAATTTTATGCAATAACGCTGTTCGACTTTTCTGACATTTTAAAGAAAATAAATCCGACGACACTTTGAGGAAGAGAAGGTATATTAACTTCAAATATTCAAGGTATTCTGACAGAACTGTCGTTATTAATTTAGGGATTTCTATGAGCCAAGTGAAAAATAACATATAAAAAGATGGGCAAATGTAATAAACTTATTACGAATAGTGCATATATAGTGTATTTCATAAATGCAATGTGATCCTCTTAAATACATCTTTATTGCAATTCCTCATATATATGTTACCATTAAGTTAATGCAAAGTTATGTAGCATTCTTTTATATTGTTTGTTGTCCTTGGTGCTTGAATCATATCTGCTTCTATTTATCTCAACTTTACATCATTAATGCTTTTGATTTATTTTTGCGTCACAAAGCTATGAGTGAAGACATTAATTGAACTTTTCCATCAAATTATGGCATAAAAGTGCATTCGTTTTTCAAGAAAAATTGCTGTATAAAATACCTTGCCTTCATAGATTTAATAAAAATTTTTAATCACAATCTTTCTGTTAATTTTAAGCTATAATATTTAATCATATAATTTATATGCTGGTGTTGCTCCGGTTTTATGCATGTATGCTTTTATGATTCTTTATACATAATATATAATATATTTTCTTACATCTATACCTCTTTGAGAAGCTTTAAAGGACAATTATGACATTTTAGGGGCAAAACTTTTGCACATGCTCGTGCTAAAGCTCGCAGTGCGAAATATCTAACCTCCGAAGCACTCAACGACTTGTTGACAAAAAGTATTTATTCATTGGCAAACCAAAATATGGATCGTTTTCCTCCTAAAATCATACTTTATACTTTGGTAAACATAAAGACTTTCTTAAGGATATGTTTTGCCTAAGCATATGGTTTTTTTTACTTTATAACTCATTGTTTGAAGATACAATACAACTCTAAGGATAATCCAGGAAAGTGATCTTCGTTAATAGTAATATTCCATAATTTAATGGTAAGTTTGATATTCGTGTCTGATTTATATATTTAACATATAACTGATTAATATTTTAGTCTGATTATTAATTCACTATTTTTTTTTCTATGGTGTAAAGTACTTATTATGATGAATTATGAATTTGAAACTTTGATTTGTTATGATGATATTGATCCAAAACTCCTCAAGTTATTTATACTCGCATACTTGGGCGCCTACGGCGCCCATATGTTCGCCCTTTGGGTATGGGTAGGTTTTGGAGCTAGTTTGTGAGTGAAACAGACCTTAAAGAATATAAGAGAGAGGCAAAAGTAAAATCAGAAAAGGTGTATCCAATGACATTTTTTTCTGGTCCCATCACTTTACAAATAGTTTTATTAGGTCCGCCTTGACCCAAGATTCCATAGGTACCTTCAAAGTTCAAATATGGCCATAAATGTGGGAGGAGATTTTACATTTATATATATATAAATATATATACATATATTTTTTATTTTTGAAAATGAAATATGTGAAATAATATTTTCTTTGTAAATATATATTCACCGTACTTTTCAAACTGTGAGTACATTTTGTAAAAAATATTATCGTCTTAATAATTTTTCGATTAAGGAACTCATCTTATTTTTTTTTAGATAATGGCTCTTTAATGAATATAAATCGTTTATTAATATAAAAAAGAAGCGCATTTGTTACTCTTAGCACGTGATGTTTCATTGATGAAGAGGAAAATAATGAGGCATTGAATTTGAAAAGATTTTTTAAGAAAGGAACTTTTTTTCTTTGGTGTGTGTGTGATTGTATGTAAGTGGATATAAGAGAATGTGTAATGTACCTAGATGATGACGTGGCCAATCATATCACTGGCGTTGATGAATAGTCATCAAAATGGGTCTTATTTGTCGAGGAGTAAACCTTATCCTCAAATCAGGTCTGGGTCAATACAAAACAAATATGTAATCCTAGCAGGTGACTACTCAATGACGTCACTGGAGAACGAATATATATATATACATATATATATGGTCATTCCAAAAAAAATTTACTTCAATGAAATGTTGGTTCATGGATTCCAATGAAATTTACACCATAGAATGATTAAGTCTTTTTCATTATATGTTTAATTTCAGTTCGAAATTTGATGTTTGAGCAAAGTTACATGCTCTTAAATTTGGGCTTTTTCCCGGCCAAAATCCCAGCCTTATTTTTTATTAAATTTTCGAGTCCTTATGGAGTTTTTGAAAAAATTATATTGAGCATATTTTTTTGTTTATATCTTATACTAGATTGCCCATTTTGAAAGCTCTATGGTAATGAAATTAAACTTTTTGTTTTTTGCCTTGATGCCACTTTTTTTATAGCCATCGGCTCTCCTGATTTCCTCTTTGTTTTGGACAAAAAAACTGAGGCCTTGAGTTTGATAGAAGAGACTTTTTTCTACAAAATATCAAAATTCAGAGATGTGTTTTTTGTTTAAGCCGAGAAATTAAGGAATCATTTGGAAATTGAGTAGGTCCTTTAGATTGCCTTGTCATCATCATTATTTTTGTGTATTTAGGATGACGTCAATGGAATTGTCCAAAACAAAGAGAAAATCAGGAGAGCCGATGGCTATAAAAAGTGGCTCAAGGCAAAAAAAAAGGTTAATTTCATTACCATAGAGCTTTCAAATGCTCAAAATGGACATTCTAGTATAAGATATAAACAAAAAAATATGCTCAAATTAATAAGTTTTATCAAAAACTCATAGGAACTCAAAATTTTCAATAAAAAATAAGGCTGGGATTTTGGCCGGGAAAAAGCCCAATTTAAGAGGCATGTAACTTTGCTCAGACACCAAATTTCGAACTGAAACTTAAGACATATAATGAAAAAGACTTAATCATTCTATGGTATAAATTTCATGGAATCCATGAACCCAACATTATTGAAGTAAATTTTTTTTGGAATGACCCATCTATATATATATATATCTAGATAGATAGATAGATATTGATAGATTGATTGATGATGATGGATGGATGGATGGATAGATAGATAGATAGATAGATAGATAGATAGATAGATAGATAGATAGATAGATAGATAAGATGATAGATAGATAGATAGATAGATGATAGATAGATAGATAGATCGATAGATAGATAGTAGATAGATAGATAGATCGATAGATAGATAGATAGATAGATTGATAGGATGGATAAGATAGATAGATAGATAGATAGATAGATAGATAGATAGATAATAGATAGATAGATAATAGATAGATAGATAGATAGAAGATAGATAGATAGATAGATATATGATAATGATAGAAGATATAGATAGATAGATAGATAGATAGATAGATAGATATAGATAGATAGATAGATAGATAGATAGATAGATAGATAGATAGATAGATAGATAGATAGATAGATAGCTGATAGATAGTAGATAGATAGATAGATAGATAGATAGATAGATAGATAGATAGAAGATAGATAGATAGATAGATAGATAGATTAGATAGATAGAAGATAGATAGATAGATAGATAGATAGATAGATAGATCGATAGATAGATAGATAGATAGATAGATAGATAGATAGATAGATAGATAGATAGATATATGATATTAGATAGATAGATAGATAGATAGATAGATAGATAATAGATAGATAGATAGATTAATAGATAGATAGATAGATAGATAGATAGATAGATAGATAGATATGTATTATATATATAATATATTATATATATATATATAATATTATTATAGAAGAGAGAGAGAGAGAAGAGGAGAGAAAGATAGATAGATAAATAGATAGATATTCGTTCTCTGGTGACGTCATTGAGTAGTCACACTGCTTCATGTTTGTTTTTGTATTGCCCAGACCTTATTAAACAGACCTTATCCTCAAATACCCTTCTTCTCCCTACAGGTTAGAGGGATAAGAACCTGTCTTCCTGTAGGGTTCGTCATCCTTAATAATATTTTTTAACTCTGAAAGAATACTTTCTCGCAGCTACAAAACTTGATGTAATTATCGAAATATATAGTTGATCCCAAGCCACAACTTCTCCCATATCAGTGCCTTAGAGTAGGAGAGTGGACCATGACAGCTGATTCATAACATGGCATTGACAAATACTCATAACAAACAAATTTAATATCATTAATTAATAGGTATTTCTCCGATGGCAGTATGTGGGATGTCTAAAATGTGTTTTTTGACTCCGGAACGACCATTTGATGATTTTATTGTTAGTAAAGTATTGCGAGAAACCTATTTGAGGATTGATCCCAGAGAAATAAAAACAAAAAAGGTTTCGTGATTGATGAAAGGCTGCCCACTTTACAAATAGAATCAGACATGCAATAATATTTTATTCAACATATAAATCCACCTGTTTCTGCTAAAAATAGTGGCAAAATCATAAAAATAATGCAATTTATAGCAAATTCAACCCAATTGCCATTTTTACATAAAATATATCCCCTTTGATTAATAAAAATAACAATATATTTGCTATTAAAACCAAACACCTATTAATTTATTATATGAAATGTGTTTGTTATGGTTTTTGTCAGCCATATCTGTCAGCTGTCATGCGTCCAGACTCTCCTCCTACTCTAAGGCACTGTCCCATATTTCTCCTCACTCTGATCCTCTCCATCCGCTATACTATTCAAATGTTTTCATCCCCTTCCTATTCCATTCTTGTACTTCATTGTACCCATAGTAAACGCTTCCATGAAGTAATTAGTGCAAAGTTGAAGAATGCTTTCTCTCTTTGATCAATCATGGAGAAAGATATTTGTTAAATTAGTTCATTGTAGTCCCCCTCTCCTCATCTCTCTCATTCTCTAAACGCCTGGCTGCTCTTCCTATCCATCACTGGGATGTAATGGATGAGATGAAGCCAAAGGGATCTCAGACCCCTATAATCACTCTTAGGTAACTCCTTCAAATAAGAAACAGCAGCATCCAAGAAGTACTTTTTAAAAGGTTTGAAATCAAGAGGGGCTTCTTACTTCTTTAGTGATGTTAAATATTGGGCTACAAATATATCAAAGTTTAAATGTAATGTGATGACCATATCAGATGAGCAATATTTTATTCATGTATTTTTTCGACTAACGAAAAATCATTTGTTTTTCATCATGAAATATCAAAACTACGTATACATATTTTCTAACACATTATCCAACGGTATTGATGACGAATTGGCTAAAATTAACGGGGAGGGGTGTTTTAGTTGATCCAAACTTAAATAAAACTCTTTTGTGTCTTTGAAACAATCAGATTTAGTATCGCTTTACTCGGACCACTGTAGATAAAAGAAAAGTCTTTCACTCTGAAAAAAAGTTCAATCTAAAAAACAAAACTTCTATTATTATA
Source organism: Caligus rogercresseyi (assembly GCA_013387185.1). Classification (NCBI taxonomy): domain Eukaryota; kingdom Metazoa; phylum Arthropoda; class Copepoda; order Siphonostomatoida; family Caligidae; genus Caligus; species Caligus rogercresseyi. Next base: position 1,821,648 of record CP045898.1, read on the forward strand.
TCCCAAACACTCTTCATAGTTGGGCAGTCAAATAAAAATGGGTGGAGGTTTCAATTGAATTGCAAAAAAAAATACACACTCTCTCATTCTCTGTATTTCCATAAATACTGCCGAATGGTAGCGTTCTGGCTATTAACCGATATTTAAACCAGTAAGAAAAAAGTCCATTATATTTCAAGCGTCTCTACACATCTTGGGTGAACATTTTATATCCAATGGGTGTATTTCATTCTGGATTAGATTTAGAAACAGTTCACGCAACCTACAATTTATAATGTTCTTCTTGAAGATAAAGTAGCAGACTCTTGACCCAATTGGCCTTCCCTTAAAATCTATATTTTCAGCACTCTTTCCTTCACTAGAGTCTCACTTATGGAAAAACAAAAGTTTTCATACAAATCCTCACCGATACATTTCACTTTCTTCTTGATTGAATGGGATAAGACAAATGTCAGTCTTTTATTATCCTGGGTTGGCTCCTGCCATTTCATCTCTGCAAGGACTTTTTCCCAAAGTTACCTATTACTATGAGCGCTAAAGACAATATCTTGAAATAAAAAAACCCTGCTTAACCGAGTATGCAGAGGAGCGATCCTAGAAGCATTTCCCCGGCGAAACAAGGTAGTTCCTCTCTATTATATATATATATATATATATATATATATACCTATATATATATATATATATATGTATAGCTATATGTATATATATATATAAATATACTTATATATATATATATATATATATATATATATCAGGAAACGATCGGGACACCTTTTTTCGCCGGGACCCGGTCCGGGCCGAGACTTAAATTTTTCAAGCCGGGCCGGACCAAAACTGGGCCGGGACTTACTATAAATGTTCGTTCCTTCGACATTCTGAATTGACGACGTTTTTTAAAAAAAGAATATTTCAAAAAATTCCTTTCTAATAAAAATTTTAGAATGAGAAACGAAATGTTGAAAAAAATATTGATGTCCCGGGCCGGTGTATAAAAACCTGGAGACCGGGCTGGGCCGGGTACCTGGTCGTTTCCTGATATATATATATATATATATATATATATATATATATTATATATATATATATATATATATACTACGCTTAAGTCGAGTGTTTCTTCAACGGACCCATAAGTTACGTAGAAACTGTTTTCTTTGCTTTAGTACTTTAGTTTTGAACCTATTTTTTAATAAGATTAAATAAACATTACCCTCTTGAATGAATATATCTTTAGAGCTATAAAGAAAAGCCAAAGTCAAAATTTGCCCATATATTAAAGCTTTAAAAACAGGAATCATTAATGTAAGACGACAGCCTTTGGAGCATCGAAAACAAGGTCATTTCATCAATAAATATACCCAATATATATTGACAACGTATGCATACATTAAAAATATCGTACTGCTTTTAAATTCTATAGAGCATAAAGGATGTTCTATATGGCTAAGTGAGTTTGTAAGTAAATATATACATACATACATATACCATATTTACACACATGTCTATACTGCTAAGGAGGGTTTTATTTACCTAAAATGAAAATATTGGAATATTGAATTATGAAAAGGGCTTAATGTAATTTGAAGAAGGAGATTATTATTGTTATTTTTTTGTTAGTTAGAAACTCAATATTTTTTATTTTTACGGTATGAAAATAGGTAATGAGATGTAGTTATGTTTACATACATGAAAATAATCCAACTGCATGGCTTATATGTTTAAAATTGTTGCTTTAAATGAAGCATCTATGGTGACATTACGTCATCCCTTAGGAAGGATTATTCATTAACGTTTTGTTCAATATTTCAATGATTTTCTTATTATAAATGCAAGGCTCCTAAATTGATATTTTGATTTTATTCAAGAAATAGAGTTAAAACGTATTTAAGTACGATCTCTACTCCATTTTTAATCGGTTTACTGTAATTTCATCGTGTGTAAATTCGTCACGGACCTTTTTATAGCCGTTTTTTAAGCGAACAAGATTAGGCCTACAAAGTAAAAAATTAATCGCGCGGAAAACGCTTCACTACAAAAAAGCTACGCGACAAAAATACCCACAAAAAAAGACGAACGACGAAAATACTTAACTACAAAAAAGCTTGGCGACAAAAATACCCGCGACAAAAAGAAGAACGACAAAATTGACTGACTATAAAAGAGCAAGCGATGTTTTACCCGTGACAAAAAAAACGACTATAAAAAGGTCCGTGACGAATTTACGCGTGATGAAATTACTGGACACCTTTTTAATCCTCTGATCTGATTTGCTCTCTTTAAATTGACAAATAGATTGATCCTTTGAACGGTCGACCCCATTGCCCATAGCAAAGTTCACCTATATATGAATAGATTAAGGTAAACCTTTTCCTATAATAATTACTTATTTTGTTAAACTCTAGTAGTTTATTGCAATCCTTTTATAATTCCAAATATTTATCATGACATATAAAAAAATAGGAGTAATCATTCAGTTTATAGTCAATAAAATTATATGTAATGTAACAGAGAAACCTGAATTATATTCTTGTTTTTATAAAATGAAACATTGAGCACTGAGAAACTTGGACCATATCGTTTATTCTCCCTCTTTATATTTATATAAGTTATAAAATGCTAAAAGAGCTATCCTTATAAGCTTCTAGAAGAAGGATAATTTGCATATATCTTTTCTGCTCCATAAAAGCTAATATCTCTCTATATTAAATATTTTATATTCCTCATAATAGAGGAAAAAGAAAGAACGCTCTGGTAATAGTATATAAGAATTTTCATATTTTATGACATATATATATAATAATAATAATTCTCTCTCTTTCCGAATGGGGAAATGATAAAAAGTGTAATAAATAAAAAGGTTGATGGGTCAATAAAACTCAGAGGCAAATAACTGAGGACTTAAATGGATGTTATACCAATGAATAATAATAATAATAATATGAAGACGTTATTATAATGATAGGAAAAGTGATATGAATTTAGAGGAATGGTATTTACTGGAACAAAGAGAAGAGTTGGTATTTCTGGAATGTTATTTAAAAAGCTCCCTTGTTTCACAAACTCTTTAATTTCGTATGAAGCACACAGAATGAACGAAATGTCGCAGTCATTATTTGCATTTATGGAAGAAAAAAATGCAAGAATGTACAAAAAAAAGTCTCAAAATCTTAATACTTTTACCAAATAAAGTGACTGTCCATTGAGATTGAGTTATAAAAAGTTCTGAATGTTATAAATGTACTTATTGTAATGCTAATACTGGATTTAAATCTGATAAATAAGGGAATATTACGGATCCCTTCGTTAAGTCTCAAAGGTAATTATTAGAAACTATAAACTCAATAGAAGGGGATTTTATTGGAAGGATGTCGAAATTGAAATATGTAATAAATAAATCGAGATCAATGACAATGCACGGGATTTTCCAACTTGAAAATAGTCTTTCGAATAGAAAAAAAATCATATGAATAATTTTAGTGATGTCATCATCGTATGTGATTTTTCATATAAAAATCAGTTCCTTAAAAAGTCATCATTGCCATTTTATCCGTTATATATTCTTTAAGACTGGGTATAAAAACATCGTAAAAAGAAGTTATTTTTTAAGTCATTTCATAGAAAACATAGAGTGCTGAAGATAGCATGGTAGTGCTGAATATCAAAGTATTTGTTTGATCTCCGTTGATGGGGGAAAACAGCAGAAGAAAAAAACTTAAGAGAAAGTGCGACTTCATAACTTTCTCAAGAAAAGTTGAGAGTGATTGACATCACTCTCCATCTCTAGGCATCATTAAAATCTGATTAGCGTGATGTTTCGTTATAAAAAAATAGTTATTTTCCACAAAACTTAAATTTTGGGGAAAAGACAGGGACAAAAAAAACTTATTTTTAAATAATCTTATGGAAAACGAATTTTCCATAAACACTCACAAAACCAAAAACACGTCCTATTACCTCAGTCTCATCCACAGAAAATTTGGTCAAAATCTAACTTGGCAATTTTAAAAAATCGGCAAAAAACGTTTTCGCGAATAAAATAAACATGGCGATGACGAATTTTCCAGGAGTTGACAACCCCACTAAAACACTCTCTGGAATTTCAAAACTAGTCACTGAAAATTTCGTCTAGATTTAATTACCCGTTCGGGAGATACAGGGAAACGAACGAACGAACGGAATTCTTTTTTTATAAGTATAGATAAATCTGTCATTTAATTGGGGGAAATATCTATTCTACTTATTTATATAGCTTTTTTAAATTTATATATAATTTACAATAGAAAATGGCAAATATATATTACTAACAATAATATTTATAACAAAAAACTGTACCGGATTCAATCAATATTTTTTGAGACGATAAACTCTCTGATTATAATCTTTGTCATTTTATATTGTCAGGCAGAATTTAAAAAAAGTTATATCCATAAGGCAGACTTTTTTATATTTTTTATAAAGACCTTTATTTAAAGTGTAACAGGGAATACTAATTAAAAAGGGCAGTATAAATGTATATAAAAATAATGCATATATAACATTATAGTTTAAAATTAGACGACCTACCAAAAGACCTTGCTACAATAAGGACATATCCAAGTGTTAAAAAGTTTCAAAAAAATATATATAAAATAATGTTGACAAGTTATAAAATATAATAAAATATAACAAATTAAAAAATGATAAGTTAAAACTTTTGGTTGTAGAAGCAAAAATATTGTTTCACAATTTAATTTAGATGGCCAAAAAATATGTAGGAGTTCATCCAACTGAAATTCAATAGGTCGATAGCGTAGTCCCATGAAGACTCGCTTTAGACTGTTTATTTACTGAAATCGTACCCCAAATTAATGAGTATTTTTTTGTAATCTTACTCCTTGATCTTTTTGAGTTTTTTAATGAAAACTCCCATCAATAAATGAAAGGTTTAGATGATAATAAGTTTTGTCATTGATCCTTACTTATGTATTCCAGTAAGTACACTTTATAATTAATTAAAAGACTATTGCAATCGTGAGGAGAATGTCAAACTAAGCAATACTAATAAAAAAGCACTGCATCTATGTAGTCTTCTATATGTCTCTTAACATATATTTTTCCAAACATGCATTTTTAAGATATATAAAACAAAAGACAAAATAATTTATTTACGAAATTTAGAATGATAGAGTACATAAAAATGAAAAAAGATAAACTGGGTTCTATTTACACTAATTAATTACATTTATATGATATGCAGAAATATAATTATCACCATCAATCACTTTTAATTGAGAAAATAATAAATTAATACTAAATGTCGACTAATTTTAATGTTATAATACTTATTTATATCCTGTTGGATGCAATTCTATCGAACCATTTGGGCAATAAAAGAAGGGGTGCGATAGCCGTGTGTGTTAAGACGTGTTCAACTCTCAATGTTGGGGGTGCAGGTTCGAATCCCGAGAGGGGATGGTCATTTTTGGTCTACCTCATTAATAGGATCCTGGGTTCGATAGACTAATTTTAATGCTATAATGTTTTTATATCCTGTAGGATTCAATTCTATCGAACCATATATGCAAAAAAATGTCAGCTTTTAACATAGTTTAAACTCATGTTAATGGTATATATAGATATATATATACACATATAATATAACATATATATTCAACATAAAATAAGTATAAGTAAAAGTGACTTACTTTGTTAGCTAGCCATATACTCAGATTTCCCTCTGGATCTACAGCCGCTTCCAGATCATTTTGGATGGATAACATGACAAGGACCATGGACAAAGGCCTTCCCCTGGATCGAAGAAGGGCGTTTTTGCCCATAAACTGAACCTGTTTCAAAAAAATAATTATTTGTGAGTTTTTGTACACAAATTGACCCTATTATGTTTTAATTTTCCATTAAATATAACAAAGATTTTTAAACAGATTAACAAGGAGTTTACCTGCACTGTTAAATAAATGAGACAATTTCATAGTTCAATTACACTACATAAAGTATTATATTATCTTCTATGATATAAATACAAATCTTTAAAATATGATAAGTCGACATCATACAAACTGCAAAAGGGGATTTATTGTTTTTTCTTTATATATAAATTAATAAATCATTGTTTAAATAAATCAAGCTAATTTTATAACCCAACGAGAGGAAGACTCTCCGGCACCCAATTTCACAGCACAGCGACATCTATTGGCAGAGTAGGCTAACTTGAAAATATTTATTAGTATTTAGCTCATTTTGCATCTCAATTCTGCACTCAGAGATGCCAAAACTTAATCACTTGTTCCTTTTAGCATTCCAACAACTCCACAAAGTTTCATCCGAATACGTTCCGTACTTTTGAGTTATCCTGCTGACAAACCAACAAACCAACGCCAGTGAAAACAATACCTCCTTCGGCGGAGGTAATTAAATGAATATATAGTTATTGTCTATACACAGCTTAGGGGGGCATTAGTTGTGAAAAGTTGACTTCTTAGGCAGACCCAGGTATATAGAATACAAATTTTGCTTATTTCATGGTTAATGAATAGTAAACCGTCAGAAGTCATATTAGTTTTAACATACTTCATCAAAAAAAAAATTATATGTTTATAAATATGACTTTGATTGCATCTCAATTAATACATCATAAATCGGGGAAAATCTACTGTTGGTATCCTTGCAACTCACAATCAGTATTCTACTGAACCTTAATACAGAAACATTTAAGGTTTTTGCATGTTCGGCTTATAAGTCGATCTTAGGGTTAACGTTTCAATTTCTCGAAGCGTGTATAATATTCGATAGAAAACAAAGGAACATAATAGTTGAACTGAAAGGAACAGCCGAAAAAGGGAAGCCACATTCCTAATAATATTATTATTGTATCTTGCGGGCGGTTTTGAATGACGTAAGTGAAAAGCTAGCTCTCTTGATAGTATGCACACGCCATGTATAATATACATTGGCATGAATTAGCTACACTAATTTAAATACTCACACAACATTAACCACAACAATAGTCTTGATTTTTTTGTATATAAATGACTATGCTTGTTTTTGAAAAATCTAAGCATATTCGATGTCATTCCTTGTTCTATAATATCAATAAGATTTGAAATATACTTACGTCCTTGCCAAAGTTGACTAGATGCTCAGCGTTCAACTCAAAGGATTGACATCGTTAGTATACTCAAAGCCCCAACTTAGAAATCCCTTTTCTAAACGAAGTATGTCGTTGGCAACACTTCCAGAAGTAACGGAGTCCTTCTTTGGCTCCTGTAAATATAATTATACTTAGATACTTTTATATAGACGTCTTGAGTTGCAATAAATCGGGATTTTGGTTGTATACATAGCATCATAATGTAATTGCTAAGCTATTAAATTGGCATTGATATGTATTTATTTAGACGTATTGGAGGCAGGCTGGGGCAATCTGACACCTACAAACTAAAATAACAAAACAAAATTTCTTCCTTCCCTTGCATCACCACCGGAAAACATTATCTACAATAATAATAAATTTTAATAATTGCAAGTAATGCCATTTTAAAGCTCAAAATTATGTTATATATTTTAGTAATCAATTGTCATGTCATTTGATTTTTTATTGTATTTTATTGAATGAAAATAGTGCTTTTAGTTCAACCCCTAGGATAAAATTGTAATTAAATATTACTTATAGATTTTTCATGCATTATCTTAGGTTTTTATGTATTCTGTTGACATATATAAAAATGAACTGTTGAAAAAAAAAATTCTAAGTTATTGTAAATTGCAATTTATTTTGCTTTAAAACTCAGATGCACAACATACTGAAGTATCTCTAAGAATTTTTAATATAATATTTTAACAATTGGGGAAGGAGATGAAAGGCGATAAAGTGGAGAAAGAAATCCATACTTACACCCCATAGTGCATGAATAGATGTGGACTACTATATTTTTATGAACTTGTATACTAGTTAGCTAATATTTAACAAAATGACATGATTGTTTGAGAGATTCATTGAGATACATTGAATATATATGTCTTTAATAATATAATAATAATTTTTCTCTTACAAATAAGATGATTTCAATCATTATATCATTGAAATCATCTTATTTGTAAGAGAAAAATAATGATCCCGGAACACAAAGCTAAGTGTTTATCTGCTCAAACATGATTTGAGCTAATAAAAAATTTCATTTATATTATTTATTATATAATTATAATCTTCTTTTTGGTGATTCTGCGAACTTTGAATAAATATATTGCAGTTATTTATTTTTACATTTCA
>CP045898.1:1830016-1851098 GCA_013387185.1 Caligus rogercresseyi
TGAAATATAAGTAGAAAATTGTGAAAATAGCAAAATAGGCTGAAAAATTGAAAAAATATATATGCAAAAAAATAGAAAAATACAATGGAGTGCGATAGTCATATGTATTAGGTGTATTCAACTTTCAATGTTGGGGGCGCAGGTTCGAATACTCCGAGAGGGATGGGCATTTTTGTCTACCTCATAGATAAGATTCTAGTTTCGATGGATTCATTTTAATGCTTATTGCCAATTTATATCCTGTCGGATGCAATTCTATCGAACCATATAGGCAACAAAAAGGAAATTACAAATATATGAAACAAAGAAGAAGCGTTCGGTTGCGTTATGTTAAATAAAATGCCCGCCATCGAATATATCACTTCTACACTACATTGTTAAGACAGCGAGGCAAAAAAGGAGCGAAATGTGGTAGCAAAATTGTAATTTTGTGTCGAAATTTTTATTTGCTCATTTTTTTTAGCCCTAATCATGTCATTTCTAAGCATTAAAGTAAGAGTAGCGTAAGCATAACATAAAAGTATTCCTTTTTTTCCCAAAAGGAATTAGCCAAAATTTTAGTCTTCTTTGTCCGTAAGTGCGCTGCTTTGATGCTAGAGCTCTATGAAAATAATAACTAAGTCCTTTTATTATTTATATTTGGAATCTCGCACAATGTTGTAGGGATTTGATTTATTTCAAATCATCAAAATTTAAACCGGTTTTAAATAGGATTGTGACGTAATTTCATTGACTAGCGCCATCTAACGTTAAAGAAAATAACCAAAATTTGGCAAATTTTTTTTGTTTACTTTTTCCTTGCATGCACTACTTTACTTTAACGCTTTAGTCATTTACATGTACTGATTGAGAATTGAGGGGGGGGGGGTTATGTTCATTTGATGATCGTCTCTGCTTAAAATTAATGACTCTGGATAAATGCATTTAATTAGTGCTTGTCATAGAGAAGGAACTTTTAATGGCGTATGAGCATCATTAACGAAATGTGAGTGAGTCTCTATTTATAGGACCCATTACATTCATCTTGATGTAATACTGCAACTACATGGATAAGTAGTATTTAATAACAATATGCATATTTTATTTTTAACTACGTGTAATTAACTTCGATTAGGAGGAAGGCTTATTTAAAGTATGCATGTATATAACTATTACATTCCTGGCAACTGCAGTTTATTCGAATTAAAGTCTTAGGAAGGCTGCTGATAAAGGAGGAAAAGTTCATTCACCTCTTTGTACACTATAAATAGTTATGAACCAAAATAAAAGGGTTTAGATAAATGATTAAGGAATACTAATTTTAACACTTGGAGACCAGGTTCGAATCTTCCGAGAGGACGCTCAGTTTGGTTAGCGTCATTGATAAGATTCTAGGCTCGATAGACTAGTTTTAACGCTATAATGTGGGTTTTTTATCGGTTAAAAACATTTTATTTGGGTTCTGCAAAATTTTATACAGTGTAAAATAAAATACACTAAAATTATATACAGAAACAGAGTAAACTATTCAGGGCAGTTGCGAAATACATTAATGAACATTAAAGTTTTTTTTCACGCGGATGTAATTCTATGAAACCAAATCGGCAAAAACATATGATTTTATTAATTTAAAAAAAATGTTTCATTGAGTTCAGCTCATAAGTGTTTTATCTAAATGTTATCAGCTATTTTCCTGTTTATCACCAAAATCACAAGATAATGTGACAAAAAGATGCCTCTTATGAGAGGAAAACGATTTTGCATTTTGCAAATTTCCCACTTACTCAAGAATGGGAAGGTAGGATAAGTATAAACATTTTTGCTCTTCAGAATTGTTCAACTTTCATAAAAAAATATCCACAAACATATAGTGCAAACCTTCATGCAAATGAGGTTATATTCAAAATAATATACTATGTAAATTTAATATTTATACAATTACCAGGGGACAGGTCGTATAATGAGTAAGATTGTACAACCCATGGGACACGTTTGGACACTGATCACAATCATTTAATTGGTTTGGTAAGATATTTGCTCATATGCACAAGCCTATCTGTGTTTTCATCTGGCTTCAACTGATATTCAGCTTAAATAAAACAGTGTGAATGGAAAATATCACTCTCCGAAAGACATCAACGTGTGTATTCACTTAAAACAAATGATTCATTAATAAATTCAATTATGATTAAAACATATGCTCATTGAACTGATTAAACTCATATGCTCATTGAACTAAATAAAAAAAAGCTTTTTCTTTTATGGTTCGATAGAATTGCAGCTTCCGACTGAGAAAAATAAGTATTAGTGTATGAAAATTAATCTGTTGAACCTAGGATACTATCAATGAGGTTATTCAAAACTGATTTTCCCCTCTTGGGATTCGAACCTGTGCCTTTAACACTCGTCTTAACACACTGACCTATCATACTCCCATGTTTTCTATCAAACTAGAGACAATATTGCAGCTGGAGTACCAGCAACAACAAACTTAACACCTGCGAGATTCTAAACTGAAAGCTTGAGGAGAATCAAAATCGAAAACTGCCAGCAAAAAGTATAACTTATTCCGACCCAACAATATTGCATTTCAATTTCTTAAATGACTCATTAACCATTTGAGAAAATTTAAAATAAATAATTTGCATCGTATTTAATGATCCTTTCTAAACTTTGCCACCATCCAATGAGATTCCCTCTTTAATAAGAATAACATTAAAAAATAATTCCTTAAAAAGATATGTATAAAATATATATGGGATAATAGGCTTTCAGTACTTTTTGTGTATTTCATTAAAAATATATATAAAATATCACAGGATACATGTTTAAATTTTTGCAAAAAAACAAGGTTTATAAGATTATAAAGTATTTAAAAAAATGTACTCATTAAAAGTCAAAGCGTCTCTTAATATAAATAAAAGCTCGTACAGACATAATTAAACTAATATATGTTTATATTTTTTAAACATTGAGATCAAAGGATGGCACGTAGGTCTACGACCATCCATGTCTGATCATCGATACAAAAATTTAACTTTGGAAAATACAAACCAATCGCCCAAAAATTCATGAAACTTAGAAAGAGTTAATTGGAATAACTTTAGACGTCCCTTAGAAAATGCGTCCTACCCGAAATATTTCCGGATTCCAACGTGATAGATCAATGTGCAGAATCATTATATCATATTATAATAAAGGCACTTGATAATACTTGTCCTTTAAGAAGGACAATACAAACAAAATCAGTACTTTGGTGGGCAAAGCATCTTGCCAGTCTGAGAAATAAACTCATCAAGCTGGAACCTAAGCGTAACTATAGTGTACACAGGGAAGAGTACCTAAAAACAAAAAATGAATATCGCACAGCACTCAGAATAAAGAAGAAGTCTCATGGAGAAATTTCTGCAGCAAAGCTGAGAGTGCTAAAGATATTGCAAAGTTGGTCAAAGTTCAAAAACCCACTGAATACTCAATTGGTCTCCTAAAAACAGGTGATAGTTACGCACAATCACAAGATTGAGCTATTCTAAGGATATTAATGGAAACTCATTTTCCTGACTGCAGAGTCAATAGTAATAATAAAAAATTATTGGAAGTAAATAGCTTTGACATTGATTTTGTAGACAGTAACAAGGTCAGAGAGTCTTTCAACTCATTTGAACCGTATAAAAGCTCAGGACCTGACGAGCTTAAGCCAATTGTACTACAACAACTCGGAGACCATCTAATCAATTACATCTCGGAACTTTACAAATCATTCTAAGTACCGGTTATACACCCAAAATTTAGCAAGAAATGAAAGTTATATTCCTGCCAAAACTGGACAAAGATGACTATAGCTCAGCAAAGTCATTTAGACCTATCACACTCTCGAACTACATCCTTAAAGGACTCGAAAGAATTGTACAATGGAAAGTAGAAGAAATTATCCCTAGACTTCATTCGCAACATGCTTACACAAAGGGCCTATCGACAGAAACCGCTTTGTCACAAGCAGTTGACTTAATCGAAAAATCAATATATCAAAAACAGTGCACACTTGCAGTCAGTTTTGATTGCACTGGTGTCTTTGATTACATACAATTTCACCCAGCAAATACAGCAATGACAAAACTTGGAATACCACAATGTATCGCATCTTGGTACATGGAACTTCTAAATACAAGAACAGTGACCGCTGAATTAAAAGGTGAAAAGGTCAGTGTTCAACCAACGCATGGCAGTCCTCAAGGGGAGTTTTGTCTCCAGTGGTGTGAAACATGATCATGGATACCCTTTTGACTGAGTTCAAAGAGGATGCGGTTCAAGTTATATTTATGCAGATGATATCCTTTTACTAATTAGTGGTAAGCATCCAAGTACTCTTGTCAATATAATGCAAGATGCAATCAATATAGTTTTTAAAATGGGGAGCAACAAACGGCCTGACCTTTAATCCATCCAAGTCAAGAGCTATTGTCTTCTTAAAAGTCTATAAATTAAGATCTAAATACTTTCCACAGTTATATAAGGCTGGAATGGGTATGGAGTATGAAGCCAAATAAAGTATATGGGTGTTATTTTTGATCAAGGACTAACTTGGACCGAACACCTCAAAGAGAAAACTGCAAAGTGTTCTCGCATATGGAATATGGCAAAGGCTGTAATAGGGCAAAAATGGGGGCTAATCTCTGATAAACCCTGTGGCTCGGATTCTCAATCAGCAATTGCTGCTATTCTGAATCCTCTCACAAAGAGTGAAACTGTAAAAAAGTGTAAAGAAACATTACACATTGGTAAATGTGATATAAATATAAACCTCGATTGGTGTAGAGGTCATTCAAACATTACAGGAAATGAATTTGCTGATTACCTAGCAAATAAAGGTATCGAAAGTGAGAGTCGTTTGAGTGTTGGAGCACCTCTTAGCTACATAAAGAAGGTGATACATGAATTATTTTTTATGAGTGGTGTACCAAAGATGATCAACTAATGAAAACACACACATCACATGTAAAAAAAAATCCAAGACTACTCAACTGTTGCACCAAAACATGAGTCTTCTTGTTCAGCTTATACGGGCCACGGACCATTTTTGGTTCATCTAAGTAAATGTAAAAATATAGACGGAATCTGCAATATCTGTATGAAAGAGCCACAAAGCGCAGACCACTAATTAACAAATGCCCATCACTCTCTTATGAGAGATATCAATTCATGCAAGAAGAGGATGAAGACCTACGTATCCTTAAATTGATGAAATGCTCAAAATGGAAAAAATAATTAATGATAACTTTAATATTGTATAATAGGTACTTTAGATCAACTCCTGCTGTAGTAACACATATACCCCTCTGTGTGGTCGTGTTCATTTGCTTTATATATGTGTGTATTGTTTATATCTTTGTAATACATATGTGTATAATGTGAAACAGCAATAAATTCTTTTAAACTAAAGAAAAATGTTTATGTTTATATTTAAATAAATGAAACTGTAAATCGTAAGTACGACCAATATTTTTCTGAACTGCTTTATCTACTTTTTGCTATAAAACTATATGTAACCATCTTTCAGGAGACATTAGTTGTGTAGAGAAGTTTATTTTATTCATTAACAAAGTTATTATTCTTATGATAAAATTATTTTATCCAGTTTTAGTGAAATAAAATAAAATGTAATTTATAAGATACACTATAAAATGCAGATAGGATCAAGCCAAATCAATTCTTAAAAGTTGGATAAAAACATCAAATACATTTATAAAATTAGCTCAGCTAATGTAAAAAAGCTGGGTATAAGTATAAGGACATCATCAAAATACAAAAACTGGAATATGACTCCCAATGACGTCAAACCCCTCTTTTTAACGGATAACTTAATATTTGTTGTAACATATACATATAATTGCATGAATACACATTTATGTAAACAGTATACTATATATATATATATAGACTAAAGAAAGAAATATCTTTAATTCATTTGTAATTACACATACTGATACAAAATTCCTTTATTATAATTTGAAATAGCATCGTCGTTCATCAAGTTTCTGCAATTTCCCTTATAGGCCCATGGTTTTATCTGACAAAGGTATAACCCTTTAAAATATAAATTATATAAAAAATAATATTTTGGTACTTCAACATATTAGAGAATCTTTTTTCAGATCAGAATCAATTTAAGTATATAATGATTTAATATCCTGAAATACATTTACTCATTACGTAAGGATGATTCTAATTTCGTTTTTTTTTTTTGGATTTGAGAGATTGCCAAATAATATTAATTTAATAATATGTTGAAGTACAAAATAAAAGATAGCTACAAATATTTTTATTGCAAAACGCACATAAAATTTAAAAAAAGTATTAACACTTCTTACTATTAATAGTCTTCAATCAATTTAAAATGAATTTAAACATATTAAGTTTAAATTAAGTCATATGGACATTCATTCATATAAAGAGACTCTTGAAGCGTACATTACAATTTTGAATCCTTTATAATACTATAAAATCTTACTTATTGTAAAAAATTCAACTTGTATCCTGAGATACTCATATTTTTTACTAATTTTCAAAAAGGACTACATACCTTATATTCATACAAATTTATTGTTTACACGTCTTAGGGATTTTTATGTTTTATGATATTCTAATTCATATAGGGGAAGAATCTCATTGGATGGTAGGAAAAGATTCAAAACTGCCATATCCACTTGGTAGGCTATGAACATGGACAGGTGTCCCTTGGAGAGGATTCTCGAGGGCTTCGATGAGCGCACCCGTAGTGCTACAATAGCCTCAAGAAACCCGTTTCTACCAACTGTGTCGCTGCAGTTAACCTTTCAAAGGCCTGGAGCTTGTCACAGCCATTAAGAGAGGCATGCACTTTATCCAATACTAAGAGAGTAGCAAAGACAATGGCAGGGTTGTCTAGATACTTATAGCTCCTTAAGTTTAATGTAATTATAAAAATTGAAAAAATTATATTTTTCTTTAATTCATATTTTATTTTTATAATTGTATAATTATTTGCTTGTATATAAAGATATATGTTTTTATTTAAGTAGCCATGAAGAGTAGGCCATATTAGCTCCGTAATAAATCTTACAATAACAACAACAACAACAAACTACTTCTTGAACACCCAAATCCCTCAAATCTAAGGTCAAAGTGTTGATTCACATTAAATTTGTTATATTTTATCGGCAGTTGCCATTTTTACATATATATTCATTATTTACAATTGAAGTTGTCTTTAATTTCTTTTCTTCATTAGACAATATAATTAATTGTTTGGACTGAAAAGTTCTTCGTTGCATTTAATTATTTTGAAGGTCGCAGATGATCTTTTAAGCTTTAGTATTCAAATATAGTGGATAATACATATAAAATAGAATTTATACAACTATAGATAAATAAAATAAACGGCTTACATAATACCTGATATAAATAATCCGAGAAATAGATATTTTTAAAAATCAACACGTTCAATTATAGGCTATAAAGAAAAACAATTTTTTTTTTGTTTCAGTACTTCAAATTATTAGTGTAAAGAGAATTTTTTTCTTCAGATCCATTTTTGAAAGTAAATCTTACAAATAGATAGATAAGAAAAGCTCTTTGAGTCATGAACAATATATGTTTCACCATAAATAATGCATTTAAAAATCGCTTCATTATTCTATCTCACGGATAATCATTTTAAATAATAATAAATAAATAAATAATCTTTATATATATGTATATATATATATATGATGTTTTATGTCACATAATTTTTTTAGTTCCTTTTTTGTTTCGCCAATCACGTTCAAGAAAAAGTAATACATTGGTATTCTTAATCAAAAATATTCCAAATCTACTTCCAATGATATACTTATGAGTTTCAAAGATATGTATATTTTTTCTTTATTTGTTGAGTAATTTGTATAAAAACTCGTGTTTTTGAAGTGAAAAAAGTATTCCAGTCCTTGCCAATATATTCTCAATGGAACGAAATGTACCTTCTTTTATATAAAAGAAATTAAAGAAATCTTTTATTCCTCCTGCCAAGTACAATTCCTGAACCCTCACATAAATTAATATTCTGCATCTAAAAAAACAGAAACTCACTCATTCAAATAAATGCACTTTTTATGCATTCATTTGAATTCTTGAATGGTTTGCTAAACAAATATATACTCACACACAGAAATTTCAAATAATGAAATAGAAAGCCTTATTCTTTTTATTTACTTTTTTTAGAAACGTTTATTTGTTGTATGTATCAATGTACGCTTTTGGGAGCCACTAATATTTATTAGTATTTTATAAAATACTATGACTAATAATATTTCTATTGAGAATACATGTATACAAATGATTAAAAAAAACATTTATCTAAAAAAAACTTAATGGTCAAAAAATAAATGTAAAAATGATCTTTTTCTATCAACGAGTTATCTCATATTCTTTCCATAAATAATGTTTCCGAATGAAAATATTTCTTTCATCAAATCAATGTATGCATATGAAAAGCTATTTCTTCTTGAGGGATATAGATTTTATACTTTTTGAAATGAAAAGGCATGTACGCCGTGAGAGGCCTTTCATAAAAATGCCATAATCTGATACGCTTGTCTGAATTCCTTTGATAATATGGGCTTATAAATCATTAGAAACTGCAAAAATTTTTTTTCCCTATAAGGCTGAAAAAAGTATTTTGTGAGTCTTTCTTTAATATTCCATATTTAAATATGTATATTTAAAGTAAAAGGCACAGTTTAAATATGATTGAAAATACCTATTTATATCTAAAAAGTTACAAAAATATTTGTATTCAGTTTATATATATATATATATATATACTATATATATTAAAGTTACAAAAAAGATCACTTTTCATAAGTTTTTTATTAATTTATATATATAAACATATATAAATATTAATATATAATAAATATATAATATAAAGTTCCAAAAAAAGATCACTTTTCA
Source organism: Caligus rogercresseyi (assembly GCA_013387185.1). NCBI lineage: Eukaryota > Metazoa > Arthropoda > Copepoda > Siphonostomatoida > Caligidae > Caligus > Caligus rogercresseyi. Next base: position 1,838,963 of record CP045898.1, read on the forward strand.
TAAGATTTTATTTATTGATATATATATATATATATATAATATATTATATATATAAACATATATATGTATAGTTATATTTTATATATATTTATTATTATATATTTCTGTGTGTGTGGTCATGACTTATAAGATACTTCTTGAGATCTTATAAGTCAACCGGATCATCCATATCCCCTCTCCTAAGTTCTTTGTATTTGTGTATATAAACATAATAAAGTAGTCTTCGTCAAGACCTTACATGGCGCAGTCGGCAGGATCTTTATCTTTTATAAACAGTATTGAAAAAGGTGAACTGCATACAAACAGAGACCTGTTCGCATACATTTGAGAAACAAGGATTAGCAGATTGTAGAGTACAGTCAAGCAATTTCATAGATAGTCTTTGAGGTACAGCCAATGCATTCCAATTAAAATTTACTCAAGAAATCGGATAGGGAATTGTTTGTTTTGTCATGTTTTGTTATATCTTTGATCTTCTTTTTTTGTTTAGACTCAATCTTGAATACAATTTGACATTTGTCAAATTGTTTAAAAGCCATAAATATTTATTTGAGATTCATCTCGTCTTATAAATAAATAAGTTAATGAATTTAAAATACTATACTAAGACATTCAATGAGTTTATGTATTCTTAAGTCGATGAGTTTGTCTTAATTGTCCAATCATTGTCCATATATTAATCCATTTTGAGTGATATGAGTATTTTGTTATTTATTTTAGTAACATTAATCTAACTTTACTGACTTATTAATAATAATAATTAATAATAGTGTAAATATCATAGAAAAAATGAAGTTATTTGAGGCATATTAAATATCCTAAAGATATAACTTCAATTAAAGTTTGTATTAATACGAAATTGAGTGATGCTTCATTATAAATAAAAACTGCAGATATGCTTATTTTGCGCTCTCGTTCAAAAATATATGAAGGGTTTTTTTAAATCAGAAATAAATGGACGTTGGAGTAAAAGACGCTTATGACAAAATGGGTCTCGAATAATAAAGAAAATGCGATAAGCAAATTCTATTCATATATGAAGGGATGCCGTCTATTTGTGCATAGTGACTACTAGCTTCTTCAAAATAAGACTTCCATTTCAAGAATAAAAATGGGCAGCTCTATTTATGTCCTCCCCCCCCCCCCTTCAGTTCACAGAGCCATCATAGAACGTGTCAAAAAATATTTCTTTGATGATGAAAAGAATAATGTTTTGATGAGGAAGGATTTTTCTTATTTTTGTAAAAGATGCTTTTAGATAAGGAAATTTATGTTCGCTTTCTTTTAAAAAATGACATCATTTTAAGAAGTAAAATAAACAAATAAATCTTGTTATTAGGAATCTTACAAGTTTTATACCCACAATTAAAATCAATAGTTACTAAATAATTACTTCAAAAGTACTTTATCCAATAAAAATACATAATTATTTCTTTAAATCAATCTAATATAGCTTCCGTTTACTTATCTAAGTGGACTTTGAAAGATAGGTGTCAAATAAATATTGGCATTGATTTTCTAGACTTAATATGTATGTAGTTAAAAGTATATGAAATATATACTGTATACTATTAAGTATATATTTAATGTGTGGTCAGACATTAATAGAAGTCTTGTTTACATTTCTCTAAGTCCAATAATTATATTGATAGAATAAATGTCAATAATTACCTCCGCCGAAGGAGGTATTGTTTTCACTGGCGTTAGTTTGTTGGCTTGTTTGTTTGTTGGTTGTTTTGGTTAATAAAGACCCCGTGACGGCGGAGGTTTGCACTCTCTGAGTGTATATATGCCTCTAGTTAATTAATGATCTTAGTCCTTATCCTATGGACTAGTTCCTTAGGCTTCCAAACTATTTAAAATATATATAAATGTATTTCTTAAGACGGCCAAACAGAGTCATTTTGTTCAATCATATATTTGTAACATAACATATTCCGCCGACAAAACAACTAAAATACAAACCCTAAAAAATGTTACCATATAAACATTTTTGTGAAATAAAACAATACATTAAAGATGTACACTTAATTAGTTGAACGAGATATTTTTTACTTTATTATCTACAATCCTGAAAAATTATTAGGTATGAGACTTTTGTTAGAATGTAATTTATAACTAGAGGCATATATACACTCAAAGAGTGCAAACCTCCGCCGTCACGGGTCCTTATGAACCTTCCGAGGCGGATTTTTTACGTCTGGGGCGGCGTAGAGGGACGGGGGAGGGTTCCCCTCGACGGACATTTCGAGAGGAAGACGCTCCCGGCACCCGATTTTACAGTACAGCAACATCTATTGGCAGAGTAGGCTAACTTGAAATATTTATTAGTATTTAGCTCGTTTTGCATCTTAATTCTGCACTCAGAGATGCCAAAATTAATCACTTGTTACTTTTGGCATTTCAACAACTCCACAAAGTTGAATCCGTTTCGTACTTTTTGAGTTATCCTGCTGACAAACAAACCAACAAACTAACCAAACAACAAACCACGCCAGTGAAAACAATACCTCCTTCGACGGAGGTAAATATAAAATTGTGCTATAGTCGTAATATAATTAATCGTGTCCTGATGGTGTCCAATATAAAAGTAAACAAAATATTTTCAAAGTAGTGGTACAATAAAAACTTTTTAAAAACTAATCTCAGTTAGTTTAAAAGTTTAGTGACCTAAGTGCACTCAAAAATGAAATGCTTTAGCGTCTCAAGTAGCTACTACAGAAAAAAACAATTGTCCTTCTTTCGTAGATGCTTTCCAATACATAAATAACTAGAGGTATGTATACACTCAGAGAGTGTGTACCTCCGCCGATCCCCACAACATTCCCATTCAACATTCTCCCTTTCACACGCCCGATTTTCTATCTCTAATCATTGTTTCCTCTCTGTTAGCTCATTTTGCATATTAAAAAAGCACTCAGAGACGGGAAGAGGAAGAAGTTTAAGCTACGTCACTGGGTTAACATAGTCCTGAGCTGATATATGAACAATAATACGTCAATGAATATTTTTTTAGCGTTTGTTCTTTCCTACTCCCTGAATAGAGACCCATTTCATTATTATTAGTAGTAGTATTTTGCATTTTGCATATTAAAAAAGCACTTAGAGATGCCAAATTTAATCACTTGTTCTTTTGGCATTTCCAACAACTCCACAATGTTTCATTTGAATCCGTTCAGTACTTTTTGAGTTATCCTGCTGACAAACAAAAACAAACCAACAAACGCCAGTGAAAACAATACCTCCTTCGGCGGAGGTAAATTACAGGTTGTGACTGAATAGACTAGGCTATAGAACTCTTAGAATAGCCTTTTCAGGGCCCTCCAGGCAGTATTCATCTTTTCTTCTCTTAATTTGATTCATAAATTGTTTTTCACACTACCGTATGTCGAACGTTTTTTACTAGATTTAGAAAACATTATTTTTTTTAAACAAATATTGCATCTATTTCTGGCTTTTTAAATCGACTATTCGTTAAATATATATATTTTAAGTTCATTTGGGGTCAAATTATTTAAACTTCCGAAAAACTCTCTGCTGCAAAATATTTATTAATAGTTCAAAACATGATATAACATATTTATTATTAATCCTATATAATAAACATGTATATTTATTGAATTACTTAAGATAAAGTCTTGAGATTGACAAAACTTTTAAGTTTTTACAGCATTAGGTAAAAACATTACAATAAATTATAAAGAATACACATCATCAGTTGGACAAATTTAATAATATGAAGATAATACATACATTTAGAAAGCTATACGATTTTTTTTTGTTTTACAGTCAAATCATCTTATCACGATCATATTTTCATTATAATAAATACATATTTGATATCGTCTCTCTGTTTCAGAGATACAAAAAAGTAGTGGACATTTTCATCTTAGACTTTATCTCCTGTAATTCATACTTTATGCAGTATTTTGAGCAAGAGAATGAAATCATAAAACATGTATATCTTTATAGTTAAGAAACTTTTTTGCAAAAGGACATAGGAATAAAAATAAAAAGTTTTGCAACAATGTCACACATGGTGAGCATGCATAGAGGCTTAGAATGCATATTTGAATGTACTTTCATTGCATTACTTCATAGATGAGAAGGAGGCTTGAAGTTGCCCGGAGATAGCTCAAAGAGACATTTGAGAGGTCCATGTGAGAAATGGTAAATTCTATAAAGAAGTATATAAAGCTTTTTCATTGCAAATATAATGTTTTATTATATACCGGGTGTAGAAAAAGTAATGAGACCTTTTGAAAACATTGTAAAATAGGTTGCGTTGACTAAATCGTACAGTTCTGGTAATTTTCTGAAAGCTCAGGCTCTAAGCTTTCGATTGGCGCGCATATTGTGAACAAAAATAACGTATGCATCGTGATGGAGGCAAGAAGAGCCAATATTGGCAATTTAATCCACGCCGGCAAGACCACCTCTGGCATCATGAAGACCTTGAACGGCAGCAAAGCCACTGTCTGTCGGGTCAGAAATCGTTGGCCATGGGGGATAACCTGAAGGACAAGCCAAAGAGTGGAAGACCGAACAAAGTAAGGCTCAAGGACGTCAGGAAGGCCTTTGAGCTGAATCCATCCATGAAGATGTCAGACTTCGCCAAGAAGAAGCACGTTCATCGGTCTACAGTTGGTAAAGCCATCAAAAGGCTGGTGGCAAGTCTTTTCGAAGGATTGAAAGGCCATTCCTGTCAGAGCAGCATCAACAAATCCGTAAGGTGCGTTTGTCAGAAACTTTGGAATGATCTGAAACACAATGGTGACGGGGTAGTTTTTTTCTCTGATGAAAATACCCTCACTGTTAACCCAGTGTACAACAAGCAAAATGATCGGGTGATATGCTTTGTTAAGGCCAATGACAGCATCAGACCATCACCAAGACAAAGCATCCGGCCTCAATGATGATGTTGGGGGTCGTGGCTTCAACAGGGGGGAAATGGCACCAATTTGTTTTCCAGAAAGGATTTTTAGTACCGCTACAATTCGTTATCGTGACGAAAGAAACGTCCCGATTGCAGGAGCTTTGAATTCGGGACGCCTTTTTAGGAATATTTCAGGCCCAATGTGTCAAGCTTCATGTCCAATTCATCCGAAATAGTCTACCAACTGAGCTACCCGGGCTGTCGTGTTTGACGTAATAAACTATAATTTAATTCCTTCGGAGATTTGTTTGCTGACCCTTGTCAATTTTTATTGGAATGTGTGCTGATGTTATGAAGGTATAATTAAAAGTGCTAATTAGGTTGCTGCTATAAACAATTGTCCATAAGAATTAGTTGGAATATTTACATGATGCAAATCAATTCTCCATTTGAAATTTACTCAGAAGCATGCATAAGAGGATATTTTGAGGCAAATCCGGTAACTCATAATTATATTTGTAGTCAATTTGTTGGTATTTTGTGCAAAAATGTACTTACAATATTTAAGCTTAGGTGTTTTTATTCATGGTTTCAATCCGCTCGTAATCGTTTATACTTTAATAGAAGTCTTTGAGAAGTGGTCACTATCAAATCATACTTGATAGTTAATTAAATTTATATTTTTATTTATTTACATTTGTTATTCTATATGTGAATGCAACATTGTATTATGCAACTCGCACATTGAGACGGGGGGGGGGGATAAGCAATGCTTGCTCAACTGTATGAAAACTACGAGAATTATCATCCAGGTGAGAATCATATAATCAAAACTTGTTGTGTATAATATTGTACAGTCGTGGGTAGTCCTTTTATGGCTTGCACAACATCAGAATAATGGTCTTTAAACATTTGCACATTCATTCTTTTTGTTATAGCAAGTTGAAATTTATTTGTGTGTTGTATTTTGCACTTCATTAGATTTAACGTGTCACTGAATTCGCATAATGCAGAAAACCTTCTTGCGGTTATGACCCGCATCAGTTTACCGTGGCGACAAAGAGATCGAAAGTTTATATTACAGTTTCTGTAAGTTTAATAGTTTTTATGATACTCAATATACAACAGTTTAATATATATTAAACTGAATATGTTCAATAAATATATTAAGTGGCTCCATAATCGTACGCCTGATGACGCTTGATTTTCTTATCTTTGACGTCACGACAAATAAAAAGTTAAAGGTACAACCCACTTTTTACGCATATATGAAAATGAAATGATAACCCAATTAATTTTATCTCTTCCAAAACTATGTGGCTTTAATGGAATACATTTTCTTGAGACCATTTTTTCCTTGATCATTTATTTATTGACCATTTTTCGGACACCCTTTCACTCACACAGTCAATAATTCCAATACTCTAAGATACATCAAATATATATATTTAGCATATCACTATGACTCTCTTTTCGTCAACTCTTATAACTAATGCCTTAGATTACCTTTTAAATTTGTGGAATATCAACCCAGCATATGAAATTAATTGCAAATGTAAATACTATAAACGACTTGAAATATCAATAATTAAACAGAAATAAAATTGTAGGAAACATACAGAATAACTTAAATAAACCAATAAAAATCTTAAAAATATATAAAGTAATTATTAATTTAGTTATGAAATATTTTTTAATGAAATTATAATGTCATTGAATATATTTATACATGTATCTTAATTTAATTGATAACTAAAGGCATATATACACTCAGAGAGTGCAAACCTCCGCCGTCACGGGGCCCTTATGAGCCTTCCGAGGCGGATTTTTCACGACTGGGCGGCGTAGAGGGACGGGGGAGGGTTCCCCTCGACGGAAATTTCGAGAGGCAGACGCTCCCGGCCCCCATTTTACAGCACAGCGACATCTATTGGCAGAGTAGGCTAACTTAAAATATTATTAGTATTTAGCTCGTTTTGCATCTTAATTCTGCACTCAGAGATGCCAAAATTTAATCACTTGTTCTTTTGGCATTTCCAACAGCTCAACAAAGTTTCATCACATAAATATGTTTGGACATAGAGATATATACCACAATGTTATTGCTCGGATATTTATGACAAAATATAGGCTTCTGATCTTTTTTCTCAAATTCATCTGCTTATAATCCTTATACAGTTTGAAATCAAATGGCTTTTGAGAAATAGCTACATAATTCTTATAAATAATATAATACAAACAAGTTGTTCTTATAAGTATATATTAATCTGCCATTGTTGAAGTATTTCCTTGTCTTTAAATACTGATACATTACAATCAAACATGGAATCAAAGTTATGATAAGGCATTTTGCCCTTTAGCCAAGGAATCAAACTTTTGAGCACGCAATTCATTACAAAATTGCACATTTGATTGTTTACTGTGTTACATTATGCCATATAAAATTTTGTTTAGCTTCTGAAATAATTTATTTGGAGCTATCCTATCCACGTCTTTGATGTATCAAAATAAAAACCTTACAACATTATGTGCTATATCATATAGTTCATTTATTACCTCCGCCGAAGGAGGTATTGTTTTCAGCAGTTAGCTGGATAGAAAGATAAGAAAAAAAGAAGGGAGAGAGTATTTTGCCTCACTTCTCTCCCTTCTTTTTTTCTTTCTCTTTCTATCCAGGTAACACTAACAGCAGTTACCAAGTGGTAATTGTATATTCTCATATCAAAGGATCAATTTTTTTGGGAGAGTACGTGCAAAAATGTATTTGCTTATTTCTCTTAAAGTATAGCGATTTTTAGAGCACCAAACATATCAAATGAAAGCTTGGTACACCAGCTTTAATATTTTGGTATACTAAATCATGTCAATTTAATAAGTAGAGAGTTATATGTACATTAAGAAAACATATCTCGCGTACAAAATGACGCATATAATGGATTATAAATGCGTCAGAGACAAAGTAAAATTTTGAGAGGATACCTTGACGCAAATCTAAGAAACACATTTTATTATTTTTTTTCATAATCGATTTCTTATAGGTCAATACAGGCTCTGAATCACATGATGTAAGCTCAGATTGTACTGAATTCTGAATTGATAGAATGCAACCAAGGTCATTTTTGGATTTATCATTCAAAGTTTTACTAAACTTAAAAGTACTATTTTACTCTGAAGCGAACAAGTCATCTTCTACAGGCGAGTGAAGTTAATTGATACAAAAAAGCTATGAAATATGCTAACAATACACACTCCATTTTTTTTTGTTTTTACTGAAAACTTTGTTTTATTAAAAAACATCAAACATACGTCTGGTAGTAAATTAGATTTCCTTTAAATTAATAATTATTATTGAAGTCTGTAACGTCCACCATTTTGAAGAAATTGGCGGAAAACTATATTTTACTAAATTTTTAAAACTTTGACCTCGTTGCGCGACCTCGTAATGTTGACCGATTTTGTTCAAACTTTGTATGTCGTCTTCTTTTATCACCAAGAAACAGAAAATCCACAATGTTGCTAACATTTCAAACATTTGAAAAATAAGAACAGCCCATATATATATATATATATATATATATATATATATATATATATAATATATATATATATATATATATATATATTATATATATATATATATATATATATATATATATATATATATATATATACAGTACACTATTATTGAGGCCCGCCCTGCCTGTAAAGGAAAGGAGTTCATTAGGAACTTGTCAACTCTATTTAAACCTAGGAGGTCAATTAATCAAAAAATTGGACGTTTTTTATATGCATATTTAAATTTTATGTTTAATGTATTATTTTTATGCTTAAAATATTTTGTCATTGTATATTTATTTTATTTGTATGCTTGTAATATTTTGTTTATATGTTTATTTCATTACTTTTTACTTCAATGCTAATGAATAAATTATTTTACAATAACTTTAGAGGAGAGTATGTTTGGACACGGAACATTCGATTTAGACGTTACCCAACCTTATTGGTAAAAATGATCTTCAATAACACTACATATATAACAGGATTTTGCCTCAGGCTGAAATTCCTAATTTGAGTCTCATTTTTTACGTAGATTCCAAAATGCCACTTAAAATATCGTCCGAATATTTTATTTTGGAATCTACGTAAAAAATGGTACTCAATTAGGAATTTCAGCCTGGGGGCAACAAAGACCTTGATTTTGTTACATAGTGTTATCCATGCATGTTTGTATGACGTCATGATGAATGAAACAACAGTTCTGACTCCACAATATCCACTAATGTCTCACTGAAATAATATACGAATTCGTTTTTGTGCATATACTACTGTCCATTTAATGGTACTTCAATGAGTAGGAATGAAAATCTGGAACTTAGCCTGCGTGCTTACGGATTCTATGACTGTTTTTGGCCCTGAAAAAGAGAGAGGGGTAAAGAGAGGGATAGAAGGAAAGAGAGAGAGATAAGTTTCTCTCGCACTTTTCTTTCTCCCTCTCTCTTTCCTTCTATCCCTCTCTTTATCCCTCTCTCTTTTTCACGGCCAAAACAGTCATAGAATCTGTAAGTACGCAGTCTAAGCTCCAGATTTCCATTCCTATCAATGAGCACTCTAATTCAAAGCATTATTAACACCTCCTTTTCATGTTTTGTCATCACTGACGAAAAACTCACATAACTCATATGAGTAAGTTATTTGAGAAAAATTAATAATACTGATATTTAATCCGATTCATTTAAGTTGTATGTTCCTTTTAAGTAAAATGGATACAAAGCCTTATTGTTATTATTTCTTTTCATAGATAAATAATAAGCAAACAATTATATTGGATTTACATGTTAGGTTGTAAAAAGATTATATTATGTGTAAACACTCAAAACATTCATATGTTAGAATTTAATAAAAATTGGTAAATTGTTGAAGTAAAATATAAATCAGACCTAATCATGTGCATAATGTAGAATTTGCGATAAGCAAATTCTATGCAAATATGATAAATAAATGTATGCGCTTAGAAGGATGAAACTTTTTCATAAATGAGACATGTAACTTAAGAATGAAGTGACCATTTCGATGATAAAAAGTTTCTTTATAAAAAGTGTATTATATTTTGTTGAAATAGTTAGGAAGACCTTTTTGAATAGTTTTATATTTGACGTCTACAAAGGTGACTCTCGGTCGGTAGCAGATTTATCAATAACATAGTAATTGAGTTTGACAATATGTTTATGCAAAATTAAAAAGTCTTCTTTATATTGTAAGTACCTATGTAAAGTATTCTTACATAAAAACTTTTTAAGCGTTTGTAAAGTTATTATTACCTACTTTATAAAATTACAACGTTTGTTCAAATATTTATTAATGTTTAGTCAAAACAGAAAAATAGTATTTTTGGGTTTTATTGTAACATAATTTTAGATTTTTCATAACTTCCCCCCGTTAAATGAGCATACATCATTAAATTTCGTATAAATCCCCTAAACAATGATGGATTCAGCATAACGCATTATCTACTCAATCATATTTGATCTATGATTTATAACATCTTCATAACTCCGACCTTGATAGAGAGTGCATTTTTTAATAATATATAAGATCAACTAGATTTGATATCAAACCATGGAGATATAAAGATATAGAGAAATGATTCCCTTCAATAGCAGAGAAACATCGTTCAGCTGTATTCTGTGTGTCCAATATAAACAAAGTATTTGACTTACGTCATCGTAAGCTGATAATAGAGATAGATTCTATCTCTATGATCAACTTACGATGACGTAGTACAAATTACGTTGTTTATATTGGACACAAAAATACAGATGAAGGAATAAGCTCTCCTTATCTTTTTATCTCTATGTATCAAACATATACAGGGTCTTGCAGGTAAATCCGCACAAAGTTCAACTTCGTCCAGATCCATAAGGAGTGCAAGTAGAGCTTAGATATTGCACATGTGGGAGGTTTCGTGAATTTACTGTCGAATTGCGCCCGAAAACCAAACAAATAAACTGATACGGAGATGGAGCAGACCCGGAGGCACACGGTCATCAAGTTGCTGTGCGCAGGGCACCGTCCTGTAGTCATCATCAGTTGCTCAAGTACCCAGGAGGACGGTCTACGACATCACCAAGAAGTGGGAGGAGTCAGGGATGTCCAAGAGGAGGAGCACAAGCCCAGGAGTGACCAGATCTGCACGCCCACATTTGTGTCTGGTCTCAAGAGGTCCATCAAGGCCAATCCGGGGACTCCCATGTCCATCCTCGCCAGGAAGCGTGGGGTCCCCTGTCGACCGTATCCAGGGTCATCAGAGAGACTTGGGATACAAGAACTATGCCCTGAAGATCAGACATCTCCTTTCCGATGCCCAGAAGGCCAAGGGTCGTGAAGGGAAGAAGCTGCTCGTGTCTCTGAAGACAAAACTCAACACCTGGCCCCCCAACAGCCCCGATCTGAACCCATGCGACTACTACTTAGGGGAAGTTGGAGAGGGAGGTGTGCGCCACACACCATAGAAATGTGGTGTCCCTGAAGGCCTCCATCAAGTCGGGATGAACAAGCTGTATCCGGCGCAGGTCTCCACGCCTGTGGGAGGTTCAGATGTCGTTTGGAGGGCATCTTGAAGCTGAGGGCGGCCATATTGAATAGTAACTGTATTAGTCTAATAAACAACTTGCTTATTCCAAATAGGTATCACTTATGTTCCCATTTTGGATCTGGAGTTATTGAACTTGTGCGGATTTACCTGCAAGACCCTTAATATTCATCACAGATGTGGTAGAAATAGATCCTATTTAATGACCTATGTTTTATGAAAGTCTATTGATCCTTTGCCCTTTCTAACACCAGAAACCATGTTTTAACTTTTTGTAAATGAGTTATTAAACTGTAGATGGTGAGAAGTATTTTTAGATAAATTGTAGTTAGATAAATACAGCATTTTTTAAAAGATAACAGTTCTTCTTGCACTGGCAAGAACCCGCTTGACTTTAGTTTGGTTGTGAACAACGTATTTTTGATTGAACCTCATGGTCTTAGATATATAAATTATATATAGGCGGTGTATGTATTTATGCAGATAAGTAAAATTCTCTGTGAAAAAAAGGAAAAAAACATACAAAGTAAAACAGCATTTTGCAATTCGTTGCAATGTTTGTTAAGAATCTAACAAACTATCTGATGCGGAAAAGGAAAAGGTAAGAGAGGGGGAAAGGTTTAAAGGAAATGACGGCGGGAAAGACAGGGGCCCCAAACTGCTGCACTTTG
>CP045898.1:1851198-1870440 GCA_013387185.1 Caligus rogercresseyi
ATTAAATTGTACAAAAGAATCTTTTATTTGCGATTTAGTATATATATATATGTATTAAGTAATCTTTATTAGACGAAGTAACAATAACATAAAAATAAGAAAAATAAGAGAAAAAGGCGTTCAGAGACCGCATAAGTGTGAAGTCCATTTGTAATCAAACAACTCCTCCATCGGACCGGGTGTATTATGATAATAGAGACGAGGATCTCCAGGCTTCTTCTCACACGCAATGAACCCCTGGGGAAGAGGAACTCCATTCACACTAGTGGTATATTGAATCCCCTGGACAGTCGAGAGGATGTATTTCATTTTAAATGCATGCTTGTTGGAGGCATATGAGGAGATAAGCCAATCCCTAGAACCTAATGACACTTTGTACACCTTTTGTATTCCTTCTTCTTCTGCACGAAGAAGAGGGAGGATTTTAGGGCAAAAATAGATGAAAAGGAAAGTTGTTTCCGTTTCCTTTTTACACCAATTGCAAGATTGTTCCTCTGGAGAAGCTTAGATTTGTTTGTGTAGAGGGAGGATGTGGCCAACCGGTGTGTCTCAACCATTTTTGTATCGGATCGGGTTCTGCAGAATAGTCTTAGGATTCAATAGAATAATATTTTATTTCTTTTAGTTTTTGAGTCTCTTTCTGACGATGGATCATGGCGATGACCCTATTTGGTTCCCTATAAGAGATTCACGAACCTGTCGGTTATTGATGGAGGTGAGTGGAATGAAAAAAAGTGGTTGATGAACCGTGTCAGTTTCGATAATGGGACAGTTACTTTCATTCTTTCATACCTTTAAGCCCTTTGGAGTAGGGAAAGGGGGAAATTGACAAAAAAGTGACGCTTTGGTAATATAATAAACATCAAACGTTTTTTCTATATAGATGTAGCCTCACGTCACGAGTATTTCTTTTATGATGGCGTGGCAGCCATTTTCAATTAGATTTATGACATCTTCAAGTTGATTGAATGTATCCTTTCAGTTGAGTATTCAGTTATCACATATATAAGTCGGTGGTTTGATCCCAGAGTAACGCAAATTGAATCTTTGATCCAACTGGTATCGAAAACACCAGTATCGTAGCCCATATCGAAATAATGAAACCAGAAAGACAATTATAGTATATAATTCTGGAATGGATTGGCTAAATATTTTCATCATCATACAAACCCCGAATCTTCTAAAAAAATATAGTGGTGGAATCTTTTTATTCTTGCACTTAATTTATCGGTTGAGTGGAAATTTAAATGTTATTTGTTGGCCAGCCCAATAATAATTAGCCATATACAATTCAGAAGGAATATTGCAAGGACTCTGATACAATGTCAAAATGATCGAGTGCCTCTTAGAGGACCTACTTCATCCCGCCAGAGATATTGTGTTTAAAGAATAATTTTTTTTGTGATCATGTACTCATGCAGACGTGTTTTATGGCAGAAAATAATATAATACAATGTGCAAAGTGTGATAACGAATGCATAAGCCATGTATTATCGCAACAAATAAAGTTCCATTGTCAATGAAAAATGTTGCTAAGTTATTATATCAAGCAAATAAATTGTAGTACTAGAGCCACTAACGTTCCCATTTTGGGAACATACCTAAAGCATGACATGGAATTCAGTCATATCTTTAACCATGCTGTTAACTCATTTGGGAAGCCTAGCACATTGCAGCCATCATCATTTTCCTTGCCACATTTATATTTTTGATTTATAATGTCTAACGATTATTTACTCCTCCTTGCATCTTAGATTCGAACCAAAGACCTAAATAATAACAAAATAGACTGAATAAAGAGGGAAGAGCCATCTCGGAATCAGGAACTGATGAAATCTAAACAAGAATAAAGGAATTATCCCTTGAGCATACAAAGTATCCATACCAAGCATCAAGAAAGAAAGAAAAAAGAGAAATGAAAAAATGCTTAAACAGTGACGTCATTTTAAGGGAACTACTTTTAATCATAGAGATATAAAGATAGAGAGCTGATTCCCTTCAATGGCAGAGAAACAGCGTTCTAATGTTTCTGTGTGTGCAAAATAAACAAAGTAATTTTAGACGTCATCGTAAGCTGATCTTATAGATAGAATCTATGAATGATGAAGAGAATAAACTCTCTACAGTAAACCATCGATATAACGCCCCTCTGTATAACGAACTTCGGATACAACGAACCTCCTGAGCTAGCCGAACAAGCCGATATAACGAACTTAAGTTCGTTATATCTGATAGTACCGAACTTCCTGGAGCTGGCCGAACAAGCCTCAGACATAACGAACTTAAGTTCGTTATATCTGAGGCTACCGAACCCGAATTATGAGCTGCTGCGGATCATGCGGTTTGAAGACGCAGACGAAGATCTCTGACTTCTTCAAGGCTGGTCCCTCCCCAGCCGAGAAGAGGTCTAGGGCAGAGTCTGAGACCAGCAGTGTGTCTGTGACTTCGACCTCCTCCATTAATCTACCAAATGTCTCCAGCAGCAGTTCGTCGTCACTCCTGCAAGATATACCTTACACTCCAGAGCCCCCCTTTAACGAACTTCGGATTTAACGAACTTTATGATATAACGACCCTGCCCTCCCCCCATATAGTTCGTTATATCGAGGGTTTACTGTATATCTTTTAAAAGTTTTTTACGGTCACAATGACGTATTTCTCTAAAGGATCCAATCAGCTCTCTATATCTTAATATCTCTATGCTTTTAATTGATACATAACAAAGGAGATGACATAATTGGATACGTAATGCTAGATTTCTTTTTTTTGTGTATTCTCAAGATAGCTTAATTAGTTCATTACCGAATGGGAAGGTCCTTTTGTATCTGTATCTATTACCTGTACTATTAAAAGAAATCTGTAACACAAATCTTATAAATATTATGCGATCCTACACCAAACAAACAAACAAATATAAAATACAATGATTCTATTTTTAAAGACATACCTTCCATGGCAGAGCCATCAAGAGCACATTCATGCAAACAAACAAAAGTACTATATGTTTGCGTAAATAACAAAGGAGTAAAACCCCTCTTTTTAAAAAGGGAGGAAAGTTATGAGAAGCATAAATAAATATATGTTTTTTCTCGGCAAAATATCGCAATTTTCCAGGCTTATTTATGGTTCTTTATATAATTAGAGTTTCCCTCCCTTTTCATTTCAATACCATTTCATTCGGCTTCATGATTTAAATACATTCTCTTGCTTCCATTTTTAAATAATCGTAAATAAATAAAAACCCGGCTTGAGTGCTTTAAAGGTTTATGTATCCGAATAGTTTTTTCTTCAGTTGATCCCTGAGGACCCTGCTGAACTCTTTAAGTCCACTTATCTTTGTTGAGTAAGTATATATTCATTGGTATCAAATAACCATGGCTGACAAACTCGATTTCGGAGTGAGTCCGAGTCTCAAATCCAATGTAAAATTAATACGGATTGTATATGCAATAAATATAGTATAGCTGAGGTTAGGCTCATAGAGATATAAAGATATAGAGAGCTGTTTGGATCCCTTGTCTATGAATCCTGTGGAATAAGGGACTCCGGACCAAAAGGTAACTACGTATCAAGTCTCTCCTTCACAATAGAAAATATCTCAAACATTTTGTTATGAAAAAATAATAATCCAAGATACATAGAGAAATCTCTATGTATCTTGATATATCTACTTCAATCCAAATAATATCAACTTACGATGACGTAGTACAAATTACTTTGTTTGTTTTGGACACACAGAAACAACAGAACGCTGTTTTCCTCTGCTTTTGAAGGGAATCAGCTCTCTATATCGTTATATCTCTATGGGTTAGGTTCATATAATTATAAACAAAAATTAAGTTTATTAGTCCTAATCCAGATCTTTTACATAATTTAACATATATGTCAATCCGATTATGAGTCCTTTATGTATTTATTTACGAACAACTCTTCTCATTCCTTACTAAACCAACTACGTAATTCCTTACTACATATATATATATATATATATATATATATATATATATATATATATATATGCTTGCTTTCTCTATTTGAATCGAAAAGTTCACTCTGATTGAATTACTTTATACTAAGACCAATATTTCCTATTATATCAGTAACCCTTATCGTCGAGTCCTAAAACTCTATTGTAAATTTAATGTCTAATATATTGAAGATCATTTTTGTTAATTGTAAGTACTATTTTTCTTTGGTAATGTTAACTACATATATTAGAAATAAGAAATCAGGCGCAATTTGAGTGGCAACCATCTCGTACTTCTTTCATGTAACTATTTGTCACAAAATATATTTTTTGTCAAAATATGATAATCACTGTTAGAAGTGGAATTCATTTTAGATACATTATGGTTGTTTAAGACTTTATGATTGTAAAATCAAAACATGATCATGATATCTTATTCTTATGTCATATTTAGAAATTGATTATATTGGTCGAAAGAAATACATACAATAGCTTAGAAGTGTCTTTATATTTATTGGTTCTAAATATTACTTTACCATACAACTTATACAAATACAGAGCCAAAACCATCTGGTACATGAATAAACGTAGTACTTATGAAATGCTGACTATTATAAAAAGTTTTATTTTTCATGGCTTTAGTTCTTACACGTTTATTTTATGATATACACTATAAAATATACATAGAGGACGAATATGTGTTATGTCAACAAAAAATAATTCCACTGATACACGATAATATATTCAAAAACAGTCAATATGGTGCTTAATGATATTTTGCAGGCATTTTGTACGGCACTTTTATATCATAATTAATTCCAAGACGTAAAATTGACTTTTCCTCCCTAAGAAATATGTAATGTATTTATTCAAGTTTGACCTCTTCTTAGTTGTCAGAATATTTTTTTGTATCCATATTAACTTATTCAAGAATGGTAGTTGTAATACTACTCAAAACAACTTTCTTACATAGATTTCAACTTAATTGGCGGCTTTTTGGCTCAAATGTTTCATAAAAGCTTTTATAATACCAAGATGTTTTTTAAAATATATATGGTTCATTAATGTTATAATAAATTTGCCATTTTATTGATGGCTTTATTCTATTGATCCAAAAATATTTTATTCGCAACGCTTACTCAGCAGTACAATTTGCAAAAAAAACCTGTCTGTATTGGTGTAAGTATATATTTACCCGTTACGTAAGAGACGGAATAGATTATCACTTCAGACTAATACTCCATTATAACGCACGAGGAATATAATTGACGCGGGGCAAGTCGGCAATGAAGTGTTTTCCACCATAAAAACTCAATTTTTTGAGTATAAAGACTTTTCCAATACGAGTCGAAGTCCAACAATTAATATATATTTAATTTAAAAATGCCAAATAGAAAATATATTCTTTAAATAATTAATTGATTGCAAAAACTGTCGATATTACACTTAAACACTTCAAACTATAGAAAAATCACTCAATAATATATAATTGGAGGAATGCGTCCTTTACTTAAAATCTGTTAAAACTTGTTTATAGCTGAGCATCCATAGAATTGTACATAATATCATCATAACAACGTAATTGCAGAGCAAAATATGACAAAAAAGAAGGGGGGGGGGGCAATGACAAACTGGAGGAAAGGAACTTATTGTATATCCAGGGCTTGTCAGTGAGGAGATCCTCGTCTTTCTCGTCATTGGGTATGAGGCAATCAAAGTGGTTTTGATGGTTATCCTCATAGTTATAGATCTCTTTGGATATATGTTGCATATGGTTGTACTATGTATAAAACAGTCAAAAGAAAGCAGGAATAAAGAAAAAAGTGACTAAGGGACTCATCCCTAAGGCTCAAGTTAATACAGTAATATCAAAATAAATCCCTCCACTAATAGACGACTATTCTAAATTTGATTGTTTGTAATATGACATTACTTTATGAGTACTGTAACCTTGCAGTAGAGTTCTCAAAAATTCATACTTCAAGCCGTATTTTAAGGAATGGCAAATCTCTCAAAAGGGAGATTGGACACAATTGTTAAATTAAAAGAAATTGGTGCATACTATATGCATTAATATGGATATTCATTTGGTATCAATTTAGGTGTGCACCATTTTTGGTTCAATTGACTGGCATTTTTGGATTTTTATTCTAAGACTTTATTGATATATATATATATGTATACTAAAATAATTATAAAATACTTAAAAGAAACAAATTGTTATGAAAAATACAGACATAATAAATATGTTGCAAATATGGAATATAATGGTTTGTTGTCTTTTTGGCAAATTTCCTCATAATCCGTTGTAGAAGTTGGAGATGTTAAGCGGAGCAAGACGGATAAAATCGTACCAGATCCCCCACTTATTTCCACAGAATGGTATTTGATAGTAAGGATCCTCACTGTTTTCGACTTTGCGCACTGCCTTGAAATATAAAAATGTATATAGTGGTAGGATTGTAAATTCGGACATGTCCTTAGCTTTAAATGACCGTGTGTTTAATCATTGGGAGCTCTCACAATTGAGGAAAATGTCTTTGTAGATTTATCACGCTCTGAGGCGTCTCACTCAACTAATAATCCCACATATGAGTGCCTCAATTTGAAGAAAAAAATCCATGAAAGATTCTCTTTGTGCCATCATGGCAAAAGATTTATAAAATAGTATTTTTCGCCTGAGATAGATATGAAATAATGATTAAGGATTGCATAAGAGAATCTTTTCTCCAACGTAATTGCGGAAAGAAAGTAAAAAGAAACGAGTTGACTTTTTCTGTAGCAAATATCCAGGAGTTGTTGAGAATAAGACATATTCTTCAAAGAAATATGCAATAATCGGCTACATATGTTTTTGTTTTTGAAGGTAGGATCCCAGAGTAATACTAATTGTGTTCAAGTCTTTCATCCAATGCATCATATAGGAGTATCTAAGCCTCTCCTCTAATACACATAACTGCTTTAAGAACGTAGGGTAGCCAAATAAATGACCACTGAATGCATCCTATGAATAGCTAAAGTATGCTTAGATGATACTAAAGCCATCGTCGATCCATTGACGTCACACTAACCCGAATATTTAAACAACAGACAGGTCAACAAGTCCTAATATTTTGCTTTAAGATTGTATTTTTAATCCATAAAAAGTACAAATGCATTTATGTTTTGGCATTACAATATAGTTATACAGTTGGTCCTTCAGACAGCCAAATAATAATGTTCGATCGGTATCCATAGCGATTATCTTTCTTGCTTCATTTTCTTGCTAATCATGCATGTGTTAAATACAAAAAGAGTTTCTATTTTTTAAAACTTCATTTTACTGCATTTCTGGTTTTATTCTCCATAAACAACAAGAATTTAATGAAAGAGTATAAAAAAAGATTGAGGAGGCCTTCAAGGCTTTATTTTTTGAGGTTGCGTATTTAACAATAATTATATAATGAAAATGAAAAAGTTGCGGAACAAGTTTTTAGGCTTATATTTATTAATCCTTTAATTGCTTCATTTTTGGTTATTGTGAATGATGTAAATTCTTAATCTACGATATGGCCCTAATGAACATCAATAAAACAAAAAAGGAAGCGAACTTTTACCCAAAAAGAAAGAAGGAATGTGTTGATTGGATTTGGGGCGCTTAGGAAAATAATGAGACCATTTTTTATCTATGATGCTCCAATTATTGATACAATATTATCTTGTGAAATTGAAAAAATGAGTATTAAACTCCATCCATGGCATATATTTAAAAAAATATCCAAAACATAAAAACAATCCAAAATATGCACCATATAAAAGGGATCTATAATTTGATAAAGTTTAAAAAACTTGTCTGCGTTCGATAAGTAAATCGAATCTATTATATATATATAGGTTTTGCTAATATATAGGTTTTATAGGTAATACAGGTTTTGCTGTGTTTGGTGGGATTGGCCGGGAATCATCTACTATTAGTTGCTCCTCTACGGCCAAACTCTTAATTCGGACCTGTGCTGTCAACAATTGGACTGTCTGAAGGAAGCAATCGCACAGAAGCGGCCAGCTTTGGTCAATAGGAGAGGAATTGTGTTCCATCAGGACAACGCCAGGCTACACACATCGTTAGTGATTCGCCACAAGCTCCGGTAGCTTGTTGGGAGGTTCTTATGCATCCACCTTATAGTCCGGACCTGGCACCAGGTGAATACTACCTCTTCCTGTCTATGGCGAATGATTTTGCTGGTGACAAATTCGCCTCAAGAGAAGCTTATGAAAATCAACTGTCTACTTTTGGCCAATAGGGACAAGGGTTTCTATGAGAGAGGCAATATGAAATTACTTTCCAAATGGCAAGAAGTTGAAGTGACAAACCTTATGTATTGTGTTGTTTACACGTATATTTTGTGACTCCGCCGATAACTTCAGTTTTTCGCAATTACTTCGCCGTTTTGTGGATTAATTTGGAGTTCTACGGATTCCTTGGGCTCGTGGCTATCGGTGAGAATCGTTAAATAGTCTCTAACTCTAATTTTCATTGAGAATTTTGAGTTTTCATCCGCTTTTTGGGGTATAAAAAGAAGTTATTTTCTTTATTTTTCTTCTTTTATTCTCCCTTTTTATTATTGCTGCATCTTTCTCTTCTGCACGCACGCTGAGCTTCTGTTGTTCTTCTCTTCTTTACCCTTGATCCTTCACTCTTGAAGCAGGTTTAAGACTTAGTGAAGACATGGACGCTAATAATGTCCCTCCGGATAAGCCCCCAGATGAGGGAAGTTTAAGTAATAAAAGAAGTCGCTACGCGGACATTTAAAAAAGAATAAAAGTCATGAAGAAAAGGGGGATTTTTCTCTCAACATAAACAAAAACTTTATGTGGGAGACATTCGTGGTCATATTAGATGACGCCGATGGAAACCCTTTTAAAAATGACAATGTTAAGCATCTGGAGATTTATGACCTGGCTATCCTTTTTGGATTTAAGGAGTTTGAGATCGCCGGGGCCAATCCTAGGTACGGCTTGGGAACTGCTTGTATTTATACAAAGTTTCCCATTGACATCAGAGCGAGACTAGAAGATTTGAAAAAGCAACCTCGCATAAAAGCTTTGAACAAAGATGGTATTCTTGAAGACATGACCTGCAGATTAAAAGGTCTTGACAAGATATCAATAGATAGAAAGAAAAAGTTAAAAATCACGTTGGTTAACACCTTCAAAAGAGTTGACGAATCTCGTCTGGTGAATTGGCTGGGCCAATTTGGTGAAATAATAAACCACTACCCGAAGAAAAACCCTGCAGATAGAAAAGCAGAGGAAAAATATGGCAATTACCGTGATATTTGGAGAGACGGTGATTACATTGTCGAAATTGTTGCAGATCCGACATGTATCCCTCAAATAGTCCCCTTTCAGGGTTTTTTGATAAAACTCAAATTCTCCGGTGTTATGCTACAATGCCAGAGGTGTTTTAACTTTGGGCATATGAAGCACCATTGTACCCAAAAACGGGTCAAAATTTTCGAATATGACAGAGCTTTAAAAAAAGGGATGGATGAGAGATTGCAAAGAGAAAAAAATGAAATTGAAGCATCAAATGCGTCTGCACCTGCGGTGAACGTGAGAACACAAGAAATTGTGGAATTACATTCTCCTACCCAACCTATTTCAAGTTCGGAATCTCCGATAAAGGACTTGATGGAAAGGCCTGCTCCAGAAAGTAGTACTGAAGATGTTGAAGTCAATGAAACGGGTTCAAATAATGTTAACGATGACAATGTTATCCAAGTCGAAGCTGAAAAGAATAGGGATGTTGCCACATCTCAAAGTTATGAAATCGTCCAAGATAATAACATTCCTTTATCAGTGGTGCCTCTTATGGAGCATCTGAATTCAAATGACGTGGCTCTTGACTCCAGGGGTCGGGAGAAACCCAAAAAACATCAATCCTCTCATTTAAATCCTGAGGATATTATAAAAGAGAGGACTCGATCTCAATCATCAAAAAGAGGTAGAGAAGTCAGGGGCAAATCTCCCACAAACGAAATAAATCCGCAAAAAATTCAAAAAAAGTGACATATTTTACGTTAAACTATCATTCTCATGAACTCTCGTGGATCATCTCAGACAAAAATTACGGAATATTTTGAACATGACATCTCAAGTGAAATGAAAACAAATATGGGGTTGAAGAGAATCCTTTCAATTAACACAAGGGGAGGTATGGAAAGACTACGACGGCATGCCTTAATGAAATCCTTATTTTTATCTAATCCCGATATTGTATGTCTCCAAGACATAAGATCGGTAGTTTCTTCGTCTTGTAGTTTGGATTGTAAAATGTGCCAACCGGGACTTTTCCACACCTTTTTCACAGGATCTCGGTCTAGAAGAGGCGTTCTTACATTCGTTTCTAAAAAGATAAACGTGGCCGAATGTGTAGATGAATATTCACACGAAAGCGATTGGCATAAAATTTATTTATCCTCAAATGGAATTAGCTTTTGTCTGATAAACGCTTATGGCCCTAATGCACGGTCTCCCGAATACTTCAAAGCTCTGTATGACTCCAATACGTTTAGTTATCTTCCTTCCATTCTAATAGGCGATCTTAATGTCGATTTAGATCAATTGCCGAAGTATCCTAACTGGACCTTTTTGAATGCAATAATATCTGGATGGAGTTTGGTTGATTGTATCAAAAAGTTCAGTCCAAATCAACTAGTGTCATGGAGAAAGGGGAACCAGTCTTCTAGAATCGACCTAGCACTTATCTCTCCATCTTTGATGAGTCATGTGAAAAAGGCTTTTTACAGGCCAGAAACGTTCTCTGACCATTATATTATAAATATAGAGATGCATTTCTCTCCTAAATCAAAGTGTTTCAAAATTCCACAATGGGTGCTAAAGAATGATAAATACATCTCAAAATTAAAAAGAAATTTACTAGAAAGTTTCCACGGCTTAGCATTTGCACAACAGGCGGCTCGGACCTTTACAAGAGTGGTTCGCATTACAACTGCGCAGTTTATTCATAATCAAATGAAAAGTGCGAAAGACGATCAGCTCAAGATAGAAAAACTAATGACTGAACATTCTCTATTTGCGAGAGCATTCTCTTCAGAATTAGATAAAGCGTATAGGCTTGCCGAAGTGGCAGAGTCTGAAATGTCACAAAAAGTTCAAAAGGAAAATCAGAGCAATGTAAGACTAAAAACTTTACTTATCAAAGATAAATACTCTGCAAAGACTATTCAGTGTATTTTGCATAGAGGTAAAAAAATAACCAATCTTAATGAAATACTGGACTATTTCCATACCCGCTTCCAGGAACTAGTACAATCAGAACGACTGAACTTTCCCAGGAAAAAAGGTTGTTCTAGATGTAAGATCTTTACACTAGAACGGATCACAACCTACATTAAGAAAAAGTTTAAAGACAAAAAAGCCTCTGGGATCGATGGAATTGATGGAAAAGTATTTAAACGCCTTCCAGAAGAAATAGCTCCCTTCCTCCTTCAGATAGGAGAGTCCATGGAATTGAAAGGCAGGCTTCCCAAATCCCTCACAAGAGGGAGAATTGTCCTGATTCCAAAAAAAGGAAATGGCACAGACTTCAATCATTGGAGACCGATTACTGTGCTTAACAACTCTTACAGGATTCTTTCTGGTATTTTGGCGCAAGAGATGGAGCCGGAGATGAATAAAAGGATTAATGTCTCTCAAAAGGGTTTTTTAAAATTCCGAAAAATTTCGGATGTTTCGCGAAATGTACAGGCAGTTATCGAGTCTGTCGACCGGCGGAATAAATTCGGAGCAATCATAGGTATCGACTTCAAAAAAGCCTTTGACTCGATTTCTCATCTCCACATTCTTCGAGGTGTAAAACGTTTTTTGCCCAAACAATTCTTCAATCCAGTCCGAGCACTCCTACTTAATGGGTCATCTGTGATATCTATTGGAGGTCTACAGGGAAAATCAATTGAACTGAAGAAAAGCTGCAGGCAGGGATGTCCATCTGCCCCTCTTCTATTTGTTTTAGCAATGGAAGAGTTAGTTCTTCTTCTAAAAAATAAATATACTGGTTTTGGAGTTAAGTTGGCAGACTACACACATCTCATCGATTTATATGCTGACGACATAACTCTCTCGGTTGAAGCCAATACGGAGACTCAACTAATCAAAAGAGTTGAAATACTCTTGAGCTTTTTTGAGAAATTCCAAAAGAAGTCAGGATTGGAGTTAAATAGATCAAAGACTTTTGTTCTTCCTATTGGCGCATGGGACGCAAAAGAAGGGCAAAATATATGGGGTTGCCCGGTAAGAAGAAAAGTCTCTATTTTAGGAGTTGACTGGGGACCGGAGGGGATCCATGCTGATAACTGGAGAGTGATGTTTTCTTCAATTCCAAATCGAATTACTGCATGGAAGAATTTTAATTTACAAAAGAGGATTGATTTATACAATACTCAGGTTGTCCCTGGTGTGTTGTATAAAGCAACAGCTTCTCCATTGATAGCAGAAAAGGTAATTGAGGAGGAACAAGTATGGCTCTCAACTCTTTTTCATAAGAGATATCTCCCTGCATTAAAGAGACCAAAGTCTATGATAGGTGGAGGATTAACTCTTTTATCCATTATTATTCCAAAAATTTATTTGAAAGTTTTTATCGATTTAACCAAAAATCCAGAAGCGGAATGGAGAAGACCTATCACAAAAAATAATCTTTATTTAAGGCTTTTATTTGGAACTATTTTAACGAATAAGACAACAGAAGTTTTATCAAAAATATGGGCAGCGGCCCAACGTATAATATGGAAGTTTAGTCCAGTGTATAGTGGGGAAAGTATAGTGGATGTGATTCATCAAAACGCATGCAAGCCATTCTTCTTCAGAAATTTGGGCACCCCACCTTTACTCGAGGAGTTAGCATTGGATCATGGCTCTTTTGATTTGAATTCCACAACAAACTTCGAATTTAGTAAAGATGGAAGATTCAAGTACCCTCTTCAAAGAGCTGCTAAAATGCATAGGATGCCATGTCCCTGGCATCTCAAGATGATGCCTCCTAATCTCAAAGAAGATGTCAACAACATACTAAACTTCTACATGGAATTGCTGGAACTTCCCGATGATTGGAGGAAAATAATTCGGTGTTCCACGTCAGGGATTCACGATGGGAAAAAATTTACGGCCCAGTTACAGATTTCCTCCAATTGCATCATTTTTAAAAATCATTGCAAGGACTGTGGCAAATTATATGTCAACACGTTACATGCCTTTGCAGATTGTCCTGCGATATCAATTTTGAAAACCTTTCTAGCTCTTAATGTTAAGGGGTTGAACAACTCCCCAATAACATTTTGAAAGGTATTTTATTGTTTGGTTTTCCAAAAAAAAAAAAATCGATCAGATGCTTCAAAAGCGATTACTTATACGATCATAAATGCTAAGGCTCTTATTGCAAAGAGGTTGACCACCAACGAATACATCCGATCCGAGGAACTCAGAGCCATAATGCTCTCAGCGGCGGCGAGATATGGAGCACTTTCGCTACGGATACCGTCAGTTGCGGAAGACTCTTGGAGTGTCGCCGCGAAAGAAATAAAATATTTCCCATCAAAGTCGAAGAGTCTTTTGAAAATAATAAAAAAACTATTGAAATTTTATTAATGTTTTTTATAGATATTTCTTTTATTGTGTTCCATTCTATGTTAAGATATTTCTTTTATTGTTATGCATTCTATGTTAAGTTATTAATTTGATTTTATGTTTGTTAATCTTTTTTTGAAGTTTTAAGTTTAGACTAAAATGTCTATTTATGTATTTTAATACACAATAACTTCATTGAAATAAAGATTTGTAAAAAAAAAAAAAAAAAAATTATCGAGCAAAACGGTGCATATTTGATCTACATCGGATCATTCTAACTATGCTAAACAAAGCCTTCAATATAATGCAAAAATAATTTATGTCTTTTTATTATACCTATTATATATATAATTATATATTTATAACTATAATAATAAATATATATATATAACCAAATTGATTTAGAACAATCTGATTGTCTATCAAATACTTAAAGTTCCTGAGTATAATACAAATACAATGAAATATTATCAAACTTGTTTTTGCCATAATATTTTATTAATTATAATAAATTATTTTGTATTTCAATAACTATAAAGTGAGTTGATATTAAAAAATATACTTCATGAAAAACTTCGTCTTTTTCAAAATGATTGACAGTGAAATGCTATTAGGAAAAATGATAAATGTCATAAATATTTAATAAAATATAGAAACTCTCTGTTTATTCTTTCATGATATTTATAAACTTTTAAACAGTTTATACATTGTTTTTAGAAGTTTAAATGGTAGAGTAAAAAAGTTAATATTATTTAAAAAGAAGTATCTAAATCAAAACAATGTTGTATTGTCACCATACTAAAAAATAGCGGTGGCTTTATGGTTAACTCCACAAGAAGAACAAATTACTTTTTATTATATGATTATTTTCGTCTTAAGCGTTCTTCTTATGACCTGAGGATTACAAATAGTCTATTTTTTGGACCAAGAGCGTTCATAAATTTAATTTGATTTATCTCAATATTTTATATAATAATAAATTAAATAACATCTAAATAAAGGACATCAATAAAACTATTATTATTACCAGACACGAGCTCCTGTACGGGTTCACAGAGTGGGATGCTCCACATAGAACATCATCAAAGGTCATTGTAAAACTGCAGTCCATTATTGCTCGCCTCAGATTCGATGGAAGCAATATAACACCGGGCATTGCTCTTCTGGCGCTTAACGAATTCCAAACTCCTCAACTCTTCGACTCCTAACCATAAGCACCACGCAGTATATACTAAGACTTCAGCCTTCTATCATTTGTTTGTGTTTTTATTATCTTAGTACTCTCTTTTGTTTTTATACCTCACGTGTCTTTATTATTATTATTCTTTTTGTTCATCAACTCCCCCCTTTTAATTATTGTACATACTCCTATTTTAAACTTCCCCGAAGTGACATCATATCAGAAGCATCCCAAGACGACACAAGTTTTAAGTTTGTACAATTCTCTACTCTATTAAGTATAGTATATTACTTCATCACCTGATTTTTGTCAAAAGATATAATATGTAAAATATTTATTACATTATTGTCCTAGAATATATATTTATAAAAAATAAAATAAACTATTATTTTAATTTTTTGCAAAACTAATAAAAGACAAAAATATCTTGACAAAATACATTAAAAATATTATATACTTTCATTAATACACTTTCAAATAATATACAAAAATGCAACTTTTTTGTTGCAATAAGAATTCAAAAATATAACTGAGAAATCAGTTTTAATTGGAATAAATATCTGAAATTAAGTTGAAATATCTATTAAAAAACAATAAAAAATAAAATATATGTGGCTTTACTAAATTTTCTAAATGTATTATCGCTGTATTTAGTAGGAGCCCAAATAGTCGTTTTTAGTCCTTCCATCAGTTTCAGGATGTTACCCGAACTAAAATATAATAGTATGGATTAATTTTGGCATATCAACCTATTATAAAGTTTTTTTTGCCTTTAACCATCCACAGCAAAATATTCCATACTTAAAAAATGCACAAAAATGCACTTTCACCCATATGAATTCCTTCACATATTGAAAAACTTTAACCTTCCTTCATATATATTCTAATATGTATAATTAAATTAACACATAGAAAATATGTATGAGAAAAGAAAACGTGCGCTGATTTTTTCATGCCGATGCATTGGTTTTCGAGATGAATGCTACGAATTTCAAATATGATCCACATGTTGCATAATCTAAGCTCAATGCATTTAGAATGGTTAAAAATAATCATTTATACTTCTAGCAATTCTTTACTCATACCATCTTCAATTATTTTATTTTTTTCTTAATTATTTATATTCTAGGACAATAATGTAATAAATATTTTACATATTATATCTTTTGACAAAAATCAGGTGATGAAGTAATATACTATACTTAATAGAGTAGAGAATTGTACAAACTTAAAAAACTTGTGTCGGCTTGGGATGCTTCTTATATGATGTCACTTCGGGGAAGTTTAAATAGGAGTATGTACAATAATAAAAAGGGGGAGTTGATGAACATTATTAAAAGCTTCGTAATAGTGTACTTTTTAATTTACAAAAATATATTTTATAAAATTTGAACATATTATATTTTTCTTTATATAATACAATAACTATATTTTGGCGAAAAAATACGCTGAAAATTAATTAGCTGACAAAAAAAATACTGCCATAATGAAAAAAATGTTCCCATTTTAGAATTATCTTCTTACGTTGCTAACATTGATATGCTTTTTAAAAAGTAACATAACCCTAATTCTGGTAGTAGTGGAGTAAAAACTTGAAATAGTGTACCGTTTTATAGAAGCACGAAGGGAAGAACCACACTATTTTATTTGTATGTTCTTAGTAACATTGGGAAAGGTGTGGATCTCTACATGGCTAATCTTTAACGATAGATTGAAAACATTCAACCTTCTAAACATAAATATTTTTCCTTATAAGACATTTTCTATTTGCTATCTGGCATATTAAGGGATCTTTTGAATTTACATTTTTAATGTTAAATTTGAAATTGAGCTCTATTTCAAGATATAAAATATGAAGATATTTATACATCCACTGAATTTTACATCTGTTTATGTACTATGAGATCTCCTTTCATAAACCCAGAATTGAGATCGAAAAATAACTAAAAAGTAATATTTTGCAGAAATAATGAGATGTTCCCAAATGTATACTATTTAAACAATTATTGTATATTTCAGCCCACGGATATAAAAATACCCTTTTTGTATTACTATATATTTTATTACTGTTTTTTAGTTTCCACCTTCCTGTCATTAGCCTCATTTCTAAATACCATTAATCCTCTTATTCTTTGGATGTGAATATGAAGCATGCTTTTTAATACTTCTAGTTCTACTAACACACACACACACATATCATAGGCATAATAATAATAGTCAGTCTTTAAGTATGGATAAGATAAAGGTTCTTTAACTTTTGAGATACTTAAAATTTAACGCCATCTCGTTATACTTAATGTGATATTAATGGGCTTCCTCCCCCCCCCCCCCCACTCGATATTAACTTATAACACATAGTCACAAGTATACATTTTGCTCTCATAAATATAGTGTTCTATCCATATTTTTGAAATAAAGGCCTTTATATATATATATATCTATTTACATCTATCTATCCATCTATACTTATAAAAAAAGAATTCCGTTCGTTTGTGCGTTCGTTCGTTCGTTCGTTTCCCTGTATCTCCCGAACGGTTCATTAGATCTTGACGAAATTTTCAGTGAATAGTTTTGAGAGCTCAGGGAGTGTTTTAGTGGGGTTGTCAACTCCCGGAAAATTCGTCATCGACATGCTTATTGTATTCGCCAAAACGTTTTTGCCGATTTTTAAAATTTACAAGTTAGATTTTGCCCAAATTTTCTGTTGATAAGACTGAGGTACTAAGACGTGTTTTGTTTTTTTGAGTGTTTCCCGGAAAATTCGTTTTCTACATGATTACTTAAAATATTTTCTTTCTGTCCCCCCAAATTAAGTTTTGTGGAAAATAACAACACTTTTTTTTATTGCAACATCGTGCTAATCAAATTTCAATAATGCCTAGAGATGGAGAGGGATGTCAATACCCAGCCTTAAGGAATACAATCCGGAAAAAATGGCAATGACGATGCAATGACGATTTTAAGGAACTACTTTTCATACGAAAATAACATAGGCACTCTATGAAAACGACTTAAAAATAACTTCTTTTTACGATGTTTAAATTCCCAGCCTTAAGGAACAAAAACCCGGAAAAAAGGGCAATGAAGACCCATGGACAACTTTTTAAGGAACTGATTTGAATATGAAAAATCATATGTGATGACATCACTAAAATTATTCATCTTCTTTTACGATGTTTAAATACCCAGCCTTAAGGAATACGAAACGGAAAAAATGGCAATAAAGAGCTATGGCAACTTTTTAAGGAACTGGTTTGAATATGAAAAGTCACATGCGATGATTCACTGAAATTATTCGTGTGATTCCTTCTTTGTGTGATATTAAATACCCAACCGTAAGAAATACAACAACGAAAAAATGGCAAGGAAGACCCAATGACAACTGTTGAAGGAACTGATTGAATATGAAAAGAAAAGCGATGACATCACTGAATTATTTGTGTGATTTCTTCATATTACGATGTTTAAATTCCCAGCCTTAAGGAATACAAAACGGAAAAAATGACAAGGAAGACCCAATGACCACTTTTGAAGGAACTTATTTTAATATAAAAAGTCACATGCGATGACATCACAGAATTATTGGTATGATTTCTTCTTTTACGATGTTGAATAACCAGCCTTAAGGCAAAAGATTTATTCGTGTGTGCGAAAGCTTGAGCTCGATAGCCTGCGTGTCACAGGCGTGTCCAACTCTCAATGTTGGGGCGCAGGTTCGAATCCCGAGAGGGGATGTCATTTTGGTCTACCTCATTGATAAGATCCTAGGTTCGATAGACTAATTATAATGCTATAAATGCTTATTTATATCCAATTGGATGCAATTCTATCGAACCATATAGGCAAAAAAAATAAAAAATAATAATAATAATAAATAACCAGCCTTAAGGAATACAAAACGGAAAAAATGGCAATGAAAACCCAATGATAACTTTTTAAGAAACTGATTTAAAATGAAAAGCCACATGCGATGACATTACTGAAATTATTCGTGTCAGTTTTTTACGATAATAAATACTCAGCCGTAAGTATAAAAACGGAAAAAATGGTAATGAATACACAATGTCAACTTTTTAAGGAACTGATTTAATATTGAAGTCACATGCCATGACACACTAAAATTATTCGGTGTTTTTTTTAATGTGTTAATTTCCAGCATAAGGAATACAAAACGGAAAAAATGGCAATGAATACCCAATGACAACTGTTGAAGAACTGATTTTAATATGAATATCCCATGCGATGACATCACTGAAATTATTCAGTGAATTTTTCTTTTGTGATGTTAAATACCCAGCCTTAAGGCATACAAAACGGAAAATGGCTATGAAGACCCTATGACGACTTTTTATAGAATTTATTTTAATATGAAAAATCACATCACTAAAATATTGGTGTGATTTTTTTTCATCAGACTATTGTCAAGTTGGAAAATCCCGGGCAGCCGCCGGGGTAATATTCGCTAGTATAT
>CP045898.1:1870540-1916882 GCA_013387185.1 Caligus rogercresseyi
TATATATACTTAGTTCGTATAAATGCACCTAAAATGGCTCCCATCAGTTAATTGTGCATTCATTGATTATAGGCGCCGGTGATTTGTTGCTTCCTTCTCCTTAAGACATTAATCTCTGCTAAATCATGGATACGTGTTGTAACCTACTACTTAAGTAATAAACTATATATTTGCATCTCTCTCCTTCTTCATTCATTTATAAACCTGTTTTGGAATGGACAAGCGGGATTTGGAGGGGGGAAGACGTTGAGGTACCTTTTTAGTTACCTTGTCAGAAGGCCTAAAGTGTTTTATGAGTTTTCTCCTCCGAAGAAAAAAAAATGAAGAGAGAGAGAAAATATTTGCTGCTGGGAACATTGCCCTGGGACACACTACTGACTCCTGTGGTGTGTGGTATGAAAAGAAACGCATTTCGTATATGAAAGTATGTCAAGAATTCTATTAATTAAGTATTGCCATTATTACCAAAGTATTTATTCTTTTATTAGATTTATCATGTTTGTTTTTGTTCGAGGTTATTGATACATTTTTATCTAATTTAATTCTGTCAATTTAACTGTCTTTTTATTGTTAAATACAATGTAATTATATCAAAAACATAATATACATTAGTGGTCCATCGAAAGTCATTATTATTATTCTCTGATATGTTGGACGCATCATTATTTATTTCCATTAAGTAATTATTGTATATTTTATCTCATATAGTTCAATTATTCATTGGATTAATAAATATTCTCTTTTTTTATATTTATAATTTTTAACAAACAATACACATAACAGTAAATCCATATCTTATAACTAAAGAAATAATAACAACTAGAGGCATATATACACTCAGAGAGTGCAAACCTCCGCCGTCAGGGGGTCCTTATGAGCTTCCGAGGCGGATTTTTCACGACTGGGGCGGCGTAAAGGGACGGGGGAGGGTTCCCCTCGACGGAAATTCCGAGAGGAAGACCGCTCCCGGCACCCGATTTCACAGCACAGCGACATCTATTGGTAGAGTAGGCTAACTTGAAATATTTATTAGTATTTAGCTCATTTTGCATCTTAAAGAAGCACTCAGAGATGCCAAAATTTAATCACTTGTTCCTTTTGACATTTCCAACAACTCCACAAAGTTTCATCCGAAGCCGTTCCGTACTTTTTGAGTTATCCTGCTGACAAAACAACAAACCAACAAACCAACGCCAGTGAAAACAATACCTATTCGGCGGAGGTAAATATTTATTTTTGGTTTCAAAAATTAAATTTAATACTTCAAACTCAGCTATATACATATATATTTCAATTCGTTTTCCCTTGTCTGAGGAGATATCATATATTATATATAATATATACTATATTACATATTCCACTAATAAAATACAAGCATGGAATGGTTATAAACTATCAGCAAAGATGGGTAAAAATAATAAACATAAATAATGAATAATACTCAGTCAGTCCAAAGTTGGATTTCTTAATGCATTTAATGAATATCGATTAATAAAATTCATTTGATCTAAGAGACGTAATACGTCAAGCAAAGAGTCCGAACAATTCAGTAACATTGTATGATGTACACAGCTATCGTACTTCCTTGTTTTGATAGCCGTGTGCGTACAGGCGTATTCAACACTCACTGTTGTTGGGGCGCAGGTTCGAATCCCTATAGGAGAAGGTCAACCTCATTGATAAGATCCTAGGCGGTTTGATGGACTAATTTTAACGCTATAATCCTAATTTATATCTACTCGGATGCATTCTATCGATCCATGCAAAACAAAACATTGTATGATGTATTTAGAATAAACAGCATTTAAGCCGAAGCCGATTTTATAACAATTACTTATTTGCCATGCCAAAGATAAAGATGCGTGGAATAAAATCAAATCTCCTCCAAGAACTTATAAATACATATATATTAGATTCACGTAGTGCGTGCATCAATGTTCACATTTCAAA
Organism: Caligus rogercresseyi; assembly: GCA_013387185.1. NCBI lineage: Eukaryota > Metazoa > Arthropoda > Copepoda > Siphonostomatoida > Caligidae > Caligus > Caligus rogercresseyi. The sequence continues at coordinate 1,872,491 of CP045898.1, forward strand.
CCATGCCACCACAATGTTTAGTCTGTATGTTTGAGAATCATTTCACTTGCATGAAAACTTTTTAATCCAATTATTTTCCATGATATTTGCCCTAAAAACATGAAATCCTTCTCTCTCTCAGCCTTCCTCCGCTTCATATAGTTTGTTGTATAGTAGAACAAGGATCAAATGAAGATTTTTATGCATGCAAGTAGAAAAATCCAGAGACGGTAATGATGACCCTGGGTTTTGTATTTTATAAGAAACAAGTAATTGTCATCATGTCTTTCTACAGAGTGTGATAGACAAAGGGGCAATTGAAGACGAAGACATATGCTCTATATCGTATAAGGATACGTAATTGCTATTAAATGAGATCTTAGTTTCCTTGTTCTTTCCATAGAATATTTAGCAGAGTCATCATTCTTTAGTTTATAAAATAAAATACATAATTTAAGTTCCATCAATTATCATCTGACTTTAAAAGTTAGTTTTTGGGCTTATCATATGAGACTCAAGTAGCAATAAATATTCTTGCTGTCCGAAATGACAATATATATAATTTAGTCTCCATTACACAGTATATATGTTTTTTGTAAGTACTCCTTATTTGTAAATGTATTTTAACGTGACGGTCTGTAGATTTTTTTCAAATGTTTATTTTTTAATGTAGGGTTATTTTCTTTTTCATGAGTATCTATTGTTTGATAAATATATGTTTTAACCATCATATAAAAGGGGAAAACTCACATTTGTATGGCTAAAAAAACTTGAAGGTGAAAGAAAATTTGATTGAAAATGTATATACGATTAATATAACTATATTTCTTATTAAAATAATACAATTTTTCAGGCTGCATATATACAAATAAACTTCTTATTTCACAAACTCCTAATGTGACACTGGAAAAAATCAAGAAGGTAAGATTGAAAATGTATGCACAAGGAAAAAAACACTAAATTTCTTATTAAATAATCCAATTTTTCAGGCTGTAATATAACGAATCCAACTCCTTACTTCTCAAACTCCTAAATTGACACTCTGCTCAAATTCATGTCTTATCCACCCAATAGCTCAGACGTAAATCCTGGACGGACAGACAGACATAACAGAAACTCGGATATAAACTCGGATATATTCATATAGATGTTAAAGCTGAGCTGACTAATTGGATTAACTCTATTATCATATTTCATTTAAAGAAGCTCTAACGGATACTCATTCCCAGACGGTAAGTATTTTTATATGCCCGGAACAAATGTAAAGTTTTAGAAATCTGTACAAAAAAAGTTTCATTATTAATTATGTCCTGAGTTTTTTCTCTAATGTTATTAATATGTATACATTTCTATAATCACAGATTGTAGGTACATCGAGTATATACATTTTTAATAAAAATACGGAAGAGTTTTTTTAAATCTCTGAAAAGTATTCAGGTGGTTCGTAAACGAGAGTAAAATGAAAAATTATCCTATAACCGTGTATCAAAATTGATCTACAAAATATTTAAATGAATTTAAACTATCCGATTAGTGAAGTCTAATGAGGATAAAATATTGCTTATTTTCTATATAAAACATGACTCTTTCTATATCATTGAATTCATTTGCTGTTATTTCCAAAATAAGGACCTCCGCATGTCTGTTTTGCTGTACTTTCGTATGATTTATATATGTATTGTATATATTTAGTCATACAGTAACCAACATTCAATAAAATGTAATTGTTTATTTCCTTTTGGAAAATTAGTATCCATACACTACAAAATAATCAGCTTTTTCTGCTGGGTCAACCTCAAGTTTGCTTAGTCAAAATGGACAAAGTCATTTCATATACGACCAATACAAAGCAAAAATGATATTTAGAGGTCCAATGCAATTTACTGAAGCTTTAGGACTTTATTTTGTACCTTTGCATAAATAAAAATTGGTAGTTAGGTCTTAGTTGAAGTATGTGTATCATGGTTTAGTTGTATGTTATATATCTAGATCTCTTTTATCATATTTCATGATTCGTTGATACATTTTATAAGTTTTTCTTTTCAATTGTTTTCAAATATTTATAAAATGCTTAATGTTTTAGATATTCAAGGTCTATAAAAAGAAGTTACTTTACAATAAAATGTGTATTTATTTTATTTAAAAGAGCAATTTTTTATCATCACTTATTTTACATACCATTGATTTTATAATCAATAAATTATAACTTTTTGTTTATTAGAAGAACCTTTCATCAATTCAAAAACCAAATACTTTGTTTTGTTTGTTAAGGAAGCATCTACATTTTTCTTGCTATTTGTTTGTTGTTTGTTGCATTTCATCAATAACAATTTCACATTTATACATACATACATATAGGTAGAACAAACAATAAGCAAACAAATATATTTCCCTCAAAAAAATCATTCTAAATAAATAAGAAATAAATAACACAATTTTAATCATCATGGCATTGAATAGAAAGAAAGACAAGAAAACTCTTCTTTTTTCTCTCTTTCTTTAATCACATAAAAGATGATGTCGAAATCACCTTAAACTACGACAACTTCTAATCATACGGCCATGCCGATGGTATAATTTACTTAATGGAACAAATATTTCGAAATTAGAAATCTTGATCTCATTTGAAAATTTATTATTATGTTTGTTATTATTATCATTTTCTTATTTATCATTATTGCATTATAATATAATAAATGTATTTTCCAATATTTAATTTCCTTCCAGTCATAAATGAGGGCAAAAAAAATTACCCGACTAAACCTACTGGAATTTTTGAGTTTCCTACATTTAAATAATAATGTTGAAATGCAACAAAAAAAAATATATAATACACTAACCCCAATGGAAATATTTGATTTTTGAATCTAATGCGCTACTGACAGAACTCAGAAGCAGTAGTTGAGTCAGCATTTTCGTTGGAGCTGTCTTTTATGTTCTTTGTTTATATAATTATAACAGAATATTGTAAGACTTATTAAGAGACTTCTTTATTGATTAAAAATATTTTTTTTACACTTTTGGTTTTATCAAATTATTGCATTATTCAAGAATAATATAGATTTTGCATTATTTAGTGTTCCTTCCCGTTTTAAATGCAAGGGTGATTAATCAAATTCCTGGAATTAAGGGGCTGATATTTTTTTGTATATTGTATTACATTAAGTATTAATATTTATAATATTGAAATATAATTAAATTAAATTCACATTTTTTAAGGGAGCTCGATAGCCGTGCGTGTTAAAGCGTGTCCAACTCTCAATGTTGGGGCGCAGGTTCGAATACTCCCGAGAGGGGATGGTCATTTTTGGTCTACCTCATTGATAAGATCCTAGGTTCGATAGTCTAATTATAAGGCTATAATGCTTATTCATATCCAATCGGATGCAATTCTATCGAACCATATAGGCAAAAAAAAATCACATTACTTAATGCTGTTATATTGGTTTAACTATTCAAAAAGCAAACACAATTCACCAAGAACCAATGAGATTGAACAAATCTGGTGGTATTTTAACCCTTTAAGAATTTTTATCATTATTTCCCTCATAGTTTCCCCCAAAGGAATTTGACAGGAGTCCTAAGTGTCGTAGGGTTTTGAACATTACATTGGCTATCAAGTGAGCTTACTTGTCGTGCGAAAAAAATGATCAAAGCATAAATATTCGATAAACTGCAAAAATAATCACAAGTTTCTTACATGTATTTTTGTGTGCTTTGGGTTTGACAAATAACTTTGTAATACTTTATTATTTATTAAAGTACCCGATTTGCAAGTGGGAGATTCTCTAGAGGATTGTAAACCCTCTTTCAAAACCATAAAAACATATATATGAATGAGTATTTTTCGACAATATTTGTTAGCAAATTACTTTGTTTTATTGCCTTTTTTGCAAATAAATATTATTTGATAATATTGATTTTTACTCTATGTATATCTCTACCAGCGGATACAGAATCAATTATGGTGATAGTGGGTTTATCTAAGAAGAAAACAAGCAAAAAATGTTTATGAAAAATATTTTGCCAAAAAATTAGATAAATATATCTAAGTTCTTTTTTGGCTCCATAAGAGTGAAATAATCGGAGATTATTATCCTGGAGTTAACTTTGACCGGCATAGAGGAACTGCTAAAGGAGGCACTTGATTTTTTACGAATTAGTTGGTTCAACAAATGGTAATGTTGCTTTTTACGATGCCCGACCTTAGTTGACTCGAGGATTCACCAACTGAAGCTTAAATAAGTCTTTATTTATATAGATATATAAAAATTATTTTTACCAAAATAAAATTTTATGTTTTTATTTCACTTTTAAAAAAATACTCCGAATACTTAAAGATATTATTGTTTTTTTTTACCAGGGTAAAACTTAATTCACATGATTATATCTTATAATATTCATAAAAATACATTAAAACGTTGTGCTACTAACAATATAATCAACCAGAGAAGTAAAATTTTAGTTAAAGGAACTTGAATAGATCTCATTTTAAACATAAATTTTTTAGAGTTTTAGCGGTAATAAAATCAATCTCTTCTTGGTACGATCCAGTATAAGAGAATAATTTTTTAGTCCAATAATTGTTGATAACAACTTTAGAGTCCTCGAGATGAATAAAAACGAAAAAATAGAGGCCTTACCTTGGTAGCTATAATGTGGTGATCGCTCTGTAGGGGATCTTCGGACTTTTCGTGGATTGAACGTTAAATATGACGTGGGATACATTTTTTTTACTACAAGGATAAATAGTTGTCCTGAAGCAATCAACACCTCTAAATAACTCTTTGTGTATTTATTTTTTATTTTTCCTTCACTTTGAAACTTGCAACGACGCCTTAAATTGACGGAATAAATGGTTTCACATGTTTTGTATGAGTATTCACAATCAAGGTTACATCACACACTTCCGATCACTAAGAGCGATGACTGCAAACTGAGGCTACGTCCCAAAAAATATATATATTTGTGTGTATGTGTATACCTTCACCATTTTACGTCTGCATCTCTCCTTAGAAGTAAATTTATTTTCTTCTTTGGTTTCCTGCCTTGTAAGATGTAGTAGAGATACTTCAAGCCATCGCACGCATTAAATACTTTTAGACGTAATGCGGACAAAAATCATGAGGGTTGCGTGAAAAGTGAGGCTAAAATATTCCGACTCAAATTTCCTATGTTATACAGCTATGTGCTCATATGTGATCATGCCGTCGTATTTCTTGTTCAGCATCACATGTGTTAAGGGCTGCAGAAGTCCCCGTGAGAGTTATTTTAATGTGTATTACATATATTTGGCTATTCTTGCATTACTTATTAGTAACATTAATTTGGATATTTTGCTTTATATATAATATATATAATATAGTATTTAAGAAAATAGGTAAAATTTTGATTTTAATTTTGCCTTCCTTAGCAATGTTGAAATATATGTAATACGACTACATGCAACTCTAACACATACGTAAGTACATATGTAGTCGATTGCTAATTAAACTTGATATTTTAAAAAACAAATAGATGCTTTGAAAAAAATATGTTTTATGTGTTATACCAGTTTGTATCATAATTTTTTAAAGTACAATTTTGACTGTTATATCATCATAAAACTCAATTTTCATTGGCATCGCCCTAAACGCTCCATAGAAGCCCAGATTAAAATGATTTTGCCTATCAATAATTGAAACCTTTGAGAACCAGAAAATTATATATATTTGGATATTTTTAAAGAAAAGTGTCAAATTAAACACCTCGGGATCTTTGATAACTCAAAAGGCATATCTTTGCCCTCAAATTATATAGGTATTTGAAGAGCCATTTACAGAATATAATGAGTAGATTGTTTCATAGAAGTATATGCACAAAAAACCACCCTAAGATAAGAAACATTATAAGATATAATTAATTAGTGTTCCCTAGCGGACTTGAAGAATAATGAACTGTTTGCCCAAATAAGAAATACGTTTTTAGATTTGCTTGATGATGGATATGTAATTTAACATAGGGAGTAAAAAATAATTGTAGATTATTTATTTAAGACGGAGGAGGTTGAGTTTAGGAAGATCTTTTTATAATATGATTTACAAACACAAAGCCGCCTTGGCTCATCTTTTATTTCCAAAAAAGAAACATTTTTATAATTATGAATAACAAAAAGATATATATACGTAATATATATATATATATATATACAGTTGTCCCTCGCAAAGTTGCGACGGCCTGGATCCACTACACGACCACCGCAATATATATGAGGGTCGCGATGTTGATATATATTGTGTGAAAATTCTTCCATTAAGTTCATATGAGGACGTTTTGCCGTGAAAAAACGGGAGCTGTCGTCGCGTAGTAAAAGAACTGCGAGATGTCGAGGGGCGAAGTAGCGAGGGCCGACTGTATATATTATATATATATAAATTAATAGATTGTTAAGAAAAACCTAATTGGTTTTGTCGGAAGGATTCGGCTTTATGTGTCAATGCTTGTGTTCTTCAAAGATTTTTTTTACGACATCCTCTAGTCATCCTCTCTGGTTTCCTATAATTAAAGAAAATGCGGGACAGTGTCTGTTCTAAGAAGACCTGCCACGTAGAACTCTTTGACGGCAAAAACAAGTCAAGAGTCTGGAGCTCCTCCATTGAGTTCAGAGGACATTGAAATAAGTCCGACGGGCTGCTTTTAAATTTTCTACTGCAGCTAGGACTTTATTGGTTCACTTTCTTTCAATTTTCTTTTTCTAAAGTAATTTTTTGCTGTCCTTTTGATTCAATAGAGTTGCAATCCGACTGGATATAAATAAGCTTTATAGCTTCAAAATTAGCCTATCGTAACCTAGGATCTATTCATTGAGGTTGGCCAAAATGACCTTCCCCTCTCAGGACATGAGCCCTCGATATTGAGAGTTTAGTAGGCTTCCACTTAATGTACGCGCACTCTTATTCAAAATGTATATTGTTGCCTCAGTCTGACTAGTTTATATGATATTTTATGCATTTTAAAATTACATTAATAATACAAAAATAAATAAACTGAATATTTTATAGAAGGTCTAGGTTTTTCATTTTCTTTATCCACTAATTTATTACAAATATGTTCTGGGTTAATGGGGATTAAAACTATAAATCGAGTTCAACCAAAAGTGTATTGGATTCAGACATCAATTGACTTGTAATTTTTTAGCTGTATTACCTCCGCCGAAGAAGGTATTGTTTTCACTGGCGTTGGTTTGTTTGTCAGCAGGATAACTCAAAAAAGTACGGAACGGATTCGGATGAAACTTTGTGGAGTTGTTGGAAATGCCAAAAGGAACAAGTGATTAAATTTTGGCATCTCTGAGTGCTTCTTTAAGATGCCAAATGAGCTAAATACTAATAAATTTTTCAAGTTAGCCTACTCTGCCAATAGATGTCGCTGTGCTGTGAAATCGGGTGCCGGGAGCGTCTTCCTCTCGGAATTTCCATCGAGGGGAACCCTCCCCCGTCCCTCTACGCCGCCCCAGTCGTGAAAAATCCGCCTCGGAAGGCTTACAAGGACCCCGTGACGGCGGAGGTTTGCCCTCTCTGAGTGTGTATATGCCTCTAGTTTGTCATGGGTCCAATTAAACACTCTACATGTATCAACGTATAAATAAACTGTGTTTGGTTAGATCATTTTATTATATTATATAATACTTAAATTAGCACCCAAATTTTTAGCTTGTAAGATATTACATTTTTTCTGCTTATATATTTGCTATCAGATTGGCTCATAATTTAATAATACAGGACGTTATTGTCTCGGAAGAAAAAATACTCATTGCACTTGAAAATGTGTATTATTTGGATATCTCCTAGGGAGTAAGTATTGGTTCTTGTTTGTTGCACAATATGTTTGAAGAAATGTGTTAATTGTGCCCGGTTGTAAAAACCTTCAAAAAACATCAGGAGCAAGATATTCAGCCTTTGGCATGAAAGTTCCAATTGTGGATTGCTCATCTCGAGAACATGAGATAAATAGAATAAAATATTATCCTCTAAGACAGGGGTCACCAACCTTTTTTTAACTGAGGGCTGCTTCTTGGGTGTGGATTCATGTGAAGGGCTACCAATTTGATATGCGCTTCTGATATAACAAATTTACTGGGTTTACCTCTATGTTATTCATACTAATTAGTGATATTCGCCTGCTTTAGATTATTATCATAATGAAAAATTCACAATAATCATCAATAATGACTTTAAAAGCAAGAGAAATTGTTGCTTTATCTCTAAACATTTCAAACAACTCCTTAGATTTGCAAAAGGAACTGAAATCATGGATGATAAAGCACCATTTACATTAAAACAAAAATATAGGTTAGTATATTTATATGTGTGACATAGGCCTATTACTTATGCACACAAACAAATGACATTTTACTGATCTTTTACAGAAATGAATTAACCATCACAGTTATATAACAAAACTAAACTATTTATATTTTTGAAATATCTTACAATCTTCAGAAATACATTTAATGGGAGGCCTGACATTGCATGCTGGCCACCAGTGCATTGTAATCTGGGCTGTAACTTGGAACTGCAATTCGGAGTGAATCTTGCAAATGTGTATCTGTGAGCCTTGTTCTGTGTCTATTTTTGATGTATTTCATGTTAGAAAAGGCTGATTCACAAAGGTAAGTTGAACCAAACAGGCTAGCCACCTTCATAGCTGCTGTGCATAGACCACTAAACCTTTCTATATCAACAAGGCCCCAGTTTTCTGTAGCCTTATGGGCCTTGAGGTGGATGCCATTTTGTAAAGTCACTATTTCCATTTCCACCTGCCCAGCATCCAAGCTAAGCATTTCACTTAGTTGCTCAGCAATGCACGTTGTGTCCACGTTCATAAGAGGATTTGAAATGAACGACACACATGGCTCCAGCTTATCAATGTCACAAAACCGACTTTCAAACTCTTGCCCTAGCCTGTTTATATGACTTGAGAGTACTTCTCAGCAACTTTGCCAAAACTCTCAGACGCAGAAAACATTGTCTTTCAGCACCATCTGCAAAGAGGGGAAATGCAGGACCTTTTTCCTCTGTAAATGCGCAGAGAAAATATTCATCTGGGCTTTAAACGCATTTAAAGCACTGATCATGTCTGCAACAGTCTTTCCTTTCCCCTGCAGCGCACGGATCAGATTTTTCAGTTTTCCAGTAATGTCTGTCAGAAATGCCAGGTCAAGTAGCCACGCAGTCTCTTCCAGCATAGAGTCGCCCGCAAAGGCATTCTCAAAATAGTAATACTTAAGTAAAGTTATCATGTCTATTAGTTTTGTATAGTCGTGTGACTGATGTATGTATATTTTTCCGTTATGTCTTTGTTATTGTCAATTTGTGACGTCAAACCTCCACAAGTTTGACAGTTCAGGCTGGTTCAGAACAGTGCCTTAGAGTAGGAGAGTCTGGACGACCGACTGATGAGTCATAACAAACAGCTGACTAACTTCCATAATAAAACAGATTTCAAATAATAAATTAGTAGGTATTTGTATTTAGTAAAAATTAAATGTTAATTTCATGAATCAAAGGGAACATAATTTAATGTATAAAGATGACAATTAATTAAATTTGCTATAAATTGTAATATTTTTAATATTTTGTCACTATTTTTAGCAAAAATAGCATTCGTATCTTGAATAACAATATTATTGCCATGTCTGATTATATTCGTATGTGGGCAACCCTTCATCAATCACGAAACCTTTTTTGTTTTTATATCTCTGGGATCTATGAGCAAAATAGGTTCCTCGTAATATACGGATTAGATGACCAGCCTTCAGAACATGGAGTCCAGTTGACTCATTTTACTCCTAAAGCTAATCTGCTATAGTGACGAAAATGTTTGTGCGATGTAGGAATGGATTGCCTGGAGACACAAGGTTTCTCCGATGACAATATGTGGGATGTTTCCGATTCGTTCTTGGACTCCGGAACGATCATTTGTTGCACTTATTCTGAGTAAAGTATTACCAGGAAACTATTTTGCTGATAGATCCCAGAGATATAAAACAAAGAAGGTTTCGTGATTGATGAAGCTGTTTGGTATGACTCATCAGTCGGTCGTCCAGACTCTCCTACTCTAAGGCACTGTTCTGAACCAGCCTGAACTGTCAAACTTGTGGAGGTTTGACGTCACAAATTGACATTAACAAAGACATAACGGAAAAAATATACATACATCAGTCACACAACTATATTAAACTAATAGACATATAACTTTACTTAAGTATTACTATTTTGAGAATGCCTTTGCGGGCGACTCAAGTAGTCTACGAGGGCGCCATGACGCCCGCGGGCGACGTGTTTGTGACCCCCGCTCTAAGAGAACACACGACACAAAACGTTGCAATATTTTAAATTTCAATGGCATTTTTATAGTTTTGCATCTTGCTTAGATATTTATTATGAACTTTAATATTATAATATATGTATATATATATCACATTAAATACCAATATATGTTTATCAATTTTTTTGGCTCAAGTCCATGTTTTTCATAATAGTTTAGAAACTCAGGATAAAAAATGGCAACTCTGAGATCTTTATTATTTATTTTTTATGTAGTGTCTCCAGTCATAGTTTATTGTGCATGCCATTTTGATTGGTTATGACGTAACTATTTTAATATATTGGATTTTCCCATTCAAATAAGGCATGAACTAGCGCTTAATAAGAAACACTCAGGCTTAAATAGATGAGTTTCTGGGTTTAATTGTTCTTTGGTCGAACACACAAGTATGCATCGCTTATTTCAATCTTTGAGTTCTATAGCAGTGTAAATATGGTTAGTATACAAGATGATTACGTGGTGATAAGTTGGGCTTATCTATGTTAATGTTGAACATGCACCTTACATGTGGAGATGGAGAATTAATGAAAGAAAATATTGGGAAAATATATGGATGAATATCCAAATAATTTAAATGGGTTTAGAAAATATTGAGCCTCATGTGAGTCGAGTTTAAATTTCATTCTTTTCTTGAAAAAATGCACAAATAGATGGGTGTCTAGTTCTTAAAGTCCCACCAAATTGTAAGGATTTTTTATATGGGCCCTTTAAATGGTATAATTATTAGCATGTTCTTGTTTTTGTATTTGATGAGTGCTTCAGTTTGGTTTTAACATACACTTTATTTGTTAATCATAATGTTTGTATAACTATAAATATAAATGGGGGAAAAATATTTTAAGATATCATCCAAATTAGTTATTAATTTAAATTATTCGGCGTTTCCATCTTTGGACACCTTTTTATAAATCCTAATAATGTTATCAGAAACTTGATTGTTTACTTTGAGTAATTGGATTAAAAGCGACTTAAGTCTCAGAGGTAATGTCCAATTCATCCCCGGGAAGTCCGGAAACTTGACGGTGAGTGCCAGGGGCGGAGTGGCCAGCGGGAGACCCGGGACTATTCCCGTGGGCCGCTGGCCTAAAAAAAAACATAAACGGCCGTTGACAGCCTCCCAATGGCATATTGGGCCTGTATAAGGCCGGCGAGGGCATAATTGTACCGTTGGATACATTCTTCCCACTCCGTTCCTGGTGAGTGCTTACTATAAGATCTATACAGATCATTCAAAATAGACCTGATGGCGCTTTAATCCAAAGGATTTTTTTCTGCTTCATTACCTCCGCCGAAGGAGGTATTGTTTTCACTGGCGTTTGTTGGTTTGTTAGTTTGTTGGTTTGTCAGCAGGATAACTCAAAAAGTACTGAACGGATTCGAATGAAACTTTGTGGAGTTGTTGGAAATGCCAAAAGGAACAAGTGATTAAATTTTGGCATCTCTAAGTGCTTTTTAATATGCAAAATGAGCAAAATACTAAATGATGAATGGGGTCTCTATTCAGGGAGTAGGAAAGAACAAACGCTAAAAAAATATTCATTGACGTATTATTGTTCATATATCAGCTCAGGACTATGTTAACCAGTGACGTAGCTTAAACTTCTTCCTCTTCCCGTCTCTGAGTGCTTTTTTAATATGCAAAAGGAGCTAACAGAGAGGAAACAATGATTAGAGATAGAAAATCGGGCGTGTGAAAGGGAGAATGTTTGAATGGGAATGTTGTGGGGATCGGCGGAGGTACACACTCTCTGAGTGTATATATGCCTCTAGTTTTATTTACTTTCAATCATGACCAGCATTAAAAAATGAGGCAATATTTGTTTAAGACTTTCATTTATAAAGGTCATTGAAATCACCCTATGATTAGTCCTTCAGTCAAGGGTAGCATGGACATACAAAATGTTTAACTGATTATTCCCTTCATACTCCAAGAAGAAGTCCTTTTATTTGCATTCCGCGTTTCTCAAGGCAGCTTAAAGAAGGATTCATTGAATGTTTCGTGGGGTCTTTGGGAGTTTGGGATACAGTGAAGAAGGAACCCCTTAGTCATGGGGAAAGGGGAAAACGGTTATATGAGGTTATTTGTTGTCTTTGGACCACCAACTCTGAAGCTTAAGACATAAGTGAAATAGTTTTCAGTCAAGTAATGGTGAAGAATAGATAAATAAAATATCATTGAAGACAGAATATCCTAATTTCTTTCTCTTCTCTCTGCGTTTTATTCTTAACGCCATTTAGATTTCAAACTTCTTTTTTTGTGTGTGAAATTGCACAAATTTAAAATTGTTATTTTTATGAAAATAAAATACAGGATTTGATTGATACTGAACGATGGGATATACCTTGGCGTTTTGAATAATATATGTATGACGTATAAATTCTGATGAATATAATATATTTGGTTAAAAATGTTTCCTTTAATGACAAAAATGTAGTGCATCAGCACATATTGTTTACTTCTGACGTCATAGAAGATGTATTCCAACTTTATTGCTGTTGTTTATGAAAATAACATGAAAAATACTCAATGAAACCATTGCATCTAGATCCTATCTTAACGAAAAATATGAGAATTAGAAAGAACCTTTAACCGATCATTTTCCTAACTTACTGTAAAATATAGACAACTTTGACGACTATATTTATACTCTGTCATATTGACTAAGGAACGACACAAAGGACACGGCTCACGTGGAAAGGAGGAGTGAATCCCTACAAAACTACGATTGAATCTCACATATTTATATAAGATATGAAGTCCTGCAATTTTTAGTTACCTTAGTAACTTCTATGAGGTAACTTCTAAAGTATATTTTAAAAAAAGGAGGGGGGGAATCAGATATATATCAGAGAAAGACATAAATAAACTTTATAGACAGCAATGTTTACTAATATGGAAGCATTTTATTTCAAGAATTAATTTATTATAGGTGGATTCCACGAACAGGGTTCCCCTCGTAATTTGCATAGAAAATTAGTTAATTTGCTTCACATTCAGACCAAAATGAAACAAATTTTGTCTTTATTACTTTTAACTATCATTAAGAAGGTTCCTCCAGTCTTACGAGAAAAAAAAGACTAGAAAAACTGGATTTTACTCTAATATACTCGGTTTTGACTACAGATAAACGGTAATTTTCTATGTAACAAATATGTAACAAGTCACTATTTCACATGCTTGGAGAAAAATTTATGAAATATAAGAACCTTTTATGACTGAAAATATCTACTAGGACATTGGGTAAAGAGGTAGAAAAATAACCACTATGTAGAAATGAATTCAGACTAAAAAATGAGAAAATTAAGTGCAAGTATTGAGCCGCCTGTTTTACGAGCAAATTTGGCAGTTTTAAAGGGGCAAGTTAAAAATTGAGATTTTTTTACACGAAAAGATCTGTGGCAAGGCTAGTTTTCATCTTGTTTGTTAGTATACAATACTAGGTAAACATCGCGCCCAAAAAGACCCAAAGATTCAATGTTTCCCTTTTCAATTTTTGAATCCCAAGTTGTAGACAGTTATAGACTTTTTCCCTTTTTAGACCCAAATTAATTGTCTTCAGTCTGTCTACCATGTGAAAAAAATTTTTGCCGAAGCATTACATGACGGAATCTTAATTATATTTAAAGTATAAATGAGAATTAGTCTTTCAGAAAATTATTCCTTAAAAAACAATTGATATTGCTACCAAAAATGCTTATCATGAGTTATAGACATTTTTCCCTTTTTAGACCTTTTTTGAAAATCGCCTACCCTCGCAATAAATGTAAGTTTTAGTGATTCTTTTTAGAAATATGAATGAAAATTTCTCATCTAATATGACCAAAAGCCTCACTACGTCTTTTCCAAGTCTTTTTCGTCGCACTAGTGCGCGACTTGTCGCACCAGCACGCGACTTTACAGGTCACTCAGCCTCTTGCCTTGCACATTTTTTTTTAATTTTCTTAGATTGTAACATCCTAACATTCGAAACCACACTCAAAACCAAAATTTGTAAACGAAAACCTCACACACTATGTAAACAAGGAAAATTTTAGCATTGGTTTACAGAAGAGAAACCATATATTTACATGAGATAATCATTCAGTAAAGCATCAAATTCGCAATCGATAATTTTTAGAACATTCATTGTACACCGATAGACAGCAGACAGTGATACGGAAGGACAGTCCGAGCAAGCCTTAGATGACGGACAGAGATGGAGGATGTACCTCAACTTTTACGGACGCAATAAGATCATCAAAACACAATGTATGACAATTTAAGCTAATTTGTATAAAATCTCAATTAACTCGTCAATTAATGCCCATTAAGGTTAGCCGAACATATTTTTAGATGTCCCAGACATATATCACCTGCAGGGAAAACAAAAAAGATGATTAGTAAAGTTTCAAAAATAGTGGTTATGGACCACTTAGGGGAACCCTAATTGTGGAATTCACCTATAATATTAAAGAATATGAATTATATATATATATATAATTGACTAATATTATTCTAGTCATTTAAAGAATGTAGTCAAATATTAAAATGTCCTAAATACCAAATCTTTCAGTTGTCCTCCAGCAGTTAAAATAATCATAAACATTTTGCCTTTACCTTTATTGCAAAAAATGTAATAATAATCACAAGGCAAGAGGTAATGATATATATATATATATATATATATATATATATATATACAAGGTCGGCTGATAAGTCCCGAGACTAACACATAGATGGCGCCAGTGGATTTGTTTTCATATGACTGTCAGCTAGTACCAACCTTCAAAACATACATGCATAAATATAACAGCTGTCTGACAACTAGTTTGTGAGATATTGAGTTTTAAGTTAAGCTACTTTTGTTATTGTGAAAAAAATGGAAGAAGACGAATTTCGTGTGCTAATAAAACATTATTCTTAGATGGGAAAAAATACCGTCCAAACTAAAACATTGGCTTGAAGAATGTTATCCGGACTCTGCTCCGTCGAAAGCAACCATATGTCGATGGTTTACTGAATTCAAACGTGGTCGTGTGAGCACGAATGATGATAAACGCAGTGGACGCCCAAAAGAGTGGTTACACCAGAAAACATAAAAATAATCCACAAAATGATTTTAAATGACCGTTAAGTGAAGTTGATCCATATAGCTGACACTCTGAAGATATCGAAAGAGCGCGTTGGACATATCGTGCATGAATATTTGGATATGCAAAAGCTCTGTGCAAAGTGGGTGCCGCGAGAGCTCACAATCGACCAAAAAAACAACAAATTGATGATTCTGAGCAGTGTTTGAAGCTGTTCAATCGTAATCAATCCAAATTTTTGCGTCGATATGTGACAATGGATGAAACATGGCTCCATCACTTCACTCCCGAGTCCAATCGACAGTCAGCTGAGTGGACTGCATATGATGAACCGAATCCAAAGCGAGGAAAAACGCAACAGTCAGCTGGGAAGGTTATGGCGTCTGTATTTTGGGATGCACACGGTATAATATTCATTGACTATCTTGAAAAGGGGAAAACAATCAACAGCGATTATTATATAGCCTTGTTGGAGCGTTTGAATGATGAAATTGTTGAAAAACGGCCCAATTTGAAGAAGAAAAAAGTGTTGTTTCACCAAGACAATGCATCGTGTCACAAGTCAATGAAAACAATGGCTAAATTAAATAAATTGGGCTGCGAATTACTTCCCATCCACCGTACTCTCCAGATCTGGCCCCCAGCGACTATTTCCTGTTTGCAGACCTGAAGAGAATGCTCGCTGACAATAAATTTAAGGACAATGATGGAGTAATCGCCGATACAGAAGCCTATTTTTCGGATAAAACGAAGGAATACTATAAAGAGGAATCGAAAAATTGAAAGATCGCTATAATCGCTGTATCGCCCTCGAAGGCAACTATGTTGAACAATAAAATCGAATTTTGTCAAGAAAATGTTTTCTTCTTAGTTAGTCTCAGGACTTATCAGCCGACCTGTTTATATATAAACTTATATATACACTTATATAAAAATATATTCTTACAAACTTAAAAGAAAATAAAGCCTTAGAGAAAGTGTCTACCTTTGATGACCGTCTGGTCGAAAATAGAAAATATATATTTATTAAATGTTTCATTTCTTCCATTTAAGGGAACACAAAGTATGATCTGTCATTATTTTTATAGCATATACTTGAGTTACATGTTTCAGAAAGACATTCCAAATTTTATCTATTCACTCTTGTTCTGTCTTTTTTATAAAAAGATGCCCAATTAATTCTAAAATAGGCACACTGTAAATATATTTTTTATTTCTTAAAAGCCTGTTGATGTTGTCATGCGACGGAAAGAAAAATCATTGGCACTTAATATTTCAAGTTTCGTTAGTGATTGAGTGACTGTATGTTTGATGGAGGTAACGGCACTTAATATCAATCATAAAACATTGAGTAGTCATTCTTCATTAAAATAAGAAACATTTTTGTCTGGATTATGGCATCATATTATCAAAGTACTGCCCGTCCTTCGTATTTATATAACGGAATATTTTTAAATTATTATTTTAAAATATAAGATTAACTTATTTGGCAAGCACTCCTTGAACCCCAAAAATTATCCTTATAACACTCGGTAAGATGAAATGATTAATTTGGAGGATACGGATTAACAAACGAATAAATGAACAGCATTCTAATACTAGAGGCATATATACACTCAGAGAGTGCAAACCTCCGCCGTCACGGGGTCCTTATGAGCCTTCCGATGCGAATTTTTCACGACTGGGGCGGCGTAGAGGGACGGGGGAGGGTTCCCCTCGACGGAAATTCCGAGACGAAGACGCTCCCGGCACCCGACTTCACACCACAGCCACATCTATTGGCAGAGTAGGCTAACTTAAAATATTTATTAGTATTTAGCTCATTTTGCATCTTAATTCTGCACTCAGAGATGCCAAAATTTAATCACTTGTTCCTTTGGTATTTCCAACAACTCCACAAAGTTTCATCCGAATCCGTTCCGTACTTTTTGAGTTATCCTGCTGACAAACAAACCAATCAACAAACCAACGCCAGTGAAAACTAGAGGCATATATACACTCAGAGAGTGTGTACCTCCGCCGATCCCCACAACATTCCTATTCAAACATTCTCCCTTTCACACGCCCGATTTTCTATCTCTAATCATTGTTTCCTCTCTGTTAGCTCATTTGCATATTAAAAAAGCACTCAGAGATGGGAAGACGGAAGAAGTTTAAGCTACGTCACTGGGTTAACATAGTCCTGAGCTGATATATGAACAATAATACGTCAATGAATATTTTTTTAGCGTTTGTTCTTTCCTACTCCCTGAATAGAGACCCCATTTCATTTAGTATTTTGCTCATTTTGCATATTAAAAAGCACTCAGAGATGGAAGACGGAAGAAGTTTAAGCTACGTCACTGGGTTAACATAGTCCTGAGCTGATATATAAACAATAATACGTCAATGAATATTTTTTTAGCGTTTGTTCTTTCCTACTCCCTGAATAGAGACCCCATTTCATTATTTTTAGTAGTATTTTGCTCATTTTGCATATTAAAAAAGCACTTAGAGATACCAAAATTTAATCACTTGTTCCTTTTGGCATTTCCAACAACTCCACAAAGTTTCATTTGAATCCGTTCAGTACTTTTTGAGTTATCCTGCTGACAAACAAACAAACAACCAACGCCAGTGAAAACAATACCTCCTTCGGCGGAGGTAATTATTAGATTAAGGCTTATTCTTTGTTATGTACATCAGGAATTTATGTCTTCACAATAAAAGAAAAAAACAACTCATGTTTCCAAGCTTATATTTTGAATGAAATACATAGGCCCACAAAAATACAAACTTTATACCTATATATACAGGATTAGGAGCCAAATTTTGCAGTAAACTGTACGAGGGAACAAAATGATAAATATATTTACTATTAATTAACGAGTTACAAAAATGTAAAAACTAAGAGGTTGAAAGGCCCCTTGGGCATCATGCTACTCATATGCTCACCATTATTGTCGATAACAGCCTCAACACGGTGACGGACGCTGGTGCAGTTGTTGCGGATATACTCCTCATTCATGTCGTCCCATGCCTCGCGGATGGCTTGCTGTAAGGCCTTCAAATTTCGATGAGACGTCTTATTGGTGGTCCTTTCCAAGACGCTCCACACAGAAAGGTCCAACGGGTTCAGGTCATGGCTTGAGCTGGGCCACATGTTGGCCGGCCAGAAGTCGAACATGTGGGCGCGGCAGAAATCCTGGACCTTCTTGGACGTATGGCATGGAGCACCATCTTGGGTCCATAATATAGTTTCTGTCGGGTACGTGGATCTCAGCCAAGGCAGCACCGTCCACCTCAGGACCTTGTAGTAGGCAGCGGTGTCCACTTTCTCGCCGGGCTTGAAAAAGTACGGAGGCATCTTCTTGCCATCGCTCGACACAACCCCCAGCATCATTATCTGTTGCGGGTGCCCTCGATCTGGTCTAATGATTTGGCAATATACCGATCATTTCGCATGTTGAAGACGGTGTCCAGGGTGAAGATCTTCTTATTGGAAAAAATCTTCACTCGAACGCTGGACTTCTTGAAGAAGTTGAGCACCTTCTTGCAACGTTCAAGGCGCTTTTGCTTCAAGTGATCGGTGAGCAGGTGTCTAGGAGTCCTGGCATACGACTTCATTCCCAAATCCTTGTGAACAGCCGTCCTAATGGTCTTAGGGTCCACGCTCGTCTCATAGGTCATGGAATTCATCGACGATGTTGGGTCCTCGGCAATCTTGGCCCTGCTGTCGTCCAGGAGATCTCGAGATCTTTTTTTATTATGCCCTCAACTTCCTTCAGCTCGGGAGGTTCCCTGACCAGCATTCACAGCCTTCTTCACGTAGTAAGCAGTGCGGACGGAGATGCCAATGGTCCCGGCAGCCTTTTCTGGGGTGACTCCCGCTCGGAGCAAAGCTGACAACTTCTCTCTGTTTGACTCCTGCTTAGACATCTTTGAATCATTCTCAAAACTGTTTTTATAAAAGTTGTTTGTCTTGATCTAAACTACCAACTGAGACCAGTAAAGACAGTCTTAAGTCAAGTAGGGGGAGGGTGAAAAGGGGGATAGAAGTTTACTGCAAAATTTGGATCCTAACCCTGTATATATATATATATATATATATATATATATATCCCTATTAGAATTAACTATTTAGCAGCAAAAGATTTGTTTTTAATTAAATTTATAACTAAAAAAAGATTTAAAAACATGTGTTTTTTTTTAAAGTAGAAATCTTTTTTTATAAGATTTGTTTTTGCTTACATCATCCAATTAGTTGGACATGTGAGTATATGAATAAGCAGAGTAGGAACGAAATAACTTAACGGAATCAAGAATTTTTAAATCAAATTGATCAATAATGATGGTCTTCCATTCTCGGCATAAATGAAATTTTGAATATTCAAATTTTTGTTCCTTCAGAGCCAAAACTAATTGGTATGAAGAATCAAACTTCTTAATTATCTTCTCGATGTTGGTTTTTTATAACTATTTGTCAGTAGTTATTTCTCACACACACTTTTATATAAACATAAATAACATAAATTGAAGCCCCTTACATATGATAATGATAGGCAAGTAATACCCCAAAGCTATCAATTGATTAGACAAATTTGTTATCCATTTTTTAATCAATATCGGCTTCTATGAGTGAAGTAATTAACTTTAATAATCAAAATAAGATGAGTCGATTACAATAATTATTTGGGGGTCAGGTATAGTCATTGTTTAATATTATGGGAGAGAAAGATGTAATGAAGAGTCCGTCTAGGAGCAGCTTTGTGAACCTACAAGGCTTGATGGCCATTTCATATCAATATTTTTGAATTAATAAGAACCTTTCACACCTCATTCTGTTTTTGATGAGGATAGGTTCAGGTCATGGATATGATGATACTCTATATCAAATGATGGAGGGATCCAAGGATGAAAGTGATTAAATTTATATTATTTATTGAAAGTACGTCAAATCGTAAGATTGAAAAAAAAATCAGTAAAATATTTTATTTGGTTATCTAAAAAAAAATACTCAGTGTAAATGCACTAAAAGGAGGTTTGTTTTCACTGGCGTTGGTTTGTTGTTGGTTGGTTGTTTGTCAGCAGAAGAACTCAAAAAGTACAGAACGGATTCAGATGAACTTTGTGGAGTTGTTGAAAATGCCAAAAGGAACAAGTGATTAAATTTTGGCATCTCTGAGTTTCTTTAAGATGCAAAATTAGCTAAATACTAATAAATATTTCAAGTTAGCCTACTCTGCCAATAGATGTCGCTGTGCTGTGAAATCGGTGCCGGGAGCGTCTTCCTCTCGAATTTCCGTCGAGGGGAACCCTCCCCCGTCCCTCTACGCCGCCCCCAGTCGTGAAAATCCGCCTCGGAAGGCTCATAAGGACCCCGTGACGGCGGAGGTTTGCACTCTCTGAGTGTATATATGCCTCTAGTTATTATTATTTGTTACCAAAATGAACTCAATTTATTTTATAATAAGCACACAAAATAATTTGTAATTCAAAATTGGCAGCCAAACTTAACCTTTGTTTCTTAGTATATAGATATGGTTGTTCCATTCTGAGTTCAATCGCACCGATCTTCTTTTTTTTTGTCCATAGGATTTTCTGATGCATTGTGATAATAAATGAGAACCGGAAAGTTTCAGGCTTCAAATATCATTTTTGTGACTACGCAAGAAACTAAAAATGAAGGAATATTGTGTTTTTAAGGTCAAAAAAGCGATTAAAAAGGCTGAATCATGATTATATCGAATAAAGTTATTATTCGAACGGTTGCTTGAAATCTTACTATTCAACAAAAAAAAATCTAATAAGCAATGAGGTAAATACTTTTATGACTTTAATATGCCTCTGTTGGCACAAAGCATGCCCTTTTTTACTTTGTTTTAGATACTGTCCAATCGATTTTGAAATTTTATAACAAATATATGTATATATATATATGTATATATATCTATATATATATATATATATATATATATATATTCCAGTGATCATTCAGTATCATAAAACAACGTATACGAAGTTATTGAGTCAATCCAATTAATTTAATAGGAGAAACTAAGTACTTAAAGAAAGTATTCCAAACCTAATGAAATTTAGGGAGTTTAAATTATTTAGGACATTTAATAAACGGCGTTCAATTGCTGCGAAGGATCTTAAAACATTTGCAGGAACCAAAAATGACTGAGAGTTAACAAAAAAATCAATTTATGGGTATAGTATGAGAAGCCAAACTAAAATAAATTAATGCCCAAGACTATCTTTACTTTGATAGATAAATATTAATACTTTTTGAAGCTATTTTATATGTTCCTTTAAGTATTGTGATGAATAAAAACAACAAAATATAATTAAAACCTATGGGTCACAGTCAATTAGCAATTAACTATTAAGTAATTAATGGTGTAATGAAAAACCCGAACTTCGAAAAAACCCACGGTAAAATCCGGGGGGTTTTCCGGGTTTTTCGGGTTTTTCAAAATTTTGGGTTTTTGACATACCCTGGTCACAGTTGCTTCTATAAAAAGTATGTTCTTGTAGCAATATTAATGGCAAATGTATATTCAAAGGAAATTTTTTTTAGAGCTAACATAATTCAATATTTTAGCAATTTTTATGCATAATTATATTCAAATTTTTATTATTATGTCCACATATAATTGTATTTCCAATTTCTTTAATGAATGAAGTTGTGTTAAAAGATATTCTTATTGCGCAAAAAAAAAAACTTATAAATGCATTTCACCATTCTAATTTTGCGAATCATATATATGCATATAAAAAGTCAAACGTGTAAGTATTTCGTTGTCAATTAGTGAGAAAATATATGTGATAAAAACAAAAACAGCATCCTCCTGTTAAGGAAGAGAAAATGCAATAAAATGAACGCCATTAATTATAGTCCCTTATAATAAGCTATGCATACTATAATCATATACAAAAATTGTCAAATACTTTCATTTATCTTATAGAAAGAAGAGGGGAAATAGTGGAAGCTTTATTGAATTGAAAGATTTCATGTCACCCTTTGATAAAGATTGGGAAGACTTTGGATGGCATTCTATGTGTGAAGGGGATTTCATTTCTTTCTATTCGCAAAAATAGGTGCATTTCACGTCATCAAATAATTCTTCAAGTCGAGCATATTCATTTTCTCGATAGAGTATATAGTCATTATTATTATTATATATATATATATATGTTAGTAAGTTTTGATATATATACAAAAGTATTCGTAAGCTTATTAAAATATAATAAAGATATCAAAGTGAGAAATTTAAGGACAATGATGGAGTAATCGCCGAGACAGAAGCCTATTTTTCGGATAAAATGAAAAATTACTATAAAAGTGGAATCGGACAATTGAAAGATCGCTATAATCGCTGTATCGCCCTCGAAGGCAACTATATTGAATAATAAAATCAAATTTTGTCAAGAAAATGTTTTCTTCATAGTTGTTCTTCCCGCAAATTAATTAATAAACATATTTTTTATAGATAAGTCACTTTTGTTTAGCTCCAAAACCGCAACCGAAAAAAAATTAAATTGCCTTCTTTCAAATAATGTTATCATCAAGTGAATCATTTTATATATATATATTTTAGGAAACGACTGGGTACCTGGCTCGTATCCCGGCCCGGTATAAAGTGACGACGTTTTTTTATAAAGGAATTTTCGAAATATTTATTTCTAAAAAAGAGGTCATCACTTTTTTTGGAAATTATTTTCTGAAAAAAACGTCGTCACTTCAGAATGTAGAAGGAACGAAAATATATATTAAGTCCCGGCCCGGTTTTGGCCGGCTTGAAAAGTTAAGTCCCGGTCCGGCCCTGGCTGGCGAAAAAAAGTGGCCCGGTCGTTTCTTGGTATATATATATATGAAAAAAATGATTCACTGGATGACGGTATGCTTTTTATTTGGGGTCAGTATTGACCCAAACCACGCATAAACAAAATGCAAAAAACTCATGCATTCACGGGTTAATTGTAGATGATAATTCTAGTGCTTTGATTAAATATCTTTTAACAGACGTGTGACTGAAAACAAAAACAAATCGCTAATACACATATTTCTTTAGATAAAAACAAAGAAAAACTTTCTTCACATTCAACGCTTAGGATCAAATTACAAAATAACTATGAATAATATCTTAATGCTTGAATGGTTTCCTTCCTTGCACAATCACAAATAGCATAGCTGGATGATGAACAAATGGTGAAAAGGAGAACAAAAGTATTATTATTTTTTAATTTCTTCTTATCTATATGATGCAAAAGGACACACTTCTCTTAGTGGACAGAGACGAAATATTTGTGAAAGGGGAAATTGGTTTCTTTAACAATTTTTATCAATCATTTTTTAATACGAGATATTTCAGATTATTTATGGCATCAATAGTTTTTGTTTGAAAAATATATTCAAAGAGTCCATAATTGTTTTTGATAGGAACTTTGTTTTTATATTCTCAAAGTGTTTACATATACACATTTCAGCAGCCAAGAATAGAAGATGCAATTATCTGTTTTTCCATTATTTTTCTTTTTAAACCATCTCTTTTAAAAACACCAATCTCTTTTTACCGTAATATATATTGCATGATATCTCTTTTTAATAAAAACGGCACTGTCTTTACATCGGGCTTATATAGATATGAAATTGTAATTCATCTAAGAACTCCTAATAAAAATGCATGTACACATTAGGGTGATAACTTTTTTACAACCTCATATTCCTGTGTCATCATATGATGAACTTTTATGAAAGATAAAATAAAATCTATTTTTAAGCTTATTTGATGAAAAAACCTCACGCACAAAATGATTTTAAATAATTTTATTAAGAGCTTTTTGACCAGTTCTTGAAGTCAAATGAAACATATTCCAGTTTAAACAAAAACTTTAGAGAATTATATGTATGTCCTTGTTGCGGCAGGACTCGTCCAAGACCTGCATAACTTTGATCGCACGCTCGCAGCATTGGTTGCTTCGGGCAATATTGAGTGGCGATTCATCTCTTTTCTAGTGGGTTTCTAAGCATTTGAGACCTTTTGGGTATCCATCCAGAGCAGATGATAGTTCTTCGAAATCCTCGTCGCGGAACAATTGGTTGCTAAACCAATGGCCGGCCCATGGGTAAGAAATAAATGAACAGATTTTACGCAGCCTGGTTCGAGTTTCAGGCATCAGAATGAATGCAAGGAAGGGCTAGAATGACACGAGAGTTCCAGCGTGCATTGCTGATGTTAGGAATCTGCTGAAAGTTAACAAAAGGGACCTCATCTTTCTTAGTGAAGTGTCGGAAGACACGAGTAAGGTGATGCAGAAATTTCATGTCGTCTCTCCAACCGCCTGTTTCCTTGATCTCAGCTTTTCCATTGCTGAAAGCTGCCTTCAATTGGTCATACTTGCGCACCAAGTCCTTCATAAAGAAGTACTCAATATCTGGGGATTTGGTTGAGTCATGGAGCTTATCGTCCATGACAATACGGAGGGTGCGATCGAGCACATGGTGCTGACAACTGATAAACTTGGGTCTGGGGCTCCCATTCTTTTCAAACATCTGCTGCAGCCGAATGACAACACCAGACTTCTTCCCGGTGTTGACGCTTGTTGTGTCGGCAATTATCATCAGAATTGATCCCCACAAGTTGAACTCCTGCAAGACATCCTGGAGCCCTTTTGCAATGGTTGCAGCTGTACCGTCCTTCAATTGAAGTACAGTCAATTTGATTTCCTTTGCTTCATTTTTTAGGACCACTGCTGGTGTTCAATGCCATTGATTTTTTTTACCATCGAAGTGCAAGCTCCGCTTCTCCTGATGAAGTGTGCTAACCAAGTGCTGCTTCACTTCAGCAGCTTTCCTGTAGAGAGCTTTGTGGATTCCTGGCTGACTTGGGGTCCGGATCTCGATGCCCTCGCCTGAAAGCTGACGACATACCTTTGCTGCTTTGTGGGTCGATAGCTTTGAGCTTGTAACAAGTCGCCTTGCAACACCAGTGGGGTTATACTTCCTTGTGATTGTTGATGGTGCAGCCTCATCTTCCATAGAACTGTCTTCACTAGTGTCACATGAGTCCGTACCTGTTTCCGAAGAATCTAATGCTACTGAGCTGGACTCAGTTGCTGAATTGGACACATCCACTTCCAATGTATTCCTTCGCTTGGAAGGGTGGATGGTCTGGGCACTGGCACGTTTGCCAGTAGAATAACCGACCTGGCCTTTGCTCAGCATATGCAGTTCGTAGAGGTTCTTATCCTCTTTGCAAAGCCATTGGCCTTTCACCTTGGTCACCTCGAACAGTTCATTCAATTAATCAAAGTTTTGCTTTTTCCTGCAATGGTTATACTCTTGCAGGAGCTTTTCCAGTTTTGCACGGATGGCTTGATCTGATACAGGCGGGAAGTTCAATGTCATCCTCCATAAAGCTTTCAGCTCCACAGCAATCAGACCGACCCTCTCTTTCCGTTCTTCGGTGATGGATTCAAGGGATTTGAAACGTCCCATCACGTGGCTTTTCAGGGGCATGCGGCTCCGGTCACTCAGGGGTTCTTCGTGGACTGCCACATTGTCTCTTCTTGATGGTGCTTGGAACTGGACCAAGTTCTTTCTCCAGGTTTCCTTGCTCTTCTCTGTGGTAGAGGAACTTTTCTTAAACGACATGCTGTTCTTTACTAAGCTATACTCCTAGAGACAGAATGTATAAGATAGTAGAGCGTGTCCAGTGTCCACTGCCCAGGAGGTAATAGAAGAATTCAGAACACTGTAGAAGGTCAAGCAAAGTGGTAGAATATTCTAAAATTTCACGTGAAGTTTGTCCCTTTTAAGCTTCCACCAGCCATCACATCGTGTTCAACTGGTTTCGGATTATTCAATCCGGTTAATTCATTAGAGACACTTTGTAAATGTTTCCTTATCGTTATCGAATTTAGCCCTCATTTACGTTAAGGGTGAATTTTTCAAAGTGCTTTGTGCATGATTTTTTTGTTAGTTCAATAAAATAAAGGTCATTTTAGGCAATTATAAACAAAAGTTCATTCATTCGTGCTACAGGTAATTATTTTTGTGAAAAAAAGTCAAAAACTTCTTACCCGAGTACACATCCATATATATATATATATATATATATATATATATATATAAGAGATGCGACTACCGAATGTAAATCAGTATTCGATACTACCGACGGTAGATTTCAAATACCAAACCGATTATACGATATTCGGTAGAAACTACCAAATACCATACCTATTGTCAATCGGTACGGTATTTGTACTAAGTACTAAGGTAAAAGTGGAAGCGCTCCCTTGTGTGAAGAACTTGAATTTAAATATATAAATATTTATTTATGCAAAATAAATAACAACTACGTAGCTCCATTGACAACTTATAGTATTATAGAGCAGATACATAAATATACATTCAATATAAGCACATGCTATGAATTGAATACTAGAGTACCTGAAAGTGCATTTAATGTCTGACAATAAGTAAAAAAAAATTATATAGCCTTCCATTTCCTACAAAATCCATGTACATATATTATTTATATAAGATTAGTATGCATTAAATTTCAAATGTATGTATCAAATAATCTCTAATAAATTATAACAAATTATGTACTTAATTGTCCTTTGCTATAAATTGTCCGATATTAAATGCATATGAAGAAGTCACAGAGCAGATACAAAAAATAATTTTTCTTTCTTTCTTATCTACCGTACCGAGCATCGATCGATACTGTAGATATATAATAAAATTTACCGAATATCGATATGGATCGGTAGAAGATATATACCGAATACCGAACCGTGGTAGATTTTTCTACCGAATCCCAGAGTATATAAAGTTATATATCTGAGATGTCAAAATTGAATATGTCCATGAAATGTGCATAGTTTTTGTTCATTTGTCATAAACATATGGGTCTGTAGGAATTTGATTGCCTCCGAAGTAACTTCGATGGTATATTTTTGATTTTATGGTGAGTTATTGTATAATAAGATTTTTGATTTGATTATTTTCCATATTTCATTATTATTCTTTAGTCTGCTTTTTCATTTGAGGTTTCGATTTTAGAATGTTTTTTAATGCATGGATGTAAAGGATTCTTTGACCATGTTCAAATTAAATTTGTCTTACAAAGACTTAGACAAAATAAAGCACATATGCATATTAAAAGGATTGGTCACATGTGAAGACGGAAAAAGTATGGCTTAAAAAAGTAAACCTTATGTATAGAAAACGTTTTTATAATTGGATTATGAAGCACTTGAATTATCAAGGGAGACATAAAAGCCAATGCAAGCAAGAGGAATCTTTACAGTTTGTCATCAGACTCCAAATTGTCCACATCCAAACAAAACTTGGCATTATAGCATTGTGCCTCACTGTTGAGTACACTTCTAGTTGCAAATTTTTTGTTTGGTCAAAACATCACCACCCAGAATGAGTTTCAGAAACGGAATGCCTGCCCCCTCTGCCGGGCTCTACATGGACGACACCTACTACAACCAGTACCCTCCTGGCATGAAGATGACTGATGGAGTCCCTGATGAGCTCCGCGAAGTCATCCACACCCACTGGGATAACTTCTCTCCACCCAACCCACTCATCGCCCACTTCTTCGGTGTTATGTTCTTCTTCCTCTGGATCATCAACTTTTTCGGAAACGGACTCGTCATCTTTATCTTTTCCAAAGTCAAGACACTTCGAACACCCGTGAGTAGTTGTAATTCATCCTTTTGAAATAGTCAACCTATTGACACTTCCTTTCGCAGTCCAACATGTTTGTGATCAACCTAGCCCTTTCCGACCTGTTCATGATGACCACCATGGGCCCCCTCGTGACCATCAACGTGTTCATGCAGCGCTACTGGGCCTGGGGCGTCTTTGGATGCAAGCTCTACGGATGCATTGGAGCCGTGTGCGGCGTTGTCTCCATTCTGACCATGGTTGTCATCGGCTATGACCGCTACAATGTCATCGTAAAGGGACTCAACGGCTTCAAAATCTCTGCGGGTAAGGCTTTGGGCATTATTTTGTCCATTTGGTTCTACTCCATCACCATTTCCGGACTTGCTCTCTTCGATGTCTGGGGCGGTTATACCGTGGAGGGCCTTCTCTTTACTTGCTCCTACGACTACCTGACGGACGACGTGAACAACACGACCTACGTCCTCTTCACCTTCATGTTCATGTACGTGCTCCCCATGTCCCTGGTCTTCTTCTTCTACTCCTCCATCGTGAAGGCCGTCTGGGCCCACGAGATGAACCTCAAGCAACAGGCCAAGAAGATGAACGTGGAGTCCCTCCGCTCCAACGTGGACTCCAACGCCGAGTCTGCAGAAATCCGAATCGCCAAGGTCGCAGTAACGAACGTCTCCCTCTGGGCCGGGATCTGGACTCCCTACACTATCGTTGTCCTCATGGCAGTGCTCGGGAGCCGATCCTCCATCACGCCCCTCATGAGCCAAATCCCGTCCTTTGTCGCGAAGACGGCCTCCTGCCTCAACCCCATCGTCTACGCCATGAGCCACCCAAAGTACCGAGAGGCACTCATGAAGGAGGTTCCCTGCTTGGGAATCGAGGAGCACGTCCCACAAGAGACGGTTACCACCAAGGAGCCCGTCAAGGCTTAAAGATCTCAAGTGGCTTGCATTCTTTCTTTGCTCATTCTCTCCTGAAATATAATAATTATGCATGATTTTGAATATTAATAACGCAACCCCATTGATCGTGAGAATGTATAAAGGGGGAGTTCAACATCCAATGGGTCAACGATATACAAAATGCAGGGTTGAATAAGTAGTTAAAATCAAATAACTCAACATTTTAAAAATCCCATTCAATATCCAATCAAGTTTTACATATGATGGTTGAAAAATTGTTTTTAAAAATATTGAAGTTTTTATTTTTATTTAAACACATGAGTGATGAATATTATTACGAATATCGATGACGATTGACGAGTAACAAGTATTTTTTCAAAAATCAACATTTCCAAGAATAACAAGTTTTACAAAGAATGAGATTTAACAAGTAACGAATGTTACGTGAATAACATTTTTCCGAGTAATGAGTACAAATTTGTGAATACTCGAGTATTTTTTCTTTATACTCGGATAAGCTCCAGTTATAAATTTGAGCTCGTGATCCATCACTATTTCTTATAAAACATAATAAAAAACAAAATTCATAGTCCGAATGGCCAAATATTGTTTTGCAGTATTTTCGAATTTCCGGTCATCAATATTTTTTCCAACTTCCTCAGCGCTTTAAGAACCCATCAGCATGGCAAAGACAAAAAAGATCCTCTACATCAGTGGTTCCCAACTGGAGTCGGCTCGTGGACCCCTAACGGTCTTCGGGCACTTTCCGTGGACCCCGCATCAATTTTGTCAAATACGCAAATTTCAATTTCAATGCGAGACATCTGGGAAGTACAATTATATTTTATTTTTGACTTATATCCAGGCTTGTGAGCGTTAAACTTTTTTTGCGTTCAGCGTTAAAAAAAATAGCGTTCAGGTCAATGTTTTTGCGTTCAGCATTCCGTTAGCGTTCAGTGACGACGTTTTTTTAGAAAAGAATATCCAGAAAAAGTGATGACGTTTTTTTAGAAAAGAATTTCACCAAAAAATGAGGACGTTTTTTTAGAAAAGAATTTCCAAAAAATGTGATGACGTTTTTTTAGAAAAGAAATAGAAAAAAAATTATCATTTTACGTGGACCCCCGGCCAGGCCTTCGTGGACCCCCAAGGGGTCCACTGGACCACTGTTGGGAACCACGGCTCTATATGGATGTAAAAATAGGAAAATATGTAAATTTCTTGTGAGAACAAGCAAGTTCAATTAAATAAAATAATGATTTTATATTTTCTGTAAAAAATATTCTCATGTTTTCGTGAATTAAAGCAATTTCATGTAGTAAACTGAAAAACAAAATTTGCCGCAGGTCTTAAAAGATGAAGAGGGGACCGACTTTTAAAAAAATAATATATCCTAAAAATGTGGTTTTCCTTTTTGTATCATTGGATTGCTTCTGTCTAGGATCTTGTGTTAATTTTGTTTAAATAAATCTCTAGCGGATGGATGAGTAAAAGGAATATAACGATAAAGATATATAGCTTTGAATGGTGTTGTGACAATTATAATATACTAGTATGGGTTTGAATAATATAACCATATAGATATACAGATATAAGACAGCTTATTCCCTTCAATAGCACAGAAACATCTTTCAGCTGTATTCGTGTCCAATATAAACAAAGTAAATTCTACTATGTCATCGTAAGCTGATCATAAAGATAGAAAGATTTGTTTATATTGTACACAAAACCGTATACCTCTGAAGAATCCAATAAACCCTCTATGTCTTTATATCTCTATGATAGAGATATAAATATTTGTTTATATTGGGCACAATGACGCATTTCTCTGAAAAATCCAATGGGCAATGAGCTCTCAATGTCTTTATATCTCTATGAATATCATCCGCGTTAGTTTCATTATTATTATGAAGCTGTGGCTGCTCCGCTTACTTCATTATTTTCCATAATAATAGGCACTTACTCATAGAGATATAAAGGGTGTCCAGAAGAAATGGACCAGGAAAATATGGACTAGGAAGAAATAGACCAGGAAATAATGGAACAGGAAGGAATGGACCAAGGTAGAAAAGGAAAATGATGACTCATGGAAGAAATGGACCAATACATAGGTAGGTAGGCAAGTTTTTAAGTGGAATATATCTAAGTATTGTACACATACTATTTCTCATATAAACTGAGCATAAAATGACCTATAATTATTTTATTTTTGCATTTTTAGATAATAATATCTTCTTTAAATCAATTATAGTTCAAAATCCCCCGAATGATGGTAAATAATACGTATTGTCTTAAATATCAAACATGCCGATGTTAGAAGCACTCAAAAGTAAATACATAAGGAAGAAGAAATATATGCCTAATTTCGGGCGCGATTGTTATAAATGGAATATTTGAAAAGATAGAGTGAGGGGTGACGTCACAGTCAACAATAATAAAATGAGAGAGCCTCCAATGATCCGAGTCGAGTATTCAATCTTTGCAATCCGGCCGAATGAAGGCACCTCAACACATACAGACAATGCCTTGTCTTCGTTAAAGGAGTCCCATCCCTTGTCCTCGAAAGGAGTCCAATTCTTCGTCTTCGAGTGAGGAGTCCCATCCCTCTTCTTCGAAAGGAGTTTAATAAATTATTTGTGGTATTTGCTAATTAACTCCTCAGTCCTATATTTCTATTAAAGAAGCCCCATGATCTCCTGATGAACCTAGCTCCATGGTAGTCCAAAATGACTTGAAGATCATCAAATTCCGATATAAGAGCCTTAAACAACAACCCTTCTTCCTATTATATATATTCAAAAGGAGAATTGAGAATATTTAACCTTACTACGATGTTAATTTATTTCAACGTCCATGATTTTAGTGGGTCCCTCATCTTCCTGAAAGGATTTCCGAACGAGATGGCGGTAATAATTTTTTTAAAGTCGTGGAGAGAAGAACTCGGGACATATTTTGGCCTTTAATCATGGAGCATGTTCTTCCAGACTCCACATTAATGTCCGATGACTTCGGAACATACCGAAACATGGAGAAAAAATCTTCTTGCTTTCGGATAATCCATAGGAATAATTACGTAGACCCTATAACAGGTAATTTAGTTACTTACACATTAAATATTTGAATATAAACCTCCAAGAACGACTTCATATCATTCTACGTGGGAGAAGAGGCGGACCATATCAACGCAATTATTACAAAAACACAGTTTTTTATTTATGCAATAAAAGCAAAAAAAGAAATTTTATGTGATTAAGTGATAAATATTACAAAAAACTATTCTAAATTGTTAAAAAATCTTAAAGCATAATTGTTTTTGGTACGTGTTTTAACATATTTTAATTTTTTGTTACTTATGTTTTCAATCTTATGCTAATTTTTATTACTTGTTTTTCTGTGTTTGTTTTGAAATGAAAAATAAATGCTTATAGTCTGCGGACTATCAAAAAAAAAATATATATATAAACATGATTTATATGGGTCCATTTCATTTAGGTGCTCACATTCAGACAATCGAGTCCGTCTGAAATCAACTTAAAGGATTTTAGGCGTCTGGGTTGTTCCAGCACGTCGCAAGAACTGTTCGACTCTTATCTGGACACGAAATCTTCCATGTGCCATTGAACTTAACAATATCTCATGAATCATTAGTCAATATATTAACTAATAAAAATCTGAACAATACCCCATGTAGCATTAGTCAATATATTAACCAATTAAAATCTATGTATATATACTTCTATACCAAATTTATTTTTTAACAATTTAGTCCAGGAGGGAGTATTATGGGGATGATTCAGACTTTCCTGCAAAGGACAAAGCAAACTCGGGGGACGTCTAGAATAAAGGGGAAGTATTTTTCCGACTCGAGGAGCGCAGACTCGCCAGTTCATTATCCGGGAGGAAACCGAAAAATAAAAAGAATTCAAGTTTTTCAGGGGTGGAGAGCGGAGATACTATGAGAGGTGGGTAAAAGGGTGAGACGGCCTTTTTCAGGAAGTATACCAGTGATAGACACGTCACATGCTTGAGTTGCTGTAGCACAAGAAGGGACCGAAAAGCCAACGTCTCTAATGACCATAATCCCTCCAGAAAAAGTGAGGGGGAATTAAAGTGGAGGAACCGCAGACTAGTCTAAAATGCTCATTTTTAATCTATAGTAATATTGAAATTATATTTGTCTGATAATTTAACGAATTTTGAATTAAATTTATTTGTGAAATTATATAAATCAATTATTTTCATGAATATAAATAGAAAATATATAATAGGGCAAAGGTTTTTGAGGTCCTTTAAGATCTTGCATTCTCCAGATTAGACCTTGAGTAGAATTACAGGACTGAGGAGTTAATTAGCAAATTCCACTAAGAGGAACAAGTCTTCAAATTGGAGGAGGTGATGGTAGGAGGGACCCTTCCTGAAGACGAGGAATATAGGTCCTCTCACGAAAACGAGAGATGGGAAGTCCTAAATCGAAGACGGGGATGAGAAGTCCTATAAACGGAGACGAGGGAATGGGAAATTCTAAATCAAAGACGTAGGAAGGGATTCCTCTCACGAAGACGAGGGAGGCAACTCCTTTCGAAGAAGAGGGATGAGACTCCTTTAATGAAGACGAGGGACGGGAATTTGGTGTCTTTCTGGGTTTACTGTAATTTCATCGCGCGTAAATTCGTCACGGACCTTTTTATAGCCGTTTTTTTGTCGCGGTAAATACATCGCTTGCTCTTTTATAGTCAGTCAATTTTGTCGTTCTTCTTTTTGTCACGGGTATTTTTGTCACCAAGCTTTTTGTAGTGAAGTATTTTGTCATTCGTCTTTTTCTCGTCGGTATTTTTGTCGTGTAGCTTTTTTGTAGTTAAGCGTTTTCCGCGCGATTTATTTTTTACTTTGTAGACCTAATCTCGTTCACTTAGTCGGGGGTACTAGGGGTACCCCACTCTATCTTTCCAATATTCCATTTATAACAATCGCGCCCAAATTAGGCATATATTCTTCTTCTTTATGTATTTACTTTTTGAGTGCTTCTAACATCGGCATGTTTGATATTAAGACAATACATATTATTTACCATCATTCGGGGGATTTTGAACTATAATTGATTTAAAGAAGATATCATTTATCTAAAAATGCGAAAATAAAATCATTTATGTCATTATATACTTAGTTTATATGAGAAATAGTATGTGTACAATACTTAGATATATTCCACTCAAAACTTGCCTACCACATGTATTTGGTCCATTTCTTCCATGAGTCATCATTTTCCTTTCTACCTTAGCCCATTCCTTCCTGGTCCTTCTCCTGGTCATTTCTTCTAGTCCATATTTTCCTGGTCCATATTTTCCTGTCCATTTCTTCCTAATATCGATATAAAAGTATAGAGAGCTGATTCCCTTCAATAGCAGAAAAAAACAGCGTTCTTTGTCTCTGTGTGTTCAAATAAAAAAGTAATTTATACCACGTCATCGTAAACTGATCATAGTGATAGAATCTATCTCTATGATCAGTTTACGATGACGTAGTACAAATTACTTGGTTATTTTGAACACACAGAAACAACAGAACGCTGTTTCTCTGCAATTGGGGAATCAGCTCTCTATATCTTTATATCTCTATGCACTTACTCCCTTCATTAAAATTATTCCTCATCACTCTGATTGGTTGATATCACGATGACGTGTTCACTCAGAGACTATCACAGTGTGCACTTGTTATTATTAGTATTATTGATAGAATATTTATTCACCCTTGGAACCTCAATACAGAGAAACCTATTTCTATACGTAGGGATAGATATTGTTTTCTCGGAAATTCTCCAACAAACATGTTTTTTTCATTTGTTCAGAGCCCCTATAAGGCCCTGCATTTGATAACATTGTTTTCTTTCTTGTCCGAGGTGTGAACCCCCTTTCATACAGTTTGCTCTTCTTTACAAATATATTTATTAAATAATGAGTATTGTAGCGTTTGAAGTCTGGTACAACATATAATAATGAAGGAATTCAGGATTGATTTTTGGTAGTTCTCGCAAACCATATAGAATATAGAGAGTTTATTCCCTTCAATAGCAGAGAAACATTTTCAGCTGTCGCATGCGCCCAATATAAACAAATTAATTGTACTACGTCATTGTAAGTAGATCTAGAGATAGAAAGATTGGTTTAATTTGGGGCACAATGACGTATTTCTCTGAAGAATCCAATAAGCTCTCAATGTCTTTATGTCGCAAACTATACTCATATTCTTCAGGTTGCAGCTTTTTTCTGAATTTTTGTACGTCTTTCATCAGAGCCCCATTTATCGTCAATGTGTTAAAAATGATTTTTACTTAATTGATGGGGAACTTTATTAATAATAATAATGACGGGACATTCTAAGAGTTCTTCAAGGGATTCATGTTAATTGTGATGTATATATCAAGTGATTAATAATTATTTACTTATTTTGGGCCTTAAAGCATGTCAACATTTTCTACCTTTAGTCTTATATATATTTGATCATTAAAAAATAATTATATTACACATTTGACCTTTTATATTTTGCTCGACATTGTTATACAAAAAAGTTATTAGGTGAAATCAAGAGATAAAAAGATATAGAGAGCTTATTCCCTTCATCTGTATTTTGTGTCCATATAAACAAAAGTAATTTGTACTACGTCATCGTAAGCTGATCATAGAGATATAATCTATGTCTATGATCAGCTTACGATGACGTAGTATAAATACTTTGCTTATAGTGGACCACAGAATACAGCTGAACACTGTTTCTCTGCTATTGAAGGGAATCAGCTTTCTATATCTTATATCTCTATGGATTAAATCATTATTGGGTTCAAGGACTTTAGGAACAAGAGAAGAGAAGAAAAAAAGATTAATCTTGGCGCCATGATTTATAAAACGCGGTAAAAACCTCGGACATTCAAAAATATATCTTAACGCCAGAGCTTGCTGAGCTTGGAGGATTGAAATGTGTTGGGCCAAATAATCCTCCTCTTCCGTCTCCCAAACTGTGTCATAATACTATATATATATATATATATATATATAGATAGAGAGAGAGAGGAGAGAGAGATATCCGAGACTCTGATGCTTACTGGCCAAAGCAATTTTTTAAAGAGCAGTTTTTGTTATTAATTATTATAGTACAAAAGAGTATAGAATAAGATTTTTATCCATATGAAGACATTATCTTTTATGGTGCCGAGAGGAAAGGACCCAAGGAGAATACGGATCATGAAAAAATGGACTAGGAAGAAATTACCCAGATAAAAAGGAAATGATGACTCGTGGAAAATATGGACAAAATACATGATAGGACGAGTATTTGTATGAAATACAACTAAGTGTTGTACAAATACTATTTTTCCGTATAAATTGAGTATAAGTATAGATAAAATATTTCCTTGTTGTTTTAATTAGGCAGGACATAAATTAATTTGGACCGTTTTTCCATGCCTCATCATTTTCCTTTTCTATATTGGGTGATTTCTTCCTGATGTATTTATTCTCAGATCAATTTTTTCCTAATATATGTTTTTTTTGTTATATGATTAAATACAAAGCAGACTTGTTGACGTTCGCCAAAAGTTATCGTTCGTCGTTCATCGTTAATTTTTAATTGAATTGTTCGTCGTTCATCGTTCGTTTGTCGTTCGCCATCTGAAAAAAATTGACTTTTTTTTAAAAAGAAATTTCAGAAAAAAAGTGATGACGTTTTTTTTGGAAATAATTTCAGAACAAAAGGATGACTTTTTTTGGAAGAAATTCTGACAAAGTGATGACATTTTTTTTAGAAAGGAAATTTGTCCCATGAAATATAATAATCTTGTCTTTTTGGCGCCAAATACGAACGATAAGGAATTTTCCTTCTCGTTCGTCGTTCGTCGAAAACTTTGTGGTTCATCGTTCGCATGCATGTTTTTACTCAGCCGAAAGGAGTATTGTTTTCACTAGTGTGGTTGTTGGTTGGTTTGTTTGTCAGCAGGATAACTCAAAAGTATGGAACGGATTCAGATGAAACTTTGTGGAGTTGTTGGAAATGCCAAAAGAAACAGTAATTAAATTTGGCATCTCTGAGTGCAGAATTAAGATGCAAAACGAGCTAAATACTAATAAATATTTCAAGTTAGCCTACTCTGCAATAGATGTCGCTGAGCTGTAAAGGCGGGTGCACGGGAGCGGCTCCTCTCGAATTTCCGTCGAGGGAACCCTCCCCCGTCCCTCTACGCCGCCCCAGTCGTGAAAAATCCGCCTCGGAAGCTCATAAGGACCCCGTGACGGCGGAGGTTTGAACTCTCTGAGTGTATATATTTAAAGTATTTCCTCCAATCCCCAAAGGGATCTCATGGGAAGCACCTGCTATATCAATATATAGTATCCATTCAATATTTTACATTTTCCCCCTCGTAAGAAATATAAAAGGCAGATGTATGAATTTTATATTGCCATACGAGACAATCTTTGAGGCTCCAAAAGTGATTAAAATGAAAGGTCAATAATATTTTCTTATCAGACACTTACTCCTTAGAAGAACTTGCTAACTGTCGAAAACTGTAAAGAAGACTATTTTTTTATCTATTGCGTAGATCATATCCTTGCGCAAATAATAAAAAATGATACTTATTATTATTATTAACGGTTCTTAACGGAAATGGGACCCTTATTAATGAATAAAAGATAATAACGAGGGTCTCTCGGGACTTATAGGAAGTGAGTTCTATTAGACAGTTGAGGAGTTAGAAGCCATGAAGGAGGTAGATACTATGATTGTGCGAGGGATTCACCAATATATATGTTGCATAGAGTTGTTCCTGCGAGGGATCCTACTTGACCTATTATATTTACGTTTAGTTGAAGCTTTAGTTTATCGAGGTAAGTGTTCAGTGTTACGATATTGATTTGGGGATTATTTTGTTTGACAAAGTCTACTAATCCATCAGTTTAGAGATAACACTTGATGTTTCTTTTTAAAAAATCATATATTACTATATATTTGTATTTCAGTTGTTAACTGATCCATTTATCGCAGATATGTTAAAAGAAAATAAACACCAATTATTTTATTTCCCTTTGAGTGAGATCATAGTTGCTTTATTCAATAAATATGAATAGGTGATAGATGATACACCACTTCAAAAGAATCGTAAATGAGATAATCGAGTCTCAAAATAGGGACCAGTTGTGTTTTTAAAGGAAATTGCATTGTATCTTAGTTGATGTATGCGCCTCCACAACCGTCAAGTGAGCTGATGTCATTATACCAACTGGTTTTTTTTTAATTATTTGCTTTTTTTATTTCAAGTAATCACGTTCCAGAGAAATGTCCTCATTGTTTTCCTTTTATGCATATTTCATAATAATTTTATTAGTCATGCATATGACAGCTTGTTTTCTATCTTAGCAATTTGTTGCAAGTCTTCTTTGAAGTCCATCCAGTTCGTCAATATGAAATGCGTTGATAAAATTCCTTGTTTTTATACAAAGCGTATTTTAGCATACTCTTTTTTCACTGAGCAGTTTTTATGAAGTCACACTCTCTCTTTCAGTTCTTTTTATTGTCCATTCCAAAATGACGACAATAACAAGTACGACAATATTCATGCTATCCTATATTGCTTTGGATTCTAGGGCAATCACCCCCCGGACTAGCACTCCCCGACAATCACCCCCTACTAGCACCCAAGGAGAATATAATAAGGTGAGTCAAAGAGAAATCTTTGACTTATGCTCTTGATCAAAAGGAAGAATTTTGTGACGTCACGAATGCTACAATGAAAAAACATTATTTTTTATTGCAATGATTTAGTAATTATTTATCAACTTTATCTTCCAATTGAAAATATTTCATTACAATATTGTTCTGTGCTAGTGTACAGACCCATGTTGCATGAAAATTTGTTAAGTAAATGATTTATCATTAGTATTCATTATTTTAAGTAATTAGCCAATAATAGTTTCAAACATAAAAATAATTTTAAATTCAAGATTTTCATTTATTTCAAGAAATTTATAAATCACAATAATAGAATTCTACATATGTACATATAAAAAAGGGGAACATAGGAATATGAATAGAATTACGCTCATTAGTAACCTGACCTATGTGTTTAAGTTTTCACTAGCATTTTTCAGTTTAAGTAGCTTATTAAGAAAATTGACTCGAATCCGTGTTCTTTTTTTTATTACAAAAGCAATAATAATTTATTTTGACCAATTTGGATATAAATTGATAAGTGGCTTAAAATTCTTAGAAAAACATGGGGTCTTTATCGATTGCGTCTTGATGGTTATTATGAAAAAAATGGAAATGATTTTCTAAGAGGTGTCAGAACTTCAAAAATCGGGAGAAGGGGCGGTAATAACTCAATCCAAGGACTTTGTGTTTCTTCAAATCCTTCAATGTTACTCCTCTGTTTCACCAAATGTGGGTGGAGTTCTTTAAACCTCCTGAGTATCCAGCAATATAGGAGAGACCCTCGTTGGAACAGTCATTGGAATTTTTCCTGTGTTTGCCGACTAGGCAGAGGAAGGAGTTTCCGTGAGCGCAAGTACTCAAAGGCCCGGGTACATATGCTCCGTAGAATGAGGGCGGTAGTTACATCTTCTTTTGAGTAGCCACGATGAATTTTATCAAAGGATTCACTAAGCTTCTTGTTTGAATCGTTGTGTAATCCTTTTCGAATGAGTTCTAATTAAAGTTTCCTTAAAGTGTTATGAGCCAAGTTTGAGGCACTTAGCTTTGTAGCAGGACAGCTTCATTTTCGTTGAGAGTTCCTTATTCCTTCTCACTAGTCAACTCACAATTTTTTTCGTTCACGGGCTTCTTGACGAACCTGTCTGAAGGACTTGGACACAATTGAGGAGGGTGATCCAGGGATGAAGAGTGTAGGAACAACTTGAGACTAAAGCTTCTTCCTATCTTCCAGCCTGAATATTCCTTTGGAAGTCATCTGGAGTAAAATGACGATCGCAGATCTTCGCATTCTTTAAGCTAATCCTGTCGGATCTTCTGTATCGTGCAATCCACAGATTGGATATTGGGATCCCTCGTCGGAAGTGCAAAATATTATGCATCTCGAGGATTATAGCAAGAGGGGATGCACTAACACCATTTCTTCCTCGAGGATATCACATTTTCGCTTTACAATACAAACTGAACTAGCATTCAAGCGTAGCACTTGTGATATCACAACAAAATAGTCAGTTGTCGCCTGCAATTGCCTACGTCGATTCCCATTGCCTCACCTTTTTATAATCTCCTTGCTAGCACCCCCCGTGTCAATCACCCCCCGGCATTTACCCCCCGTTAGTAATATTTCTTATCTCATTAAGTCCACTTATGAAGTTAACTATGTTTTCAAGCTATTAACAGAGATGACGTCACTGGTTAGTACGCAGTAACCAGTCCTTTAGAATTGAAATATGTGTTAATTAAATGTGCATAAATTTGGCAAATTTCGTCTCTTACACCTTATATCTGGGCTACTTATGTACAACTAGACAATCATACAGTTTGTAACCTATCAACTCAAGATATCTTATTAATCTCATATAGGTCCCAAGCTATTTTCTAAGATTTCATCAAAGAACCACTTGTCCTAAATCGAAGACTATGATCAAAAACTCATCCACTCAAATAAGTTGACATATAAATTTTATTCTCAATCTATTTTATTCATTTCTTCACACCCAAAAACGTGTTCCTGTGGCTTTTTTAAAGATATCCAAGTCCCCATTAGTCTTCGCAAGCAGCGGAAAAGGAGATCAAGAAAGTGGTTAACCAGTGACGTCACCTTTGTTAATAGCTGGAAAACATAGTTACTTAATAAGTGGACTATTAAGAGATGAGAAATATTACTAACGGGGGGTAAATGTGTTTCTTGAGGCCAGCGGCCCACCGGGATTAGTTCCGGCTACTTCGCCCCTGGATCCAGGCCACCGACCATACCAGTTCGCTGATAGAGGCCCATGATTTGTATTGACTGAATGTTTTTTATCTCTGAATGATTTTGCGCCTCAAGTGATACTTATTATATTTCCCCTAAATTTGTTTATTTCCCCAATTCTCCTTGATTATACCCTCTCCTTTTCTTTGAACCAGTCACACTTCCAAAAGTATCACTATTTTAGATAGATATCTAAAGATATAGATATCATATACCCCAATAGCAGAGAAACATCGTTCAGCTGTATTATGTGTGTCCCAATATAAACAAAGTAATTTACTTCGTCATCGTAACGAATAGATATATTCTAGCTCTATGATTAGCTTACGATTATTATGTACAAGCGACTGTAATAATCTTAAGAAGGATAAATACAGAAACAACCCTTTGTGATAATAACCCCAGAATAATACGTCAATGATTACCTAATGACATTATAGACGACAAAAGGACAGTATGGTAAGGTTAAGTTTATTAACTGAAGTTTTAACAACTCAAACCCAACTATCAGACTGACGGAAGAGGATGTGTAATCTCTATTTATAAGAAACGGAACAAGCAAAAAGAAAGAGAACAATAATTAAAAACAATTAATAAAAACAATCAGGAGTACTTTCTTCTTGCGTTGCTCCGTGGAGATGTACCAATAATAAAAACCAAAGATCTTGGCGTCGCTCTGTGGAAATGTACAAGCTCAACTCGTACATTAATGAATAAAATGCTAACATGGGATGTATTAACGGAAATGCCATTTTATATGATATATTTGTTGCAACAAACGGAAATGATATTAAAATGGTATATTTATCTCGACAAACAGAAACTCCATTAAATTGATGCATTTGCCGCGACAACATAATACAAATTGCTTTGTTTACATTGGACACAAAAAGTACAGATGTAGGGAACAAGCTCTCTATATCTTTTTATCACACCTCAAGTGATACTTTTTTATAATACCCTCTACATTTTTTATTGTGCCCTCTCAAGGATCACTTTTTCCAGGCTTGTGAGCGTTCAGCTTTTTTTTGCGTTTTCAAAAAATAATAGCGTTCCGTTCAATGTTGTTTTGGCATATCCAGCGTTCCGTTAGCGTTCAGCGTTCAAATATTTAAAAAAACAATGTGTAAATTTTGAAAAATGGAAGTACTAATTTAGGGGTTTTATAATATAAATGAGCCCGAATCGACTTTCAAATGATATAAATTTGTTGATAGATCTAACCCAGGGGTTCCCAACCTGGGGTCCCGCAGAACGTCTATAATTCACTACATAAGAGGGTCGCCCAGACGGAGATTTTTTCTATAGGGGGAGGTCGCCAAGAAAAAAGGTTGGGAACCCCTGATCAAACCCCAACTTGTATATATTTTTTCCTGACCCGTAACAAATAAACTTATATTATAGGTTCCATATATAAAAGACTAACACGCTCAGTCCGCATGAAAGAAACTTACTATTTTCAATTTTTAATTAAAACACTTCAGATCAATATATTTGATGAAAGTGGTCGCGATGACCAGATCGCTTTTTTTTCGAATAACGGAGTCCGAGTTCGATATTAAGAATCTGCAAAATAGTATTTTAAAACCTTCGATGTATGAGTAACTGGATCCCTACTTTCCTTCCGTAATGGAATACATTACATTTTAAATTATAATCATATTTAAGGTGTAATAAATCAGACAATACGAAGATCAAACAGCTATAAATACAAATTAATATTTATAAACAACATTATATGAATGCTCTTATTTAGAGAGATGTATTTCTTATCATCTATGCAATAGAAACACATTAATATTATATAACAACGAATCAAGCATTTACTAAATTAAAGTGAAGTTAATATCGTCTTCGTCATTAGAAAATAACTTAATCTCAATATCAATTATTAACATTAATTTATGCAAGGAACAAAACAAACGCTAAATTTTAACGTGCAACTGTTGTAAGGCTATTTTTTTGTCTGATTAATGGCGTCAAATTATCTTTTTTAAAGCAACAACAACCAAGTTTCTAAGTCTGCTTGGCCTATGGGGAATGTGCAAAGAATTGATCTTACATTCCTCAGAGTAGGGCTGGGGACGATAACCGCATTACCGCTATACCGCGTACGTGACGCCAAACCGCGGGTCTGAGCACGTCACCGTCATGACCGGCAAAAAAAAATGAAACATG
The DNA here is from genome assembly GCA_013387185.1 of Caligus rogercresseyi. Lineage (NCBI taxonomy): Eukaryota > Metazoa > Arthropoda > Copepoda > Siphonostomatoida > Caligidae > Caligus > Caligus rogercresseyi. The sequence continues at coordinate 1,915,620 of CP045898.1, forward strand.
GCCTGTATATGTGGATGTTATATGTTTGGTGGCGGGGCAGGTCATAACCAGTAGGCCTATTCACGTTTTCAAAACGAAACTTCAAACAACCTTTGATCAAAAGATGGAGCAAACCGACCTTAGATGTTGGGGAGCGCAATTTTCCATAAAATAAAATAATAGTAGTGATTTGTTTACATTTTCAGTGCAATAGAGGTTGAAGTTCTTCTAGTTGTTGAATGTTGAAATTTAAGAAATGTTGGAAGGAAAAATATTCACTTTAAATGTTCCATGAGTAATTTTGCCTTGTTTTGTATGAAGATAAATAAATAATGCTATATTTTTTAACCCTTGTCTTGCGCCGTTTCTGTGTTGGGGGGCGGGGGGGGGGGGGGGGGTGTATAAATATAGCGGTATATCACAAACCGCGGTAATTTGTTGTATTACCGACCGCGGTAAGAAAAATCCAAAGGCACAGCCCTACCTCAGAGTACTTAGGTTGAGACATTCGCGACCATCATGGCGCCTTAAAATCTATATATCTGCTATATCCAGGAGAAGCCAAAATAATACTTACCATCTATAGTCATCAAACATCCATAACAATTGTGAAGTGCGAGTATAAAATGTTTACCAAACTATGTAATTACTAGGATCGCACAGGGACTACCTTGTAAATATATTTTTGTTTGCTCGTAGACTGTCATTTATTCTCCATGACGAAATGAAAAAGCTGACGAAATTAATACTGTCCTCGTATCCGATTCCTAGATTTAACTCTCGAGCCCTCCTATCCGAGTCCTATATTTAAGTTATCGAGTCCACGAATCCGAGTCCATCAAATGAGCAATCCATGATTCCGAGTCCACAGCCCGGATGAATATCCCGTAGTCAGACTTATATCAACTTATTTCAACACTAGTTTCATACCTAAATACTAAATAAGTTGTTTATTTTGTAATAAGAAAGAATGATAAAGGTCATTCAATTGTGTGAAATTTTGTCATTTGGGGTAAAATTTAAAAAAGTGCTTTACTATTCTATAGAGAGTTCTTGGGAGAGTAGTTTATAAGTTCTCTTATCATATTTTATCCCCTTGTTTTATATCCAGAAAAAATACTTATCAAAACTACATTGAAATGTTTGGAAAAATTGAACGCTGAAACTTTTTTTTTTTGCGTTCCACGTTAACAAAAAAGTTGCGTTCCGTCTTAGCGTTCCGTTCATGCACGTGCGTTCGCTGAACGCCGTTCAATTTGCGTTCCGTTCACAAGCCTGCTTTTT
>CP045898.1:1932567-1958778 GCA_013387185.1 Caligus rogercresseyi
TATACATGCTTTGTAATACAACTTTAAATGACAGAATGAAGAAAAATATTTAATAGCGCGAAAATATAAAATAGATTATCCGTATATCTGGCTACAGCAATATCATTTTTTTTTCTTGGCCAACAGCGTAACTATTTCATAGTGAGACACCAAAATTTCAACTAAATCTGGCTAAAGCAAATATCATAGTTCCTTGCGAGTCATATGGCTTAAGTAACCTCAATTTGTCAAAAAATAAATTAGCAATATTTTGTTCTATAATTTACAAGATATTAAAATATTTAATAAAATTGTTAAAAGTTAAGTATCCGTCCTATCCAACACTACATATATTCCTTAGTCATGCATCCCATAGAGATACAAAATTTATTGAGAGCCCTTCAATAGAAGAGAAACATCGTCGTTCAGCTGTTTCCGTTGTCCATATAAACAAAGTAGTAATTTGACCTACGTCATCGTAAGCTGATTTTAGAGATAGAAAGATTTGTTTGTATTGGGCAATATGACGTATTTCTCTAAAGAATCCAATAAGCTCACTATGTCTTTATATCTCTATGGTACTTCCCATAGAGATATAAAGATATAGAGAGCTTATTCCTTCCATTAGAAGAGAAACATCTTTCAGCTGTATTCAGAACACAATGACGTATTTCTCTGAAGAATCCATCCTCCAATAGCAGAGCAACATCGTTCAGCTGTATTCTGGACATAATGACGTATTTCTCAAAGGAATCCATCCTCCAATAGCAGAGAAACATAGTTCAGCTGTATCTGGACAAAATGACGTATTTCTCTGAAGAATCCAATAAGCTCTCTATGTTTTCATATCTTTATGGTTTCTTCCCGCTCGCCGGTACTATATATGTCATTCATAGCCACTCTCAAGCCGGAAGTATGTATTTTGATATACCTTACAATAATCTAGTTACAAGGGATATCAGCTGTTTCCGTTGTCCAATGTAAACAAAGTAATTTGACCTACGTCATCGTAAGCTGATTTTAGAGATAGAGAGATTTGTTTATATTGGGTAATATGACGATTTTTCTCTGAAGAATCCAATAAGCTCATTATGTCTATATCTCTATAATGCATAACTCGTAGAATAATAAAAATATATGACAGCATCAAATCAAGGATCTCCCTCAGTTTCGTAATTTATCATTTACACACCTGTTCCAAGAAAAGATAAAAAGCAAAGAAGATTGAAAAAAATACGCACTTCCACTCATGTAGTCACCTCTCATGATTTTTATCTTTTAACTAAAAGTTTCCACTGCTTTGATTTCTCCATTAAAGCACATTCCGATTATGATGATGATGTCTGTCGTCCGCAGAAAAGGCGGCCAACTGTCAATTTCTTTTATATAGCCGACACAACATACCTACCACTGTCACTGAGTGAGACCCAGTCGAGCATGCTCTCCTCTGAAATTAACATAATTAGACACAAGATTGCTTAACACACCGGATAAAGATCTCAGGGAATGCAAATGGATTTTTATGGAATCGACAGGCATAAAATATTTCATATTAAAACAAAGGTACATACATATTTTTAATAGTTCGATTGTATTTCATAAGAAACAGTTTTCCATCCTTAAACAACCAATTGGAATATAAAACTTGTGAAATGAACGCTCCCAAAAATAATATAAACACACGAATTACATCTTTAAGCACTTTATTATGATCATTTGATGGTATTTTCTGCAAGTTCACAAACTACAATCAGCTATACAGTTGGCAGCTCATCGGAATGAGGATTTATTTATCTAACGTATGCTTCTAATTAGCAACAAGTGCTGTATTTACATAATAATACATTGAAATAGTGTAGTCAAAGGATTCGTAAAATGCAATTGATATATATATATATATATAATATATATATATATATAAGAAGACTTACACGACAACAGCCACAAGAGGATGTAATACTTATTTACATAATGCAACTGTGGAGTTGTTGTACTATTACAGCATCTTTTTTTCTTTCAAACCAATCCCGTTCTTCAAACAAGAAAACTCCCATCCAAAAATCCTCCAATTAACCACTCCAATAGTATTGCAATCGCAAATGAAATACCAATGACGTCACAATATACAACTAATTGGAAGCACTGAAAATTACAGAGAAAGAAATACACCGATTATAATATATATATATATATATTTATATATATTATATATATATATATATATATATTTATATATATAGTCATTAAGCTCAGAAGTAATGGCAGTAGTCCAGACGTCAATTTAAATGAGAGCTTCTTCAATGGTCATGTCCAAGTAATTAGTTCATAATTTCAGAGAAAATCCATCGAATATATATATATATATATTTGTTGATGAGCTAACAGAGCAAATGGCATGCTTAAAAACCGTAGATAATTTGAAATCTCTATCAAGTTTTCTCAATGAATGGGGTAGTACCTCCTTTTCTTCCTTCCCTGCCTGCCTGCCTGCTAGTGCAAATATATATATAACTACCTTCACTGATACTGCGTTCAATAAATGCAATAAAGTCTATATATATACATCTATTGATGTCATCCCACATATACAGATTTTCTAATATTAGTTAAATCCACAAACACGATGCTAACAATAATTGAATTTACCAGGATTCTTATATTATTCCTACCTCCATTGTTTTGGGTCCTTCAAGGATATATATATATATATATATATTTATAATGGAGGAATTGAATTAACAAGAAGAAGCCGTCGATCCATGGAGCAAGTCCCAGAAATGCAAACACAAAACCCTTTGTCGATTCAATTCCTGAAGGCCAACTCGCTGCTGTAGACTTTTATATTAAGTACTATGAGTTCAATCTATTTAATAATAACTGGATACTCAATAGAGAAAAAAGAATCAGTTTACGCAAAGAACTCCTTGAATACATATATATATAGACTTAAAATGGCTACCAGATGAAAAGAAATTGAAAGAGAAGAACGTCCTCTGATTAGAGTGTCCATTTTATGTTTATGAGGGATTTGCCTATTTATGACGTCAGGGATGATTATGATATTAGGAGTAATAGAAGAACAAAGACGCTTCAACCTCGAAAAGGATTTGATAAAATATTAAAAATTAAATAATATATATTTTCTGCAATTTAATTATTTTTAAAATGCCAAATCCATTTCCTCTCTTGAACTCCAAATCATCTTCAACCCCAATCCATCAAGGCTTCATCCTCCCACAAAACCCCCAAAAGTATTTGCGTATGCATTGATTAATTTCCTCATCCTACGTTGGATGCTCAAATTCATTTGCATAAGACCTTATGAAGTATTCCAATATGTACATTTATTGGCCTAAAGGTCGGAGGCTCCATATGGCTTTGAACGAATATGTAATTCCAGGGCTACCATATTTGCAAATCAACTTTAAAATCAATTTTGAGGGGATTTATCTTGTCTGATCTCTGATTGGTTGGATTACAATATATATATACATAACTTTACAGAATATAATTAAATGAATTTTGGTCGCTGCAACATATGATCCTTATTTTTACAGCATATTATTCCGTGATCTTTATGAGTGAGTAATTGACTATATTTTTCCTAAGAAACATCCTAGCACTTCGGCTAGTCCGGGATATATATATATATATATATTATATATATATATATATATATATACTTGTTGACGTTCGCGAAAAATTGGTCGTTCGTTTGTCGTTCGCCAAAAGTTATCATTCTTCGTTCATTGCTATTTTTAAATTGAATCGTTCGTCCTTCATCGTTCGTTTGTCGCTCGCCATTCTGTTAAAAATGATGACGTTTTTTAGAAAGGAATTTTTTTCTCGCCCTTTTGGAAATAAAGTGGTGACATTTTTTTAGAAAAAAAATGAAAAAATCTTTGTCTTTTTTTTGGCGCCAAAAACAAACGACGACGAACGATAAGGATTTCCCTTGTTTTTTTTCAAAAACTTTGTAGTTCGTCGTTCATCGTTCGACAACAAATGAACGATACATCAACAAGCCAGATATATATATATATATATATATATATATATATATATAAACAATATTTTGATTGAAATATACAACTAAAAGCAAAAGTTTTTTAAAGACAAAAAAAACTCAAATTAAAAAATAATAACAATAAAACTAATGAATCTATCATAATTTCAAATAGATAGATTTTTAATCAAAAAAGTATTTCTCATAAATTAATGTGCAAAAAACATGGATCATTAAAAGGAAAATATATAACTATGTCGCGTTATTGGGAACCCTTTAATAAATATAATTCATGACCAAAAAACATATGTCAATGCAATGTCAGTGTCTACGATTAGATATTATGATTTATTTTGATAACTGTAGCAGCATATATGTTAATGAGTGTATTACATATAAATCGAACTTGCTGTCAAACTATATAAAATACTGATACTTATAATTCAAAAATAAACTAAGAATAGTTCATGTCATATTTAAAGGCAATTAATTTTTTTAATAAACTAGTCAACAAGCTGAATCCTGACGTTCATTGCGAGTAACGGCGTAATATATAAAGGATTATTCAGATAATGCAAGGATATAAATACTAATTTTAATCAGGAAACGACCGGGTACCCGGCCCGGTGTCTAAAAATCACCGGCCAGGAATTACTACATATTTTCGTTCTTTCGTCATTCTGTAAGTGATGACTTTTTTAGAAATAATTTTAATTTTTTTTAATATTTAGAAAAATGTTTTTTTAAAAAAACCTCGTCATTTTTTTTGGAAGATGTTTTGTAAAAAAACGTCGTCACTTACAGAATCTTCGAGCCAGTTTTGGCCCGGACCGGGTCCCGGCGAAAAAAAGTGTCACAGTCCTTTCCTAATTTTTATATATTCACACACATCATATACATTATCATTAAAACATAAGAAACATGGAGCTCAAGATATGAAAAATACGATAAATTAATATAAATGAACATATGTAAATAAGTCCATGTAAAAAAAACTTGTATAAAACACTTACATATTTTACAAATATAAATAAATGATGCCTACTTAAGACTCACAAAACCTTTAAGACTCAAGCCAAGGATACATTTTTAATAATAATTAAATGTCGTGGTTAAGGAATATTATATATGGTTCAGGGATTTACATGGTAGAAAAAGTTCTAGCTTGTTTTCTTCATCAAAAAGCATAAATTAATATTTCAGGGATATACAAGCCTTGGTCAAAGGCATTTATCTTTTTTCTTCATATCATTATCAGTTGTGATATATATGTTTCAGGATAAAGGCTCCTGCATTATCTTTTTCTTAATTATCTATATTCATTTATTAATGTTTGTGGGTAAAATATTGGTTCATATTTTCTGCATTTTTTGTTATAATACACATTTTATTCATCGCATAACTTTAATGTTTTTTAGTTAATAATAATAATATATTAATTACTGTTCCTTACTACGAATGACATACAAAATGTAGCATACACTTAAATTAGGAGGTAAGTAGTACGATCACAAACATAGTTCTATTCAAGGCCTGTATAATAAGGTCTGAGCAATACAAAAACAAACATGTAATCCTAGCAGTATAACTACTCAATGACGTCACTAGAGAACGATATATATATATATAATATATATATATATTAATTTATATACATTTATTTTATTTATTTATACCACATACATATATAAATATATAGGTATATAGATAGGGATATCAATTGATATATATATATATATATATAGATAGATATAATCGTTCTCCAGTGACGTCATTGAGTAGTCACACTGCTACATGTATGTTTTTGTATTGCCCAGACCTTATTATACAGACCTTGGCTCTGCCCACCTCAATGAAGGTTATGAGATGACCTAATGTGAATCGTATTAAAGATCAAGAAACTGGCATTAAGTATGCAAGCTTTGATTGGTCAATTCAAAGAATTCGTAAATGACATAGATTTGAGTGTTCTTTGAAATATATTTTTTGATCTCTTGCTATTCATATCTCCGTAACAGCCGTGAGTGAAGTGATGCCTTATTTCAATATGCTGCCTTTGTATTATTAACCTTGAAGAAAAAGGTTTATTCTGATGCTTTGGGTGGGGACTTTTATTTCTTTTTTTTCCAATGTTTATTTTCTTATCATAGATTAAAGAAATTATTACTGTATGTATTTTTTATGATTTTATATAAATTTTATATTATTCGGGAGTTATATATAAATTGAACGGGTATAGAGTATATTTTCTATCATTATCAATTGTAATAATATGTTTCAAGGCAATGTATTGGTTAAATATGCCTGCCTTTTACTTCTTTTTAATTTCAATATGTTTGACCATGGATATTTCTTCTTTGTTTAGATCGATGTTGCCTTCCACCCGGAATGTATGTTCCCTCTCCTCATGCCCAGTATCCCCAGCAGCACTCCCTCCATCCCTCCTCCTCCTCCGCCTCCTACCTCTCCCCCGACATCCGTCACCATAAACAAAATGCGGCAATCGACGCAAGGCCACAACCCTCGACTCTGATCGACGTCGCATCCTCCTCGACAAAATGAAGCGTCATCCCCTTCTCTTCAGCGGGGCTCCCCCCTGTGGCCCCTGCTACTGCTGTCCCGGGAATGGTCCGAGGGAGTCCGCTCAATCCGGAACGCGTCCTCGAACTCACTCACCTCTTTGGGGAGATGAGGACGATCACCTTCCCCTTCAGGTCTCGAGCATTGATGGCATTCGGATCACAAACAATCGACGCTCTAGGAGCTCTGAGCATGGAGTGGCACATCAGGGATCTTCAGAGGGGTTCAGGCAGGAAATCTCACTTGAGAGACTGGAAAGCAGTCTGAGTCCAACGTCTAATAATGTCTCCAATCATCAGTCATCGTATACAAGGTAAGGGGCATGATGGTTTTTTAATTAAATGGTAAGGAAGAGTACTTGGATTCATCCAACTAAAAATAAACGGATTCTCAAAAGAAAAGTTGTGTATTAACCTAAATCAATATAAAATGTCTGCCCAACTTAATGAAACAATTTTTTAGTCTTGGGAATAATAAAAGAAAATACTGCAATAAATGTCCACTTAAATCACCTCATTTTAACTGGATATTCTACTAAAAAGAACTAATAATTCTTCTTAAAGAGCTCTTTGACGTCATATAGTGACTCAAAATGGCTGCCCCATTTGGTGATAGATTTGAGGGGAAAAAGGAAATCCATCAATAATTCCATTCATATCAACCTATGTCAAATTTTGCTCAACATTAAGTCCCTTAAAACGACGTCATTGGGTATTACTTTTGTCATTTTCCTTTCCCTTCGGACTCGGTTTATTGGACTGAGACTGCTCAAAGGAGCCAAAATAACTCTTTCCTTCTCTTTGTTGCTTCATCGACTTGAAGAATATATGTGCTTTACGTCATAAAAGCAAGATGGCCGACATCCAATATTTTTATTTGCGTCTTTTATTGAGTATGACTTATACATAAATATACTGTATTTAGGTTTGTACTACTGTAATCAGACCGTTATTGGTTTTTTATGGGAAAGAAAAACAATTTTGGACAGATTTTTTTTCCTATATTGTTCGACAGAATTAAATCCGACTGGATATAAAAAAGCATTATAGCATTAAAATTAGTCTGTCCAACCTAGGATCTTATCTATGAGGTAGACCATAAATGATCATTCCATCTCGGGAGTATTCGAACCTCCGCTTCCAAGATTGAAAATTGATAACGCCTAAACGCACATGGCTATAGCACTTCTTTCATTTTATAGTAATTTAGGAAAAGTGGAAGCAAAGTTGAGGAATCAATAGAAGCCGGTCTTCATGATCAACTTCTTTTTATTTTAAAGTCTTAATCTTTGTATATTTATATTTTCTTCCTTATTTAGTTAAAATTCCATGCAGTCTGAAGTCGTTTTGTAGGTTCCGATGAACGTGGAACACTAAAAAAAATTATCCTATATAAGTAACATCCTAAAAGAAAAACCTTCCCAAAAGGCACGAATTAACTATTTGAAATGATATTATATATTAGGATGATTCTTTTGGTTTGGCATTTTCTTTGCCTCCTCTCAAATATAATAACATTGTAAACGAAGGAATGTGTCAATGATTCCAAAATATATTTTTATTAACTATAACTTATTATTATGGTATAATTGAAAAGAGTTGTTTTTTTTACTTTCTCTTCAACAAAATTATTAATCATATGCTATTACATTGAACTTGGAAATAATGAATAGTGCTTCCTAAGTGAATATTTATATTACAGCAATGGCATTTAACAAATGTCTTCAATTACAAAGATTACCTCCATTTCAGATACAGCCAATAATAAATTTCCATTTCTCTATATTATATATATATATATATATATATATATATATATATATATATATATATATATATATATATATATATATATATATATATATATATATATATATGCATATGCATATTCCCTTTTAAATACAAATACTTCATGGCTCAGGCACCGAGTTTCAATTAAAAGGGTTAGAGTTGAAAAATTGCAAAACAAGAAAAAATGCAATTGAATGGAATTTGTTTTCCTCCACTTGGTTTAAGGCTTGTCTTAGTCATAACACTCTTAGTGTTGATGACTTCTTCGTGAGAAACATAACTCATTTCTAGCAATAAAAAAGATTGGCGATGAGTTCCAGAAATCAAGATTCTTCATAGTTACCTCCGCCGAAGGAGGTATTGTTTTCACTGGCGTTGGTTGGTTTGTTTGTTTGTTTGTCAGCAGGATAACTCAAAAAGTGCGGAACGGATTCGGATGAAACTTTGTGGAGCTGTTGGAAATGCCAAAAGGAACAAGTGATTAAATTCTGGCATCTCTGAATGCTTCTTTAAGATGCAAAATGAGCTAAATACTAATAAATATTTCAAGTTAGCCTAGTCTACCAATAGATGTCGCTCTGCTGTGCTCTCAAAGAGGAGAGCACAGCACAGCGACATCTATTGGCAAATGACAAAAGACCAAGTGATTCATTTGGTGGGATCGGTGGAGGTTTGCACTCTCTGAGTCCTCTAGTTCATAATGCATTTATAAAATAAAATTAAACGGTTTAACAAGTAGTTTCAAGTAGTGAATCAATAAATAACCAAAAAGTTATATAGTTTTTATACTCTCTTAAGAAGGCAACTCAGAGCAACCCTGACTTGTATTTGACCCCTTTTTTGCATGGAATCACAAAGAAACAGTACATATATCAATAAATCGTGAATATTATTTATCAACTGAGTCTTTTTAACAAATATAATAACGCTATAATTTTCCTGGAATATTACCCTAAGTTGGTATAAAAAAATTAAATATATATTGATGTAATGTTTATTTGTGATATAATGCCAAAATATTTATTTATTTCCTGAAAGTACACTACTTTATAACTACAATTCCATTTATTTTCTATGTATTATGAAACATTATAAATATATTACAGTTTTAAAATATAAACTATTGTGTGAGTCTATTCCTTGGATCTTAAGCCTTCTGCCCTTTTATAATCTTTTATAACTATTTAAAACAAAAGTAATATATTGAAAGAAACATATAATTAATAATATCGTTGATTTTATTGCTTAGAAAAAACGTCGTTACACTCATTTTTATATACAGAGATATATACAATCGAGCCGTATATAAAAGCAGTTTAAATTATTCTATAAAGTCGATGATTATGCCCAACCCCAAATGACTATTTATAATTTTGTCCTCTATTCTTCCAGCATCAAGAATAAAATCAAAGCCGTACAGGAAAAGTACCGTGGCCACGGGAAGATAGGAAGCAAGTTTCGTAGCAAGTTCAGTCTAAGCGGAGGATCTCAGTCATCTTCTGGTCCATCTACGCAATCCCGGAACAGCGACTTCTATTCAGGGAAATCTGGAGACATCCTGGAATCCTCGCCCTCCATCAGCAATACCTCCAAGTATCGAAGTTCCTCTCTTGGAGCCCTCAACGAGGAAGGACGACAGAGGCAGCAGCGAGGATTTGGGCCCTCATGGACGAGCAACAACAGAGCCTCAGATGATGAGAGGAACCGAGATAGTTCCGACAAGTCCGAAGACGAGGAAGGGCCTCATCAAACCACGGTCCTTGTAGAGTCCATTCCAGTCCACCATCGCCAGCATACAGAAGTACGCGAGCAGGACTGCAAACGGATTCAAGCAGGAAGATCCCTCTCGATGAGGCTCAATCAGAGGACGGATCTTCGAAGAACGAAGAGTTTGCAAGCACTTGCACAAACTGCGACTACGATAAAGACTCTGGGATCGTGAATGAACTGGGATCCGACTCTATTTCCTCAGGATCAGATTCGGGACTATTCAAACATTCCCCTTCAGGGACAAGCAAGTCTTGTCATTTCTGCTATGAAGCGGCTCCCTCCAAGGTGAACCAAAGCACAGAGACGGATCCGATTCTGACTGCCTCTCCCTTTAAGCCTCCACGATCCTCACGGGATCGGAGTAAGGTGGAGCGGAAGCATTCTCGCGCGTCTTCCGTTGATCGGAGGGAGATATTTAAGAAGTATATCAATGACATTAATCAGCTTTCGCAGAATATTCAGCTGGATAATGAGGATGAGTCGCCTTTGAGGTGTGTCAAGTCAGATGTGGAAGAGGAGGAGGTGGAGGGAGGTTCGAGCAGTCATGCCAAAAAAGAGTTCCGACTCGTTCGCCTTCTGAATCTGGAACATCGAACTCTGGGAATATTCATTGCTCGAATGGAGCAGTCTGATGCCGGGATTATTGGATACTACATTGCACATATCAATCCCGACGGAATCGTTCATCGGTAAGAGATTTTATTTGCATTATAATAATTAGAGGAATGTTTTGGACTCATTAGAAACGGATGAATACAAAATATTTTGCTTTAGAAAAAAGCAAAAGAAATAAAAATAAAAATCTTATTGAGATAACGAAATGAGAGCAATGAGTTTATATCAAATCATAATCAATGTCGAAAAGAAGCATTTTTAAAGGAAATGTTTGATTTTAATAAAAGTTTTATTACATTTTGTATTCTCGTAGCAATCAAAGGATGTTATCTTAGACTATTCCTTCTACATTTTAAAAACTCAATAACAATTCTAATGACTTCTCCTTTCAGTGACGGTCGTCTTCTGATAGGAGACGAGGTAGTCATGTGAACGGTCGTCGCCTTCGTGGTCTTCCTATGGAAGAGGCCAAGGCCCTCCTTAACTACAAGAATGATTCATCCGTGGACATCGTCATCGCTCGACTCATTTCTTCTCCTTCTTCGTCTTCCACCATCCGAGTCCCTTCGAGCATCAGCAGCTGCAATAGTCCCCTCAGCCTCCTCGCCAACCACAACGAGGAAGACCTCATCAACCTCAGCTCCCGACCACTCCTCAAATCCGAAGAAGAGCAGGAAGTTAGTATCCCCCCCACTGTGATCCGAGTCAACTGTCGACAGCTCCCAAACCAACCCACGGCCTACGCCACGCTCCCTCGCAAGGATGGGAGTGTCCCTAATGTGTGCGTCAGTGGCATCAGCCGAAAACTCCCCTCCATTGGCGCTTCCGCGCCTCCCACATCAAACGGTAGCCCACAAATATATCGAACCATTGTTTACCAAAAAGGACCTGGAAAGAAAAGTCTGGGCTTTAGCATTGTGGGAGGAAGAGATTCTCCTCGGGGATCCATGGGCATTTTTGTCAAAACCATTCTACCTACAGGGCAGTCTGCAGAGGATGGGCGATTGCAAGAAGGTATGACTGTTATGCCTTGTAATATGAGAGATAGTAAAAATATTCCTTTATCAAACTCCCTATTCAACATATTGTATTCTGGGTCTAATAATTAGGGTGATGATTCAATTATCGGCAAATATGAAAAACCAAAAACAACATTGGTTTTATTGGATATAAACCCCCCAACTAATAACTGGATACTCAACAGAAAAGAAAAAATCAGTCACTTAAGGACAACTTAAGAGTTTATTTAAACTCTTTAAACATTTATATATTAATTCCTTATCTTAATTGCCTTATTTCAATTACAGGCGATGAGATCCTTGCAGTGAACGGTGAGATTCTTCATGGTCTGAATCATGGGGAAGCCATTGCGATATTCAAGAAAATAAAGTCTGGTCCTGTTGTTCTTCAAATTGGACGTAGGAAACCCAAGTAAGTAGCTAATTATATGTGTCAACTATTCTAAATTCCTAAATTATTGACTTCTAAGCATATATATGGGGTTCAATAAACAATTAAAAATATATAAGCGTCTTTAAAAAATCGAAAATATCCTTAATACTGAAATAACTTTGGAATATGTATAGAATATCAAGTGCGTCACTAGATATTTGATGCCTACTTAGATAGGTCTTAAGATCAATGCAGATATATATTGCCTTAAAAATAAATCTCTTTGAAATTAACTTTTAAAATATTTTGTTCATGGAGCCCAGGGACTTATATAGTAACTGGATTATACACCTTGCGTGGCAGCCATTTTTACTAAACTTATGACGTCTTCAAGTTGGTTGAATGTTTTTCTTCTTAGTTTATTATCCGGCTAATTTATACGTCAGTGACTTAATTATAAAAAATACCATCAGATGGCTAGTGTAGTGTCGGTCTTCATCTAGGATCGAGGACTGCAGTCCAGTCCGGTCCGGTTCGGTCCAGTCTTTTTTGTCAGTCCTTAAAAAAGGAATAGTTGTTTCCTTATGACGTCATATCATATGTCATTTAGTCAACATCTATTAATGCTATGAAAAGGAAAACTCCTTCATATAAGGAAAACAAGATCTTCAATACTTTTTCAACATTTTATGGAAAATTAAAGGGCTAACAGAAGACAATATCAAAGACCGACGGTCCTAAGGACCGATTCCGAGGACTTACGGTCCTCAGGAACGATCCCAAAGACTGACGGTCCTAAGAACCGATAGGACTGGACTGGACCGACACAACACTAAAGATGGCTGCTACGAGTATTTTTATTCTCTTCTTTCGTTGAGTCGAATGTGAATCGAGTTATTATATTATGTTATAATATATGTCCGTGATGGAACTTTCACTTCCAGTTGCCAAGATTCCTTGATCAAGCATGTTTTTCGATACGGAAGGGCCGAGGAAAAACAGGCCTTGGAAGAAGTGTTCCTAAGTAATGACCCAAGATAGAAAAGGAAATAATGACGCATGGAAAAAAGGTCCAAATAAATAATAACCCCCTCAATGACAACGACAATAATTTATCCATAAAAAATAAAATAACTTTATGCTATTAATTACTCAATTTAAATGAAAAATAGTATTTTCTACAATACTTAGTTGTATTACACTCAAAGTCTTGCATTTGGGCCATTTATTCCATGAGTCATCATTTTCCTTTTCTATTTTGGGCCATTTCAATATCTTCCATTTATTTATTGGGCCATTTGTTATGGGCGGCATCATGTTTCTCATATCCATATATCTCCCTTTATTCCTCCATTTCAGTAGCTCCTCTTCTCCAAAGTCGAGATCATGTGATGATTTACTGGATAGTCAAGCCTCCTCCTCCTCCACATCCTCTTCCCCAGCCAATCAGAATGCCTACCCCCAATGAAAAGGAAATGAACCAATCACCATCTTCCTCTTCTTCTTCTTGAAATTGACACGTGCATTATAAAAATAATTTTATTAATAATAATTTTATAACTACATTTTCAACCCTCCATATTTTTTGTACATCAAACCTACTTATATTGTACAGATTATTTTTATACTTTGTGTGTCTCCTTCTTTTAAAAAAAATGTCAAAACCAGGAGCGACTCTCTAGACTTCTCCTCTATATTCCATTGATTATATTAATTCCAGTATCTTTCCCCGCTATAATAAATAAATAAAATCCTTTGCTCTATGTCATTTTTTTGTCTTCTTTATTATAAAAAGTTCCGGTTTGATATATATTGTGTTCTGAGAGGTAATATTGCCCCATTTTGAAATCAATGGATTCAGAGTGAGCCATTATTCCCTTCACTACCAGTACTTTGATTTATTTTTTTAAAAGTATTTTTGATGGGTATCATAAAACTATTGGAGCTGAGTAATGCCGTTCACTGTGTCACCGTCCTCCTGTGTCGCGTTATTGAACCACGTGGTCCAGGCTCTTATTGGCCTCTGTCTGTCCCTGATCCTCCTATGTGTATATGTTAATACCTGCGACACCCAAATGTAAATCGGTATTTAGAAATGGAAGCCTTGTTACCTGGTGGGAAGAAGTTGAACTTATCAAAATAAATGCACAATTTCGGAGCTGAAAGCCCATTAATATCGGACAACGTATAACAAAAGACAGTTAAGTAAATAATTTGTTTGCTATTGCCTTCCATTTCCTTCAAAATCCGAGTGCAATTATGATTTGTATAAAAATAACATGTATTAAATTTCAAATAATCTCTAAAATATCATAACAAATTATGCACTTAATTGTCTTTTGTTATAAATTGTCCGATACTAAATGCATATGAAGAAGTCACTGAGCAGATACATAAATAAATTTCTCTTTCTTTCTTATCACCGCACCGATCGATATTCGGTAGATATATAATAAAATCTACGAATCGGCAATACATTTTCTACCGAATCCCAGCTCTGCCTAGTAATAATATCTGTCTCTCAAAGTTACCTGCTTCATATTCAGGTGATTTTGGTTCCTTATGTACCGCCGAGAGCGAGTGACACGAGCCATGGCTAATCGGGTATGACTATGCTTCATCGACAGAGGTAGCAGCTAGGGGGGGTCCAGTCATCGGGTTCAACGACAGTGGGTTGTTTGCCTCTTATAAATGCATTTAATTTGGGTAGCTTTGACATTTTGTTGAGTGTCTTCTTTTTTTCTTTTCTTTTCTGGCTGCCGCTTTTGTGATTGTAAGCTCCACCAGGGCCAGGTATGGTGAATAATACAGGATTGATCAGTTCAGTTGTTATTTGTGGAAGAGTCTCTCTGAACTGGTTTGATTAGATGCAATAAGATTTTCGCGCCAGATAAAATGTCTCATATGGGTAGGGGGGGGGGGGGGCGCTCCTTCACGTGATGAAAGAGGTGCAAGTGCAGTCTGCTGAGTCCTGCAGTAGCGCCGAGCAGTGAGGAGGGAGCCAAGGAGAATATAAATAAGGTGAGGCAATGGGAATCGACGTAGGCAATTGCAGGGCGACAGCTGACTATTTTGTTTTGATGTCACAGGTGCTACGCTTGATTTCTAGTTCAGTTCATATTGTTAAGTGAAAATGACATATTCTTGAGGAAGTAATCGTGTTTGTGCTATCCCCTCTTGTTTGAATCCTCTAGATGTACAATATTTTGCCACTTCTGACGAAAGATCTTGATATCCAACGTCTGTGGATTGCATGATGCAGAAGATCCGACAGGATTGGGCTAAAGAATGCGAAGATCTGCGATCGTGATTTTACTCCAGATGACTTCCAAAGGAATATTCAGGCTGAGCTTCTTGGCATCTTTGCTTGGAAGAAGCTTAATTATCAAAGCTGTTCCTTCACTCTTCATCCCTGGATCACCCTCCTCAAGTGTGTCCAAGTCTTTCAAACAGGTCCATCAAGAAGCCCGTGAACGAAAAAAAAAATTGTGAGTGGACTATTGAGGAGGAATGAGGAACTCTCACTCACGAAAATGAAGCTGTCCTGCTACAAAGTTAAGTGCCTCAAACTTAGCTCATATAACTTTAAGGAAAGCGATTCAACAAAAAGCCTAATGAATCCTTCGACAAAGTGGCTACTCAAAAGAAGATGTAGCTACCGCCCTCATCCTACGGAACATATGTACCCGGCCTTTGAGTACTTGCGCTCACGGAAACTCCTTCCTCTGCCTAGTCGGCATACACAAGAAACATTCCTATGACTGTTTTAACGAGGGCCTCTCCTATATCGCTGGATACTTAGCCATGAAGTTTAAAGACCTCCACCCGAATTTGGGGAAACAGACGAGTAATGTTGAAGGATTGAAGAAACTCAAAGTCCTTGGATTGAATTATTACCGCCCCCTTCATTCAATTTTTGAATTTCTGCCACCTTTTAGAAAATAATTATAATTTTTTTCATAATGGCCATAAAGACCCCATGTTTTCAAAGACTTTTTAAACCACTTATCAATTTATATCCAAATTGGTCAAAAAAATATTATTACTTTTGTAAAAAAAAAAAACAGAACACTGATTCGAGTCAATTTTCTTAAAAAGCTACATCAACTAAAAAAATGCTAGTGAAAACACATAGGCCAGGTTAATAATTAGCGTAATTATATTTATATTCTTATATTCCCCCTTTTTTGTATGTATATATGTATAATTCTATTATTGTGATTTATAAATTTTCTTCAAATTAAAATCTTGATTGTAAAAATTATTTTTATTGTTTGAAATTAATAATTGCTAATTACTTAAAATAATGAATACTAATGATAAGTCATTTACATAACAATTGTTTCATGCATTAGAACAATATTTTAATGAAATATTTTCAATTGCGATATAAAGTTGAATAATAATTATTAAACCATAGCACTAATAAATAATGTTATTTATTGTAGCATTCGTGACGTCACAAAAATTTCTCTTTTGAACAAGAGCATAAGTCAAAGATCTCCTCTTTGACTCACCTTATATATATTCTCCTTGGGAGGGAGCACTCTGCATTCAGCCAGTCAGAAATATTATACAGAGCAAAAAAAAAAAACACCATACAAGTCATTAAATTTAAAAATTTTTTTTTTGAATTTATTATGAATCTGATTTGAGTAATAAAATCATGATAGTATGTATATTTTTTTCTCCTTTCTTTTTCTTTTCCCACCGGTGGCTCGGGCC
Organism: Caligus rogercresseyi; assembly: GCA_013387185.1. Classification (NCBI taxonomy): domain Eukaryota; kingdom Metazoa; phylum Arthropoda; class Copepoda; order Siphonostomatoida; family Caligidae; genus Caligus; species Caligus rogercresseyi. Next base: position 1,949,425 of record CP045898.1, read on the forward strand.
ACAATGCATCGCCAGTATTGGTAGATGGTACGCGCCTGCTAAAATGTTTGTAAGTTATATTTTTAATAAATGGGTTGATGTCCAGAATAAATGGACCAGGAAGATATGTTCCAAGATAATGATGAATCAAGGATAAAATGGTCCAAATGCATAATGTATAATGCAAGTATTTGTGTGGAATACGTCTAAATATTATACAAATACTATTCCTCATATTTATTAGGTACAGTTTTTCATTTAAAGGAGACAAATCATGGCAAAAATAATTTATTATAGCAATATTAGATAAACTATTTCTCTATACGAGTCTGATTTACTTGGACCAATTTTTCCCTTCAAAAGCAGATAAATATCGTCGTTCAGCTGTCGCCATTGCCCAATAAAAACAAAGTAATTTGATCTACGTCATCGTAAGTTGATCATAGAGATAGAAAGATTCGTTACTGTTGGGCAATATGATGACGTATGCCTCTGAAGAATCCAATAAGCCCTCCATGTCTTTATATCTCTATGGTTGGGATATGTACATTTCAAGACATGTAGCTTTCTATGAAATAGAGTAAAATCCCTAGACAAGAACAAGGCTGTAGACTAAATAAAAGGCCAATTTGTTTATATCATTGTACTTTCCCCCTTAGAGACATACTACATACTTATATGTACATCATCATTTAAAGAGCTTTAAATGATGTTCTTTACATGATCCATGGGATTCAAGTTGTGTAATCTCCTATCAATAAAATGAGGTTATCAAGGTTGTGAGCATCATCATATAGGTATTTGCTATGCTTATTTTCTTTGTTATAAGTATGCTATTATTATTATAATGATTCCAATATACATAGATTACAGAATCCTTTAAAAAAACATGGGAGAGTAGAGTCAATTGACCTTGGTGCTGAATAATATGGATTCAATTGGCCTCTTTTGGATTATGCATACATACGACTACAACTTCGAAAAATGCGTAGATAAATATATGCGTTCTTTGTTGAATCCATAGAGTACTCCACATATATTTATAAATAATAAACACTACATTCCTGTTTCCTTAAGAGCTAACTAACTAACTACATGTGAGGAAGAAGCTCGTGTTCATACTCGTGAGTGAAGCAGCTACTTTTTTATAACAAAAAAAATATATAGCTCGTGAGGAGATACAAACATACAACTTCACAGAATATCATAACTAATAAACGTGAGAAGGGGCTCCAACCAACAAAACAATGTCGGAGGCGTCATTCCCTCCCCTTCGGCGATTGCACTTGTTATCTTGGTTTATTTATGATAAAAGTTTTCCTTGAATTTTGAGGATGTTTAAAGTATGGAAAATATTATAAGTGTGCATATAAAGTGTTCATGAGATAATTATCTTTTAATGCTAGCAAAAAATATGTTTGATGAGGTCAAGGCAAGGTGGCTATAAATACATAGATTTAACCAGGGCCGCGAACTTGATACACTTTCTAATTGACTTCAAAGTCCGGCTAAAATGTATACACAATTCTGGGTTAAAGTAGTATATATTTTAGTCAGGAGTGAGAGACCCAAGTTCGATATTCATATTTGCGTGTCTGAATCCCTTGTCAAAACTTGATTTTTCTATCTTTTGTAAATAAACTTCCCGTTATACAAAGTTTTTTGTTTTGGCCTTTTCATCATAATGGAGAAGGCTATGAAGGACAATATTGTCCTTTTCCTTTGATTCGGAGTCTGGAAGCATTGTCAAGTCTGCTTCAATAGCACTTTAACATCCATGAAAGGCAAATTTTAAGATCATGGATCAACTAATAGTGCCTCTACCTAGACTAAGCAGGATCAAAGTTTCTCTCCAGCGTGAATGTACTTGGTGTGGACAATGGAAAAAATCCCCCAAACGGTCTCAATGTTGGTGCCATAGAATACTTGGTAAAGGATTATTACTTTCTTACTGCCCTGACATAGAAAGAGAAAAAACTGCTGTCGATTAGAAAACATAAAAGAAGAACTCAAACATTCATTTTTCCTTTGATTCGCAAGTCTTAGCTATTAAGGGTTATGTTCCAATAAGAATATATACACAGCGATTTACGCAAAAACATTAGGAGAGTCGGAGTTTGAGCATCCCAATTATAGTCAGTTGAGGTTCAAACACGACCAATACAACCCTCTGGGCTTCACCAGCTACAATTAAGGCTTATTAAGGTATTATTTGGGGTCCTCAGCGTCTTTATGTCATAATTATGCAAAATTAGGGTTACAAAATCTACAATTGAAAGAATATCAGGGTATCACAATTATTTCATATTGAGGTTTCAAAATAGGTGTCCTTTGCATGATCGGATTCAACATTTCACAATATTGGCACGTTTGGGCTTCAAAACAACAACCAGATGTTACATTTTGTCTGACTGTAACCAATGTAATCTATACATTTCAAACATTTTGTTTGTTGGATTAATCAATATAAAAATGATTATGAATTACATATACATTTTTCTTTTTTTGGTCGAAAGTAGAAAGCCTTATTTCTAATTTAATTAGATATATTTACGAAGCTTTTCAAGTGTACAAGAGAATCTATAAAAGTCAATGCAAGCAGGAGGAATCTTTACAGTTTGTCATCAGACTCCAAATTGTCCACATCCAAACAAAACTTGGCATTATAGCATTGTGCCTCACTGTTGAATACACTTCTAGTTGCAAATTTTTTGTTTGGTCAAAACATCACCACCCAGAATGAGTTTCAGAAACGAAATGCCAGCCCCCTCTGCCGGGCTCTACATGGACGACACCTACTACAACCAGTACCCTCCTGGCATGAAGATGACTGATGGAGTCCCTGATGAGCTCCGCGAAGTCATCCACACCCACTGGGATAACTTCTCTCCACCCAACCCACTCATCGCCCACTTCTTCGGTGTTATGTTCTTCTTCCTCTGGATCATCAACTTCTTCGGAAACGGACTCGTCATCTTTATCTTTTCCAAAGTCAAGACACTCCGAACACCCGTGAGTAGTTGTAATTCATCCTTTTGAAAAAGTCAACCTCTTTACATATTGGCACTTCCTTTCGCAGTCCAACATGTTTGTGATCAACCTAGCCCTTTCCGACCTGTTCATGATGACCACCATGGGCCCCCTCGTGACCATCAACGTGTTCATGCAGCGCTACTGGGCCTGGGGCGTCTTTGGATGCAAGCTCTACGGATGCATTGGAGCCGTGTGCGGCGTTGTCTCCATTCTGACCATGGTTGTCATCGGCTATGACCGCTACAATGTCATCGTAAAGGGACTCAACGGCTTCAAAATCTCTGCGGGTAAGGCTTTGGGCATTATTTTGTCCATTTGGTTCTACTCCATCACCATTTCCGGACTTGCCCTCTTCGATGTCTGGGGCGGTTATACCGTGGAGGGCCTTCTCTTTACTTGCTCCTACGACTACCTGACGGACGACATGAACAACACGACCTACGTCCTCTTCACCTTCATGTTCATGTACGTGCTCCCCATGTCCCTGGTCTTCTTCTTCTACTCCTCCATCGTGAAGGCCGTCTGGGCCCACGAGATGAACCTCAAGCAACAGGCCAAGAAGATGAACGTGGAGTCCCTCCGCTCCAACGTGGACTCCAACGCCGAGTCTGCAGAGATCCGAATCGCCAAGGTCGCAGTAACGAACGTCTCCCTCTGGGCCGGGATCTGGACTCCCTACACTATCGTTGTCCTCATGGCAGTGCTCGGGAGCCGATCCTCCATCACGCCCCTCATGAGCCAAATCCCGTCCTTTGTCGCCAAGACGGCCTCCTGCCTCAACCCCATCGTCTACGCTATGAGCCACCCAAAGTACCGAGAGGCACTCATGAAGGAGGTTCCCTGCCTGGGAATCGAGGAGCACGTCCCACAAGAGACGGTTACCACCAAGGAGCCTGTCAAGGCCTAAGGCTATGATTGATAATTCCTTCTGCACTCTTTTTACTTCTGAAATAAAATGAAGAGCATGTTCAATTCCTGATATTTTTCATCCCATTAAAGTGGGCTCACTAGATTATAATATTAGCTCCAATATCCAAACTGAATATACACAATACAAATAAGCCAACACAGATTCTTATCGAGATTGAAGTGAATAACGTCACAATTTACATATTTTGGTCTTTTTTCAAAATAATATTTTGGACCCCAATTATTATTGTAACACAAATATATATTTTGATCGATAAAGATTGAGTGCTGGAGATCTTTTTAAGTATATATCTAAACACAAGGTGGATGCAGAAGATAATTAAAGAAACTTGAGGCAGATACGAATAAAATGCTTTGAATAATTATCATTTGTAATAATTGTCATTTGTCATTTCATTATGGTCCACTCGGTGTCCAGAAGAAATGAACCAGGAAAATACGAACTAAAAAAAATGGCCCAAAATGGAAAAGGAAAATGATGACTCATGAAAAAATGGCACAAATGCATGGGAAGGCAAGTATTTGAGTAGAATACAACTTAGTGTTGATCAAATACTTTTTTCATATATATAAGGCAAATAATGATAAGAATAATTTTATTTTAACAATATTATATAAATGATTTCTTTGTTGTTGTCATTCAACGGAGCTGAGATTTACTAAAGCGTTAAAGTAAAGTGGCGCATGCAGGGAAAAGTAAACAAAAAAATTGGCCAAATTTTGGTTTTTTCTTTAACGTTAGATGTCGTTAGTCCATGAAATTACGTCACAATCCTATTTAAAACCGGTTGAAAGGGATTAAGTTTGATGATTTGAAATATATAAAATCACTACAAGATAAAAACGTCTCCAAATATAAATAATAAAAGAACTTTGTTGTTATTTTCAAAGAGCTCTAGCATAAAAGCGCCACTTACGGACTTAAGAAGAACTAATATTCTGTCCAATTTTTAGGGGGAAAAAGAAGAATTTTATGTTATTCATGCGCTTCTTTACTTTAACGCTTTAAGATTTACTTGGGCCGGTTTTTTCATGGGTCATCATTTTTCCTTTTCAATCTTGGATCGTTTTTTCTTGGGCCATTTATTCCTAGGCCGTATTTTCATCCACCCTTTATTCCTAATATATGCTAAGAGATCTGAATTTGTGCCACAGCATCAAGTAAGAATAACATTACAATGTATTTTTGATAAAGTAAAAATGAATTACTGTATTGTTGACCTTTCATTACTCCTGAAATAAACAAAAATAAACAAATATTTTATTCTATGTTCTTAATCGTAGATTATGTGATATGAAATGCTCTCTAAATTTTTCTCTACATAGCATAGCATACTTTAAAAGTATTCCATCTTGAACTGAGGATGAAGTATACCTTTAGTCAAACCAAAAGTATTGAGCAACAAACGAGTAACATTTGAGCACCTTACCAAACATACTTTTACCACAAATATGTTTTTAGACCGTGTTAGTCAGCCAATAAACTAAAATGTTTATTTATGTTATGTCATTTTTAAAACAATTTTCGTATTTTATATTCAGTTTCATGTTTACTAGCCCATTGCCGCTCCGCGGCTGGTGCTAGGCCCTCCGGGCGGGTGGGTGGCCTACGGCCACAGCATTATACATGGTAACATATCTTTGGATAATATGTTGAGGCAAGGGTTGAACCTTGCATCAACAATGAAGTTTTTGAAGCTTATGATGATGGAGACGTCGTATAAAAAGAAGTTTTATGATAGAGAATGATATGAGTATTTTTCAACAAAAAAGTAGAGGGAATTTTTTTTATTAACCAGTAAATTCGGATTAAGTTCCTCTCCTTATAACTACAAATATATACATATGTATTTTTTTTTCTTTTTTTCCCCTTTTCTTACTTTAAAAAACCTCTGTCGTCTCATAAAAAAAAGTGGGCACAGATACTTAGCAACGTGCAGCGAGGCAAATATGAAGCAAAAGACTTATGCACTAAAAGTTTAAGGAAATTATATATACCTTGTACTACATATATTTACTTCTAATGAAATAACGCCAACTTAAAAAGCCTCCTATGTGAGCTAAGAGGCAAATGCTCTTCTCCGTAAGACCTTCTTCATGATTTGGAGGGAAAATCAAAATCGCGGGAAACTATTTTCATGATGTCAAATTCATATTCATAGAGCTTTTCCCTTCTCTTTCTTCATACTTCGGAGCACGTTCAGCTGTGTCTCCTGTGAGAAAGGGGGAAGAGTTTGAAGTATTCAAACTGGTTAATAAGATTGGTGAACCCAAGGTTTGGGCAATACAAAAACAAACATGTAGCAGTGTGACTACTCAATGACGTCACTGGAGAACGATTATATCTATATATATATATTTATCTATCAATCTCTCTATCTATCTATAAATAATGTATATATATATATATCTGTGTGTGTTTAACTAAATTAATAAATAAATATATATATATATTCGTTCTCCAGTGACGTCATTGAGTAGTTATACTGCTAGGATTACATATTTGTTTTTGTATTGCCCAACCTTATTATACAGACCTTGGGTGAACCGTGATGTTAATTTATGACGTCATATCGTGCCGGATTTTTTTTTGCGAGGGCTTCATTTTGCATTTCACAATTTAAAAACCACTTATGCAATAAAAAGTCTCCCTAGAGTTACATTAGATTAATAAGTTAGAGCACCCCCTAGGGAGCAAAAAAGAACTAACATTATAGCCAACTCCTATGCTATATATATATGTAGCATATGTACTTATGAAATAATGCTTACGAATAAAACTTTTTTGTTTTCATCCAATTTTAGAAATTTCTTCACATTTGCATTAGTCTCCCCAATTGGGAACAACTATATTAACAAATTTTAAAAATTAAAAAATTGCCAAAAAAATTGCCAAATCCCTTAAGTTTTTTGAAAAAATCTGTTTTTTGGGTTTTCTTAAAAAATATGAAACACTTGAGAATGATTTATTTTATATTGTTTGTTGTCAGACTTTTTAAGTTCCTTCTTATGAACTCAAGTTGAAATCTGTGAGTTACCAGGAGCGGAGAAAAAAAACACTTATCATTTTGAAGTTTTTATGCCAAAACTCAAAAAATTATTAACTAAAATTCATTTTTATCCAACACGAACTTATTACAAATGCCACACTCTATAGGTACTATTTTATAACTTGATGCGATCAATCTTACTGACAACCGACAGAAGGCCCCAAAATTTAGGATTTCAAAAATATTCCGCTTCGTCCATGAAATAGGACCTAATATTCAATCCCGGATTTGAGGGTCTGAACGACCTCGGATTCGGATACTAAATACATAAAGTTGCTCCCTGTCAATTCTGAATATTGTTGTGCAAAAATAAATTGCGAATAATTCAATTATAATGTAGATTGTTTTTATCAGTGCCTTAGAGTAGTAGAGTCTGGACGAGATGCTGATGAGTCATAACAAAAGCTGACAAAATCCCATAACAACAAAATTTCATATCATAAATAAATAGGTGTTTGGATTGAATAGCAATTTAATGTTATTCTTATAAATCAAAGGAGATATATTTTAATGTAAAAAGATGGCAATTGAGTTGAATTTGCTATGAATTGCATTATTTTTATGATTTTGCCACTATTTGAGCAGAAATAGTATTTATGTTGAATAACATATTATTGCATTTCTAATTTTATTCGTAATGTGGGCAGCCATTCATCAATCACGAAACCTTTTTGTTTCATATTTTATATCTCTAGGATCAGTCATCAAAATTGATTTTTCTTAAAACTTTACCCAGAATAAGAGCAATAAATGATCTTTCCGGAGTAAAAAACAAACATTGGAAGCATCCCACATACTGCCATTGGAGAAAACTTATGTCTACAGGCAATCCTATCGTACATCGCACAATTCAAGAGTAGAATGAGGCTACTGCCAATATTCTCATTCTACTCTTGAAACTGATTGGACTTCGGAACGATCATTTGCTGCTCTTATTCTGGGTAAAGTATTACGAGAAACCCATTTTGATGACTGATTCTAGAGATATAAAACAAAAGGTTTCGTGATTAATGAAGGGTTTCCCACATTACAATAAAATTAGTAATGCAATAATATTGTTATTCAACATATAAATCCTATTTCTGCTCAAAATAGTGGCAAATCATAAAATAGTGCACTCATAGCAAATTCAATTCAATTGCCATCTTTTTACATTAAAATATATCCCCTTTGATTTTTGCAAATAACATTAAATTTGCTATTCAATCCAAACACCTATTTATTTTATGATATGAAATTTTGTTTGTTATGGGATTTTGTCAGCTTTTGTTATGACTCATCAGCATCTCGTCCAGACTCTACTACTCTAAGGCACTGGTTTTTATATATACACTCAAGCTGAAATAAAGACCTTACCGTGGAGAGAAAAAAAAAACCAGACAAAATACTAATACTAAATACTTTAATATCTAAAAGAATGAAGAAACTTTATTGCATGGAGGCTTTCATTAAAACATGGTGTCCAACTTGAGAAATGATGTATCATATACTTATTTGAATTAAAGATATTATTAAACTAGAGGCAGATATACACTCAGAGAGTGCAAACCTCCGCCGTCACGGGGTCCTAATGAACCTCCGAGGCGGATTTTCACGACTGGGGCGACGTAGAGGGACGGGGGAGGGTTCCCCTCGACGGAAATTCCAAGAGGAAGACGCTCCAGGCACCAATTCACAGCACAGCGACATCTATTGGCAGAGCAGGCTAACTTGAAATATTTATTAGTATTTAGCTCATTTTGCATCTTAATTCTGCACTAAGAGATGCCAAAATTTAATCACTTGTTCCTTTTGGCATTTCCAACAGCCCCACTAAGTTTCATCCAAATCCGTTCCGTACTTTTTGAGTTATCCTGCTGACAAACAAACCAACAAACCAACGCCAGTGAAAAACTAGAGGCATATATACACTCAGAGAGTGCAAACCTCCGCCGATCCCCACCTAATGAATCACTTAACAGAATTACAATCCAATCATATATGTCTACATAAGTAAGTGTGTTTGGTGAATAATGAGTGAGGAGAGAGCAAGAGAAAAATTAAAGAATATATACACTCAGAGAGTGTGTACCTCCGCCGATCCCCACAACATTCCTATTCAAACATTCCCCCTTCACACGCCACGATTTTCATCTCTAATCATTGTTTCCTCCTCTGTAGTTCGCTTTTGCATATTAAAAAAGCACTCAGAGATGGGAAGACGGAAGAAGTTTAAGCTACGTCACTAGGTTAAACAAGTCCTGACTGATATATGAACAATAATACGTCAATGAGCTTTTTTTTAGCGTTTGTTCTTTCCTACTCCCCTGAATAGAGACCCCATTTCATTAGTATTTTGCTCATTTTGCATATTAAAAAAAGC
>CP045898.1:1958878-1971468 GCA_013387185.1 Caligus rogercresseyi
AGTCATTTGCGAATGAAGGAATAGTATTTCTTGATGTAATGGTGGAATACTTTGGAAAAAGGACTATTAACTATATTCTTAAAATACTTCGCTGAATATTTAGAAGCGAATATATATATACATTCAATTTCCAATCACCCCAATAGGTATTGAAGTGGACACACAATAATATAAAAATGTTATACTCGTTGTAAATGAAAAAATCAACAAAACGATCCCTAAAGGCAAAATAAATTCATGTTTATTTATCTATTGTTATAGGTATCATCTCTAACTCAATAAAGTTTTTTTTTTTAATTTAAAAAATGCTTTCTGAGCGGGATACACGTGTTTACAGTATTTATATCAAATATTATTAATAATTAATAAAGAGTTGTGAATAATTATTTATAATCTTTTATATGAGGATAGAATCAGACAGTTATATCTAATAAAAACTTATTAAAAGGTAAGGCCAAAGCATGCATCATTTGTAGGATAGTCCCATATTTTCTAAAAACAATCGAGGATAAAGGCTATAATATCAAACCATATTAAATATCAAGTGATACGCTTTACCTAAATCCACGACAAAATACTATATATTTATGCATCAAATCGGAAGGTCATTTTTTTTAAAGGAGGGCTATCCATGTGTTGAAATGTTTTTGGGGTGTGTTCAATTAGCCACTTAATATACATGAAAAAACAATGCTATAGGGGACCAGGCATTATTTGATGAAATACATTCTACAGACGACGCATATTCGGTGTTAAAACAATGGAAGACTCTTGGAAGAGGTGTGTCGGGATTTATGAGCCTTTCAGACACAACATAGGGATATGACGTAACGCATTTGGGCCTCCCATATTAGGTAAGCAACATCTTCTTTCAGCTCCACAAATACAACAAAAAACAATTAGTACTTCCCCAAGAAAGAAAAAAAATACTATTCTCTACAAAATCCGCTATTTTTTCCTTTTCTTGAAAATAAACTGTAAACAGATTTGGGCCTATACATTTATACATAGAGGATTCTTTTTTAAGGGCATTTAAATATTCATCTGTCGCTTAAATGCTTAGGGAATAGTTTTTAATATATATGGTTGACATGTACGCTCCGAGGATAATTTAATGACTGCAATTCCTAGTATTATTGTTTTTGGTCGTAAACAGTAATTATATAGTACTTGTACTGAAACACAATTGCAGTTGGGAGTGTTTGTGAGTCTTATTAACGAATGGTAAAATGTACAAAAATCGTTGCAAATGGAACTATTTGTCATTTATTCGTTTTCTTTTTTTATAGGTAAGACTGCACAACTGCTAATGTAGAAGAGTTGCATCATACGGAATAGATAAATTAATAGACAGTTGATAAAATAAAGTAAATGGACACGTATGAAAAATATGAAGATATTAAATTTATTAATTCTTTTCATATACCTAAGGGGGTATCTGATTGTTTTAAAAACTTTATCCTTTCTATTCTCCTTGTGAGACTAATTGTATATCAAAGAGTGAACGTTTAGTCAATTTGTTTATTTTGCAAAAAACAAAAAAAATTACACGAATGGTCTTAACTTCGAAAAGTCGATATCATAACAAATGCATATAAGATAAATATGAGCTGACTTATACGTTATGAGGATGGGTTTAATAGCAGCTTTTTATTTTGCATAATTGATGAACTTCTTATGAGTTCGCATTCAATTACTGTCCACCTTTTGAACACAATTTGAGTCTTTTGTTTCAAATTTACATATCTAATAGTAAGAAACGATTGGATTCCTAGAAACGTTACCGTTTTATATTCGCCAAAGATCTATGGCTGATTTCAAAGAGACGTGATTTGACGTCTTGGCATTTTGTAGATTGTTTTATTTTAACATGATTCATTATATAATTGGGTGACCATCATCAGCGTCAAATTCTAAGCCACTCGATAATTAAGGAAATCGGTAAGCATTTATTGTCTACTGTTTCGAAGAGACCTTCAAATCTAGATAGATATATAATATACTTACTGATCTCTCTTTATACCGCAAGATAAATATTATAAAATAATGGATTTACAGGAATTTGACAGCTGATGATGGGGCACCCACATCTGAGCTGTCAAATTATAAGCCACTCGGATAATTAAGGAAATCGGTAAGCATTTATTGCCATGTTTTCGAAGAGACCTTCAAATCTAGATAGATATATAATATATTAGCTGATCTCTCTTTATAACGCAAGATATATTATACAATATAGTGGATTTACAGGAATTTGATGGCTGATGAGGGGCAACTACATCATGAGCTGTCAAATTCTAAGCCCTCGGATAATTTAGGAAATCGGTAAGCATTTATTGTCCACTGTTTTCGTAGAGACCTTCAAATCGATCGCTATATAATATACTTAGCTGATCTCTCTTTATACCCCCAGATAAATATTATAAAATATAATGGATTTACAGATGCAAAGATTACTTGCACATGATAGTGATATAATTAACATATGAATTGATTTATATATTTATATAATATTCAGATATAAGTTGACTTTAAGGGTCCTTGAGCTTTTCTACAATTTATTAATTAGTTAGTTAATTTTTATTACGGGCATAAGGAATTTTTCACTTTTGCAAGCTGACAGTCCCGTCCTTGGAACTTATTTTAATTTGTTCATGCCTCAGTTTTCCCGAAGGTATTTTTCCACCATAGAGTAAAGGTCAATATTATTCCGCTCATACGAAGTCTTTAAATCAGATCCTGAGAAATATATATATATATACTGTATGGGAATTCGATGCTGACTGGACATAAACGTTGTCATATTGCTTATCAAAAATTTCTTCTTTTTATTGGTTGGTTAAGGAAATTCAAACTCCTCATTCATGAAACTAAATCAAATTTTATCTATTGTTTTCATCTTACCTTGAGATAAAAGACTCGTAGTAGGCAATGCCTCAACAAGACTCTGCCTGAATAGTCTCAAGAATGCAAACTCTCTTCTTGTAGGAACACAAAAAATAAATTACGTTTATTTAGTGAATCATCATCAAATCAAAATCAATGTGAATCAACTCACAAAAAAGTTTTATCTTTGTTTAAATTGTTTACATTTATTTTTTCTATGCCGAAGTCAGAATGCTGATCCATTTATCGTCAGATATGATGAAACAAAATAAACGTTCATTATTGCTGTGAGCATGGACAGTTACTTATTCAGCTTATAATGTGGAATAGTAGGAGACCATTCAAAGGATTCACCAATGACGTCATTGGATGTTAGCCCATGAAGAAGATTGAATAGTATTTTGAATTAATATTCATTCCTCGAGAGTCGAGAGTTAAAGCGATATTTTATATCTTAATACGGACATTTTCTGTTGTTATTACCTCTTCTTGTCTTTCAACTAGTCTATAGAGATAAAAGACATAGAGGGCTTATTGGATCTTCAGAAGAATGAGTTTTTGGGACCAAGTAAACTAATCTTATGGTACCTTCTTCGAGCCGTCACCTCACCTTGTTGAAGAGATAGTCCTTCAATATCACGTTTTTATAACCCCTTATGATGTTTTTTGTTTATAGTTTTTGTTTTTATATTGCGTATTATTTCTGTTAATTGAGTTTGGGTCTTTTAGGTAGATTAATTTTAAACTATAAGTTTTAATTTATTTTTTTACGCAATTCTACTATTTTATTATTGTTTTTATGTATACTCTATGTACTACAATTTTAATAAAGACCTTTTAAAAAAAAAAAAAAAAAAAAAAAAAACTAAGTTCTGTCTCTATGATCAGCTTACATTGACGTAGGTTTAAATTAATTGGTTTATATTGGGCACATGATACAGCTGAAACGACGATGTTCTCTGCTATTGAAGGGAATAAGTTCTCTATATATATTTATATCTCTATGAGCTATCACACTTAAAAAAACATTCATTTTATTATTCTATATCTTTATGGTAAAAACTATTTTTGATATAAATATGCATATGATTATGAACGCATCAACGTTATACACATTTTGTTATTTCGAAAGAAACCTTGAGCCAAGGTTTTTTTTCGCAATAATATTGGCTGGTTTTTTTTTTTTTTTTTTTTGGTGGGGGGGGGGGGGGTAAAGCGGAACATAAAGCAAACAATGCTGAGTTTTCCCCCATCAGGATTTGTTTTGTTGCCATAATCATTGTTTGCATGGGATAAGGATTGAAGAAAATGTTTATGTACATATTTGTTCAATTTTAGAGGACAATCGGTTTCACGTAGAAAAAAGGGTGTGCCGGGTACGAGTATATACATATGTATATACTTGAATGAAGTCTATACTTATTTTTAAGATGCCTCATTTTGTTTAGCGTAATGTTTCGTTGTATTCATCTGGTATTAACGATTAATAGCTAAAATTGAATTTCCTTCTTTCATAGTAGATATAGGGAAATTCAAAGACATTTATTCCTCAAATTATATGGCATTTAATTAGTGAATGATGCTTTGACATAAAATGAATAAAAATTTATATTTTTTTGTTAATTTAATAAAACAAAAAATAATGGATTTATTTTTCTAATTAGTGATGCTAAAGTTTACTTGAAGCACATTTAAAGACATGTAATTTAGCTTAAACCTCTTCGTTCTATATAAAAGAATAAACTATTTTACTACGGCTTCAACACAAATAGATTTTAAGATTTTTTTTTTTGCATTTATTAATCAATTATTCTGAAAGTTAGATATTATAATTTATAGCTGGCAAATTATTGTATTTGCTCATTGGTGAGATCTTGAATAAATTACTTGCATTTATTAGTGCTGGAGAATATTGATTTTGTCGACTTCATACGAAGAATGAATGATTAATTGTAACTCATTTTGGTACGCTTTTCTTTATGCAATGCATTCTGGTGACGTGTTATTGAAAACCTTGTTGTCCAAGATTTTATAAATATATTATAAAGTATCATATTTTATACCAGGAAACGACTAGGTACCCGTCCCGGCTGTTTTTTTCGGGCGTCCGGTTTTTTTAGACACCGGGCCGGGACTTTTTCTTTCGTTTGTCATTGATATTTTTTAGAATTAATTTCCCAAAAAAGTGAGGACATCTTTTTAGAAAAATACATTCGAAATATTCTTTTCTAAAAAAAACGTCATCACTTTTCCTGAGAATTTTTTTTTTTTTTTTGAGATTGGAAATTATTTAAAAAAAAACGTCGTCACTTCAGATGTCAAAGTAATATATATATAAAGTCCCGGGCCCAGTTTTGGCCGGCTGTGAAAAGTAAGCTCGGCCCGGCCCGGGTCCCGGCGAAAAAAGGTGTCTCGGTCGTTTCCTGATATATACATATATACCTATTTATCATTTATACATTTCTATAATATATATATAATCTTGTTTAACAAATATATTCAAAACACGTCATCAGAATACATTTGTATTAAAAAAAAGCGTACCACCATGAGATTATGATAATAATTTGCCATTCTTATGACGTTGATCAAAATAGATATTCGACAGCACATAAGAAATGCAACAACTTATTTATTCAGGGTTTCACAAAACTGATTTTTAAAGGAATTAAGTTATGAGCGTATACAAAAATTTACTAAGCTCTATTTTTGAACTTGTTCATATATATATATATATATATGAAATTAAAGAGATACTTAATCAAAAGCAACTACTAATAATATCATATATAACAAGTGTTATTTAAAATGCTGCTGTGGGTTTAAAACCCCCGACTAACTAATAACTGGATGCATAATAGACTGAATGAAGAAAAAGAAAGATGTATGTCCATCTCAGCAACTGATGAAACAAAGAATCCAAGGAAGAAATTATAATTATTTGTCCATTAGAAGTCAATGTATAATTACAAAGTTTTAATGAATAGAAAAAGGTGAAATGACAATTTGGTTTATCCACTTAAGGAATTACTTTTTCCCATAACATACGATGACGTCACTAAGCATGTATTGTTGGAGTTCATCTGTTCCAATACTGACTACTGAATGGTTTCATCACCAAGGGGGACAACCAATGTAATGTGTTCAAATAGCTCTAAAGTGGACTATTTGTACCTTCTCCTTAGTATCCATTCATTGAGTAGAACAAATCCACTAAAATAGTAAATCATATTAAATACGTGGTCTTACAAAATTATTATATGTGAATAACATTAATATTTTTTTAATAACAAAATATTATATACAGATACAAAAAAAATATGCTAAATAATTGAGGGTCCGAAATAGATGAGTGACCATTTATGGGCTTCATATCAGGACATCATCTACCATTTAAGAATGACGACGTCTTCGAAAAAAAAATGAAAATAAAAATTCGTGAAACAATAAGAGTTCTAAATATTTCGTATGTGTATTATTAAAGATCTAAGAGAAACTTCAAAGGGAGTCATTGTGTATTATATACTCTTACTTCCACACACCAAAAAAAAAACACATTACAATTCCTTCAAGTATATTTGTGTATATATACATATATATATATAAGTATTTGACAGTGAGAATGCATTAAGAAAGTAAAGTGGGATGCATTAGTATGCCGACAAAGTGATCTACTATATATAAATATTATTTAAAGGGAGGGAAATGTATTTTTATCATGCTGGATGATTGTACAAATTATTATTTTTTCCGTGTGTTAAAATATTTTCTTATCATATCACTTATATATATATATTGTTACTCTAAAAAACACACAAGACATAAAGTGAATTTGATTCATATGTCAAAAATATGACATTCACCTCTGTCCTAAAAAGTTGTATACTATCATCTCCTTTAACCAACCAGATTTATTATAAATCTTGTTCCAAGTGAGTGAACTATTTAATCCTTTTTGTAGTGGCTAGCTATTCTTATGAACAAATACGAAAATGATATAATAATAAATGATAAACTAAGGTACTTCATTGCTTTAAATAGATTCTATTATGAATCAGTCATTATAGATATGTCATTGATCATATAAAATAAAGTAGGTTTTTATAGTTGAAAACAATAAATAAAGTTTTTAAATAATACAAAGCATATATATATATAGATATATATATATATATATATTATTATATATATATATATATAATATTTATATATCTATATATATATATATATATATATCTATATAATATATTATATAATATATATATATATATATATATATATATATATACATATCTCACTTGTTGACGCTAGCGAAAAATAGTCGTTTGTCGTTCGCCAAAAGTTATCGTTCGTCGCTCATCGTTCGTGAACGACAACAAATGAACGTTAAATCACTAAGTCTGATATATATATATAAGAGAGAGAGAGTCCACACTTATATATATATATATATATATACAGAGAGAGAGTCCCCACTTCTAGAAACTTGAGATTATTCATAACTAGCAATGTGCCCGGCGTTGCTCGGGCAAGGTCGGCACATGGCGGTTTCAAAGCAGCTCATGTCCTTCCCCAGATGATAAGCGACGTGCATGCAAATTTTGAGCTGAATTGGCCCAGGCAGTGGCCGCCTACTTGTAACGGAAAGACAAACAGACAGACAACTTCTACTTTATTATTATTCATAATAAGACCGGTAATATGAATTATCATTTATTGCAGTTAAAATTAGAGTTAGATTATTAACCTTTTTACATATTTTTATACCATAATCGACAGAAAAACCATTTTATGGATTGGCATAATTATAAAATGAGTTTTTCATATTTATAGGGTCTAAGAAGCAATTTATGCAATGCGTATCTCTTTCAGATTATACATATATATAGGACTCGTTTTTAATCCCCTTTTTCTATTTTAAAGAGCTTATATTATTATCTCTCTTTATATATATTAAAACATGTATTTTTCATTAGTTAAATCTCTTTTAATAGAATGAAATCTTAATTTTCACGGCTACACCTTTGATTTAAGACGTGAAGGAAGTTTCATTGGTGTTTGTAATTAAATACATTTTTTATAAATGTGTCTAGACGTCTTCAATGAACAACAAAAATGCGTCAAATATCTCACATTATAAAATAAATAATGTAGAACATCTGAGACATAATGATAATAATATACCATGTTATTAGTTTTGTGATGGAAAAAAAAACATTTATTTATTGAAGCATTCGACCAGATGGCATTCTGACCCTTGCAGGAGAGTTTCATATAATCTTGTTTTGTTTTTTGATATTATACTCCTATATATTATAATAGTATTCATTGATAAATAAATTTTACTTTAAAATACAGGTTCACCAGGCTTTAAAGTCACAATAAATGCTTCAACTCTCAATGTTGGGGCGCAGGTTCAAATAGTCCTAGAGGGGATGGTCATTTTGGTCTTCTACCTCATTAATAAGATCCTACGGTCGAGTGACTAATTTTAATGCTATAATGATTATATATATTCTCTCAGATGCCATTATATCGAACCGTATAGGCAAAAAAAATGCTTATTTTAAAAAAGTTTTAAAAAATTAGTTTAATTGTTTTATGGGTAAAATCATTTGTAAAAGTATTAAATTAATTGAATAAACCTGTGAATAATAATTTGTTAATAATTTAATATTAATTTCTTAATATTTTTTTAACTTGGGATTATTAAAAAAAGCATTGATAAACATTTTTAAACTTTATGTTTCTTTAAGAAAGCATTGAATATATATATATATATTAAATATATATATCTAGTGTGTGTGCTCATATATAAAGGGATTTTTTTTTAGAAAAAAGTAAGTAGCAGTAGAAACGTTAAGAACGCCATCTAACGGAGGCTTTTTTCAACACTGCCCAATAAACTAAGAGAAAGGTTTATTGCATGGATGCAACTCTATCGTGCCAAATGGGCTCAAATCCCATCAACACACACATTTTCTTAAACGAAGCTGTGACTTTTATAACATGGCCTTAAGTTATGCATAAAGTATACTTTTTGCACAAATATGCTGGAAAATATGGAGATCATCATCTAATAAATTTGGCAAGTTTCAAGTATATTCAGTATTTTTATGTTAGGGTCTTAAATGGACCATAATTCAATGAAAGCATATTGTCCTGACACACCTTTTCCAAATATTTGCCCCCCAATCGTGAGATAACAATTTATTTATTAATAACAACCCATTTTCAGGTAAAATGTGAATCATTTAATGCAAAATGCCTTTTATAAAACGCTTATACAAACCTGAAAGAAGTGATCAATTATTTTTCATGAAAAATCAACACAAACAAAATATTTTTATGAAATTTAAAATTAAAATTCAAAAAAGGAAAAATGTATATATTCTAAAAATTTTTTATATTCATAAATAACTTTTTCTGAACTAATCTAACCGTTTGTAGCACTATTACTCTCTGTGAGCAATAGTTATTTGCTTTAGTGTTTATATTTTGAAGACATATCAATTGTAAAAGTAATTTCCATTTAATAATTTTTTTCGGTTAAGACTTTTTATTTATCATCATCAATAAACAGTGTAGAAAAATACACATATTGACAATACGATAATAAATAAAAATATAAAACTAGGCAGTTGCGTAAAAACAATACATAAATGAAGATTATAGTTCATAATTACTGCCTAGAAATAAATAACCTTTTCGAGACGAGTTTCAAAGCTAAAAATAATTACAATAGAGCCGTTCTTGACATAAAACGTAAATATCTTCTTGCAATTTCAACTGAATATTAATGAAACAAAGCAAATGATTATTGTTAATAATATTATATTTATTTCGTAAAGTATTTAAAGCAAGCTATCAAGGAATAAATATATTAATAAACATATATAAAATGTTTTTTAACGCAATATATATATATTAATAATATAAAAAACATTAATTACATTTATAAATTATTGGCGTGTTCAACTCTCAATGTTGGGGGCGCAGCTTTCGAAGAGGGGATGGTCATTTTTGGTCTACCTAAATGATAAGATCTTAGGTTCGATAGACGAGTTTTAACGCTATAATACTTATATATATACATTATATAAAATGATTTTTTAAGCAATTACATAAATATATATATATTAATTATATACATAATTATGTAATTTATATATAAGTATATATATATATATATATAAAGAAGAAGAACCCAGACAACATGATTCTGTATTGCTTATATGCCATAAATATAGATAGTTTGAATGGAAATATGGAATGTTATCTATTATTTTATTATTTATTCGGAATTCATATTATTACAATCATATATGGCATGATACTCGTTATTTGTTCATTATTATTATTATTTCAAACAAATGGATCTAATAAGCTCAAAATAGTACATATTACAACCTATGCGCTTACCTTGTAATATAACTTTATATGTGTAAGGAACTTGCTTGATGCTCCTTTGATCTCAGAAGTTATTGACCCATCCATCCTTTCAGGAATACGAAGGTAGAAAAAAACATAGAGGAGTGGAAGAGCCCATTATTATTATTATCATTTATGAAACCTGAAGGATATTATATCTTTTTGATTATTATTTGTTATTATTTCTCAGTCAATTGACATAATTGCCCTTCTACCAAGGGCAACAGAGAAACAACTTATTTTCCCACATTCACGTGTTATACTCTCAAAGACGATATCTTTGTCTGTATTAATAAAAAAAACACCTTTTTAAAAACTTGGTAAAGCTATGTTGTTTTTTACTCGACCTTATTCTATTTAGTGATAATATTATATATATATATATATATATAATATAGATATATATATTATATATATATCTATATATATATATATATATTATATTATATATATATATATCTACTAACTAAAAAAAGACCACATACAAGTTTTGAACAAATCGGCCAACATTACGAGGTCGCGCAACGAGGTGAAAGTTTTAAAAATTTAATAAAAATATAGTTTTTCGCAAATTTCTTCAAAATGGTGGACGTTACAGACTTCAATAATTATTATAATTTAAGGAATCTAATTTACTTCCAGACGTATGTTTGATGTTTTTTAATAAAATAAAGTTTTCAGTAAAAACAAAGAAAAAAATGGAGTGTGTAATGATAGCATATTTCATAGCTTTTTTTGTATCAATTAACTTCACTCGCCTGTAGAAGATGACTTGTTCGCTTCAGAGTAAAATAGTATTTTTAAGTTTAGTACACTTTGAATGATAAATCCAAAATGACCTTGGTTGCATTCTATAATTCAGAATCCAGTACAATCTGAGTTTACATCAAATGATTCAGAGCCTGTATTGACCTATAAGAAATCGATTATGAAAAAAAAAATGTGTTTCTTAGATTTGTGTCAAGGTACCTCTCAAAATTTTACTTTGTCTCTGACGCATTTAATAATCCATTATCGTCATTTTGTACGCGATATTGCTTTTTTTAATGTACATCTAACTCTCTACTTTATTAACTTGGACAATGAGTTAGTATACCAAAATATTAAAGCTGGTTTACCAAGCTTTCATTGATGTTTGGTGTTCTAAAATCGCTATACTTTAAGAGATTAGGCAAATACATCGTTGCCCGTACTCTCCCCAAAAAAATTATCTTTTGATATGAAATATACAATTACCACTTGGTAACTGCTGTTACTGTTAGCTGGATAGAAAGATAAAAAAAAAAGAAGGGAAACAGTATTTTGCCTCACTTCTCTCCCTTCTTTTTTCTTTCTCTAGCAGCAGTTACCAGTGGTAATTGTATATTCTCATATCAAAGATAATTTTTTTTGGAGAGTACGTGCACAAATGTTTTCGCTTATATCTCTTAAAGTATAGCGATTTTTTAGAACACCAAACATCTCAAATGAAAGCTTGGTAAACCAGCTTATATTTTGGTATACTGAATCATTCAATTTAATAAGTAGAGATGAACAATTATTCTATTAAAAGGAAGAAACTGATCTAGTGACACAATCTTAGTGATGAAATATATAGCTAAAGTCGATAAACCCAAAGAGAAGGACATAATATTTTGTTATCCTGGGAGTATTAAGGTCATTAGCAAAAAGTGGAAAAAAGACTATAAACATCCAGTGACGTAGTTTATTGGTTCATTCCTTGAATAGTCTCCCTGTATGTGGCAGCCCTTTTAGTTTCCTATCGTCATCAAAGAACCTCCCAAATATATTCTACAATATTGGTTGAAACAATATAACACCCATCAGTTCATGTCTTCTTGTCATTCATTCCCTCTTTTAGACAAGTTTTTTTATAAAAATTATATTAAAATGTTTTCTCCTCAATCCTCTGAGGGCCTTCACTATTACAACACTGTCTTGGCACAGAGCTCGATGTGTGGCTTGAAGGGATCCTTTTTTTCGTCTTCTTCTTCATTTATATTATGCTCCTTAGCCCCCTCTTATGAGGCGGAGGATGCCAGTCGTTTATTGGTGATAAAATCATCTCAGTTGGTGGCATTTCTTTCCTGCAACACATATGATACTTTTTAGGCATATTTATGTTTGATATCGAAAGGCCTTGAGATGTACTTTAATATAAATCAAAAGGTAAATTATGTGTATAAACACAGCCAGACTGGTTCATTGATTGGTTCAATGAATGAGTCGGATTTATTGTATCTCATTTATTAATAATAGGGGTGCGAATTGGG
>CP045898.1:1971568-2022336 GCA_013387185.1 Caligus rogercresseyi
CCCTTTAACCCATTAAGGCCGACGCGTAGATTTATCTACGTGCATTTTCTTTGTGACGTTATTCAAAATTATTTAATTACGTTTGATTGATTTTTTCTCTCTTTTGTTTCGAAATGATATAACAAAGAGAATGGAACTCTTTAAAATATTGTTTTCGTTTTTGATTGCATGATTTTACGTTATTTCGTGAAAATGGCCGAACCGCTCAGATCTACTTCTCAAACGTAAGTTGTATTTTTCATAATTTTAGAAAAATTACATATATAATATAGTTTTTATCTTTTGCTTATTATTTTTTAAATAATTTTACATTCTTTTTATTTTTATTCGTTTACTTCTTGCTTCAATATTCAGTACATATTTTTCAACTAAAACTTTGAACGTAGATATATCTACGCTTCGGCCGTTTGGACATAAAAGTAGTATATAGTCATTTATTTATATTTTCAAAAAATTCTATATATTTTGATTTTTAACTATTTATAGACTCTCCACTGCTGAAGTACTTAACCTCTTGGAAGATCTTGACGGAAACGGAAATGTATTTATTGGTCTTCCAACAAACCCAAATATCTCCGATGGGGACAGTGATCTTTCAGATGACGAAGCTGAAGGTCTCTCAGAAAATCTTTCAAGAATCGTACTCCAGGCACCCACTGATTATTCGTTCGACGAAATTGAGCATTTACCATCGGAAAACGTAACAAGAATTTGGAAAAAGATCACTAGTTACAAAGGCATTGAACAAACATTTAGAATAGAAAAAAATAAAATTGAAAATTTGGAAAACGCAAAAACTCCAATGGACTTTTTTGAACTTTTATTTGATAAGGAATTATTTCAATTGATGATGTATCAAACTAATTTGTATGCCCTTCAAAAGAACAACAAAGTTTTGGATGTAAGCATTGAAGAGATAAAAGTTTTTATGGGAGGACTTTTATTATCGTCAATCGTAAAATTGCCTTCCAAAAGAAATATTGGTCTTCTGGAGATCATATTCCTAAATTATTATCTAATAGCATTAGACGTGATAGATTTTTGGATATACTTCATAATTTTCACTTGAACGACAACAGTAGTACTTCAGAGGATCGTGCAGCCAAAATAAGGCCATTACTCCAACATTTACAAAAGAACTATCAAAAATATGGAAAAATTCCCGAACATGTCTCGATTGATGAAAGTATGATCCCTTATTTCGGAAAACATTATGCGAAACAATTCATTCGAGGCAAGCCCATAAGATTCGGATATAAAATGTGGGCAATGTGCTCTAGTGGTGGATACCTTCATTCCTTTGAACTATATATGGGTAAGAACGTCCAATATACTAATAAAAGTAAATCGAAAATTGGAATCGGAGGACAAGTTGTGTTGGATCTGATAGAAAAAGCTAAACTTCCCCCAATAAAGGCCATAAACTTTTTTTTGACAACTACTTCACAAGTGTGTCTCTTTTGGATTCTTTGACATCAAAAGGATACTTAGCGTCTGGAACCTGTAAGGATAACCGTTCCGGAAAATGCCCCATAGCCAAGAAAGATTATTTAAAAAGTGTGATAGAGGTGCATATGATTTTCGTTCCTCTGGCTCTACCTTACTTGTTCGTTGGAAGGATAATAAGGAGTTCATATTTGCAACAAATAATGATCATTGTCCATAATGACATGTAAAAGATGGGACAGAAGCAAGAAGAAATATATTGATCTACCTCAACCAGAATCCATTAAAAATTATAATCAGCATATGGGATATTTGATGCTATGGATCAAGCCGTTGGAACATATCGGATCAGAATGCGTCAAAAGAAGTGGTGGTGGCCGATATTTTCATATATGGTGTCAACAGCTATAAATAACTCCTATTTTTTAATGAAATCTAAAGGAATAAAAATGACACATTTCGAATTATAGAAACCCTGGCAATACATTACTGCAAGTCATATGGAACACCAAATAAACAGGAAAAAAGGCATCATCAAAGAAAGTCATCACAACACGTTTTGATCAATATAATCATTGGATTTCCCACACCGAAAATGCGAAAGTCTGCATAGAATGTAATGGCAGAACTCCTTATATGTGTGATAAATGTGAAATAGGATTACACCCAAAATGTTTTTAAAAGTATCATCTTTTGTAAAATATAGAAAATGTTATATTTTTCCTGTATATATTTGTCAAAGTGAATATTTAATAGAACAATAGAAACTATACTTAAAAAATCCTTTTTCTTTTTTATTTTATTATTCATGTTTCTTGGCCAAACGGCCGGTGCGTAGATATATCTACGTGCAAATATTTCGCGAATCTATGGCTCGATATTTCTGAAAAAAATACACAATGTTGATAATGGTGTAATTAACACCCCATGTAATTTTCATTATGATCAGACAATTTTTCAACTTTCGGCCTTAATGTTAATCACTTTGTATTCATCATAATTACTTACAAATAATATTTTAATAACAGTCTTTAACGGTTATTTAAGAAATTGACAAAAAAATATCTGGAAGGGGTGTTTGAGTTGATCTAACCCTATAAAACTCTTGTATCCTGTGTAATCGTGTTTACTATTTTTTACTTATGCCTGTGATGATAAAACCGAAATATTTTGCTCTCACATACGTTTACCAATCTATTTATAATACAGAAGGTCTAGCGTTGTATCCCAATACTCTTTATAGTCGGGTTGTCAAGTAAAAAAAAAGAAATTATCTTTAAATCTAAGATAATTTGTTAAATCTATTTAAGTTAATTCTACTGCACATTCACATTTTTAAAAGCAAAAAGGGATCTTTGTGTCTTTAAGTATGTAGGAATCATTTATGGTTTCATCTTCTTGAACGAATCTTATATCCATGATCTCAAAGCATTCGACTGCTTCTCAAGGTCGACGGCTTGTCATCAAAGAATGGTTATGCATTGCAGAATGTGAATACTACTACAATAACACACAAAAAAAAGATAAGGAAATGGGAGGAGTCCCTTGAAAAAAAAAAACATTCAATCTCGAGATTCATTAGCCTAATTACATGGAGGGTTGTTTTTAGCATCCAGATGGAATATCGCTCTATTTCTCACACATAGACGACTATACTCAAAGACTGTAAAAATAACTGGATACCAATGAGAAGAAATAATGCATTATTGTAATAATGCTCCTTCCTTCAATTTTGTGAAGCTTTTAAGAGGTGGTAGGCAGGTCAACCATATACTTTCGTAGATAAGGTTTTTTAATACAAACAATTACCCATTCACGGATAGAAGAAGGAAGAGGAGACTTCAATTCCTGGTTTAAAATGCTTTGGAGTAGATATTATTTGGCTGAGAGGATTTGAGTCATTTCTATTGAAATCCTGGAGGAAAAATTATGAAGGCCAAATGATCATGAAGTAAAAATTTAGCATCTTTGATATTATTTTAGTACCTACGCCGAAGGAGGTATTGTTTTCACTGGCGTTGGTTGTAGGTTGGTTTGGTTGTTTGTCAGCAGATAACTCAAAAAGTTCGGAACGGATTCGGATGAACTTTTGGGTTCGTTGGAAATGCCAAAGTACAAGTGATTAAATTTTTAGCATCTCTGAGTGCATAATTAAGATGCAAAATGAGCTAAATACTAATAAATATTTCAAGTTAGCCTACTCTGCCAATAGATGTCGCTGTGCTGTGAAAATCAGGTGCCGGAGCGTCTTCCTCTCGGAATTTCCGTCGAGGGGAACCCTCCCCCGTCCCTCTACGCCACCCCAGTTGTGAAAAATCCGCCTCGGAGGCTCATAAGGAGGTTTGCACTCTCTGAGTGTATACATATATGCCTCTAGTTTTTCTTTCTATTATGAGTCCATCTGTATGCATCTATTATATAGCTCAGGGATCAATATACGATACATTGTTGATACCCTGTCATAGGGGTCAAAACTTAGGCTCAATGTAATAGTTTATGGCTAAGGATGACATACAAACTCAGCTATTTTTAAATACCTTACTAACTCCATTTTAAGCCAGAGCAAAGATCCTTTAAACCGTCAGATGTGAAACAAAATTGTGTGCCCTTCACCGAGTAAATAAAACTTGCTTTAATTTAGAACAATAATTAATAGTTTAAAAAAATAACTGAGCATACTTCTTTAAAAACTACAACGTTAATCTTAATGTACTTAAGAAATTTTAAAGGATGACACTCACATCATAAGTATTGAAATACAAAAGAAGATTTTGACATTTGCAAATGGAAGTCTCATAAAGTTATAATTAAATAATTATATATATATTGTAAAAATTACCTCGTTTTAATTCACTCTTTTCCCTTTATATATCAATCACTTCTCAAAAGTAGAGGTCCTAATTTTTTATCCTGTAATATTCAATCTGTTAGTAAAGATAGTATTTACTGCCTTCCTACTGGGGTCACCTGTAATGCCTTTATATATATATAGCTAGATATATATATATATATATATATATATATATATATATATATATATATATATATTCTATATATCTAATATATAATATATTGTATATAATATATATAACGTATATCAGACTTGTTGATTTGTCGATCATTTGTAATCGTTTCGACAAACAAAATGTCGTCATTTTTTTTCAGAATGACACCCGACAAACGATTCACTTAAAATTAACGAGGAACGACTAACACCACTTTTGGTGAACGGGAAACGAACGACAATTTTTTGCAAACGTCAACAAGTCTGATATATATATATATATATAAAGAAGACACAATTATGAGAAGTTATTTCTTATCAGCTGTTTTGTGCATTCATTCATGCCAATGAAGAAAAACCTGCTTAGGGTCTTGGTCAGATAGAGGGAGGAAGAGAGATGTTCGTGCAATGAAATAAATGGAGCACTTGTGAGCATCAAATGGAGATATCACTAAAATGCTTCAGTTTTTTAAAGAGGAACATTCATGCATTTAATATATATATATAGTCTTTGGCAAATATTACTATTCTTATCTCTTTTGAATGGAATAGGTACCTTCCACCTATAAACATTTAAAAGTTATTTTAACCGTGTTATGGTTTAAAAACTTATGATTTTATTGTGAATAAATATTGTTGTGCAAAAAAAAGTTACAGATATTTGCTTTCGTACAAAGAGGAATATTTATATTTTTTTAAAACAGTGTCCTTTGTTTTTTAATATCGTTACATATTACGAGCCTTACGAGGCTCGTACAAGCGATCTAAAATAATATTATGGACAAACAATGTTGTATAGCTAATTACATATTAATCATTAAAATAAAAACTAATGTTTAATTTGTTGCCTTTTTTATATAGATCCCCTAGAACACTCCAGTGTCGCATTTTCTAGTGTCTCAGCCTCCCTTGAATCGTTGTGCTCGTTCCACATCTTCAACGATTGATATTATTTGTGGGCTGTGTCCGGAATGGTGGTAGATGCTTATTCTTCGCAGACTCGTGTCTTTCCAAGTTGCTAGGGGCCATTGGAGGCGGCTCTCCAAGACTCTTTTATTACAAATATATACTATTTCTGTCATTGACCAGCATATTAATACCTATTTTAAGTTTTGAAGCTTTTTGAAATATCATGAATTGATCATTCAATAACTGCCTCAAGAATCCTTATTTAATTACATGAATTTCTTTTACTTGACATTTGTAAAGAAGAAAAATAACTGAATATTGGAAAATGTTTAAAAAAGTAGAAGTATTATAAGTAGTATTTAAGTCTTGTTATTTATTATTTTTTTTTTATACTAACTGAACCCCCAAAATCGTCCCTCCATACCTTTTAACATAAGCTTTTACGTAGTTTGATATGAACTATGAAGTTAATAATATATATAAAATATGTATAAATCTTAAAGATAAAAATGAAATAAAACTTTATCATAATCCATTCATTAATAGTCATATATATTGTAATCAAAACCCTCATCTCCTTTCCTTTCCATCTCCAAATATCCCTCTTTCTATTAGGAAAAATATGCATTAATAAATCATCTCTCCAGACATCCATTTCATAAATCTGCATTGAGTATTTATAATAATTGTTCCTAAGATTACGAAATCAAGCAATGA
The DNA here is from genome assembly GCA_013387185.1 of Caligus rogercresseyi. Lineage (NCBI taxonomy): Eukaryota > Metazoa > Arthropoda > Copepoda > Siphonostomatoida > Caligidae > Caligus > Caligus rogercresseyi. The sequence goes on from CP045898.1 coordinate 1,977,645, forward strand.
ATGCATGAATCTCGAGGGCTCCCTTTATACCCTATACCTTTCCATGCTTCCAGGGAGTAATTAAAAGTCAAGCACGTAGATATATTGTCTGAATGTGCCTTTTATTTTACTTTAAAAAATAATTATTATCAGAGGAATCGCAGTAGGAAGATTTCAATATAATAATAATAATACATAAAAAGATGTATGCTCATAGGAAGCACATTGCTAGAGGGCGTGATTGTGCTTTTTACACACTGAAAGGGCCTGGTGGTTGAGCTCATGGGGGACTTCAACTGATGATTGGCTACGGCCACTGATAATGTGGTAAATATATTTTGATCTATCATTATTTATTTATAAACAAAGATTATTTTCTTACTTTTGCTATATTTTATTACAATAACAATATTTTTATATATAAATTATGAAGATTAAAAGATGGGATTCCCTACTATCTACACTGATTGATATTAGCTGACCTACTTTACTGTGACGTCATTGTTCAAGTGAATATACAATTTATTAATATTAGCTGAGAACAAAGATACAAAAATATAGAGAGCTTATTCCTTCATCATCTGTATTTTTGTGTCCAATATAAACAAAGTAATTTGTATTACGTCATCGTAAGCTGATAAAAGAGATAGAATCTTTCTCTATGATCAGCTTACGATGACTAGTAAGAATACTTTGTTTATTTTGGACACAAAAAACAGCTGAACAACGAAGTTTCTCTGCTATTGAAGGAAAAGCTATCTTTAATGGCTGAGAAGGCTTCTAGACTCCTTATTTTATATATCATTAATGTCCTGTTTACCTAATGAATGATACAAATCAAAAGATTTTTAAAGCTTTTTGTCGCAGTTTCGACCAAAGTTTTTGGTTGGAAGTTGAAGGGGATGCAATTATTTTTGTTGGATCCAAAAGTAATGTATAAACAACTCTTGGCTGATTAAAAATATATTTGTCCATCTTTTTTCAAAATGTAGACCTGTTCGATCCCTGTAGAGATCTAATGAGACTTGATAATCGGTCTATTGGGCATCTGAAGGAATGCAAATACTTAACCATCATATTTGATGCTCTATATTTGTGCCCTAGTCACTTCTTATATCTGGAGATTTCGTTTTATTATATAGTTGTTATGGAGAAATGGTTTTTTTTCTCTTTAATGAATATAGTTTGATTCTTATTGCTCATTGGTATTAAAAACACAACTGTCTAAAATATTTATATATATATATATTATTAAAACTGTTTACATATATACAGCACAGGTAAATAAAAACGATGCCATTACGTATAAAATACAAAATAAACATTATAGTTTAAAATTTAGCATTTGAGAAAACAATATAATTTTATCTAATTAGCAAGTATTAAACTAGAGGCATATATACACCAGAGAGGGCAAGCCTCCGCCGTCGAGGGGTCCTTATGAGCCTTCCGAGGCGGATTTTTCACGGCTGTGGCGGCATAGAGGGACGGGGAGGGTTCCCCTCGACGGAAATTCCGAGAGGAAGACGCTCCCGGCACCCGATTTCACGGCACAGCGACATCTATTGGCAGAGTAGGCTAACTTGAAATATTTATTAGTATTAAGCTAATTTTGCATCTTAATTCTGCACTCAGAGATGCCACAATTTAATATTTTGTTCCTTTTGGCATTTCCAACAACTCCACAAAGTTTCATCCGAATCCGTTCCGTACTTTTTGAGTTATCCTGCTGACAAACAAACCAACCAACAAACCAACGCCAGTGAAAACAATACCTCATTCGGCGGAGGTAAAAACACGTAAATCATGCCAATTTTTTAAATTCTTGATAATTTTCCTCAAAATTCGGCTAAAGCGATGATTTTGAGTCGGATAGTATTTAATTAATTCAGCCGCGAATTTCCATGATGAACCGTCAAACGATGATATTTTGAGTGAAAAGGCCGCGTATCTTCCTGCAGCTCCATGCAGTTTCCCTCTGATCTCTCCCGGTTTTATTGGTTCATATTTTGCAAGCTCCTTTGCTATCAAGCCTTTGTATTTAAAAGGGCAAAATCTAGCGCCTTCGCTTTGTCAGAATCCCTCTTGAGGAGAGCCCAAACATAACGATAGTTCTCAAACTGGATCTGTTGTTGTATTATTTTAAACCCTTTTTGTGGATGGAGAAATCAATTATTATGTAACCAAAATATGATCTATATAACAGCTCGTTATAGCTAAGACTATCAAGCAATGTGTAGATATATCAGCGTTAATTATGAAACATATCTAAATAAAAAACATCCAGTATCAAAGAAGATGTAAAGAAACCCGGTTTTATTTGGTTAATGGATTTATACTTTTCTATTCAATGCCGAAAAACCTTCATTCTCTATAAACTTTAGTTCTAAGAACCGTGAAAAACAACAAAAAAAAGTAATTAAAATTATACAAAAAGAAAAAATATATTTAAATTCCTAATTTCTTCAACAAAAACATATTATCATTACTCGCATATTTAGGCGCCTACGGCGCCCATATGTATGCCCTTCGGGTATGGGTAGGTTTTGGAGCTAGTTTGTGAGTGAAACATAACTTAAAGAATGTAAGAGAGGAGAGAGAAAATATTTTTCTGTTTTGTACAAACATTCCTCATAAAAGTTTGACTTTGTACAAAGAATATGTTTTAAGTTACATGAGATGCTTTTTTTCTTTTTCTATTTCTCTACTCCTCCTCCTCCTTTTCTTTTCCTTTTTTCCTCTCTTTACCTTGAAAAGTAGGTGGTTCAAATCAGACAAGGTCTGAATTTTTTCCCCCTTCATTTCTGATCCCATCACTTTGCAAATAGTTTTATTAGGTTCGTCTTGACCCAAAGATTCCATAAGTACCTTCAAAGTTCAAATCTGACCCTAAATGTGCGAGGAGATAGCGTGCGGACATACAGACGGACAGAGATTGGTGAATTAATATATAGATTATTATATTTATATTGTTTTTCAGTTAATAAATATCAGAGGAACTCGTATAAAATAAAATTTTACTTTAAATGTCCTCAAAAAACTGTCAGATCGATTCATAAAAAAGTATATTTGGAGGGAAAATATTTGTATAATTTCTTAAAGGATACTTACACTTTTCAAGCATCTCTATGATACTCCAACTAATATTAGTAGGATATGTTTACCTCAGAGCTAAAAATTTACACGACAATTTTTTTAATGCCATTATAAATCATTTGCTTTTATTTATCATTTTATATTAGACTTGCATTATGAATAAATTATGTTTTTACTTCTACTTTCATAGAATATGAAAACGAACTATAATAATTTTAAAAAAATAACACATCTATGACTGCTATAGAGAGAGATCGCCGCTAAAACAGGTTTGACTCCAGTATTAATAAAATAATATCAAAGATGCTAAATATTTACTTCATGGTTCATTTTTGGCCTTTCATAAATACATTTTTCCTCCAGGATTTCAATAGAAATGACTCAAATCCTCTCAGCCAAATAATATCTACTTCCAAAGCATTTTAACCAGGAATTGAAGTCTCCTCTTCCTTCTTCTATCCGATAATGGTTAATTGTTTGTAAAAAAAACCTTATCTACCAAAGTATATGGTTGACCTGCCTACCTCCTCTTAAAAGCTTCACAAAAATTGAAGGAAGGAGCTCTATAAACTCTGTATCTCTCTCTATGTAACAATCTCTTAACTACATCCACTTATCTGTCTTCTTATCCAGAGCATGAATCACTCTTAAGAATGCCTCAAAAAAAAAGAGAAAATATTATTATTATTACTTATGCCTACGACATACTTTGAATGGTGTGTTTTATTTTTCCCTTCTTTTTATTCTCCTCTCCATCCACTGTCATTTTCCTTTTAAGACCTGTGACACACCACACACGCTCTCTATCAAAGGTGTGGTGCGGGGGAAAATACACTTTGCAAACTCATCATAGTGCCAATTCATATAAGGAATTTTTGTCCCTCTCTGATGTTAGTCATGATTCTCTTTTCATAGGAGAAAATGATGGTTACTTAAGAAGAGGTTGGGAATGTCTTATAGTCATTGAGATATAAAGATATAGAGAGCTTCATAGCAGAGAAACATCGTTCAGCTGTCGCCTGTGTCTAATATAAACAAAGTAATTTGGTCTACGTCATCGTAAGTTGATCATAGATATAGATTCTACTCTATGATCATCTTACCATGACGTAGTACATATTACTTTTTTTATATTGGACACAAAAATACAGATGAGGGAATAAGCTCTCTATATCTTTTTATCTCTATGGTTATAGTCAACGGATGAGTTTATATAATTGGTGCAGTCTGAATATTCCCTACCTTCAAATGATTCATGAAGTATTTAATAAGTAATTAATGTCATATATTCCTCAAATAATTATATAATCTAATAATTATTCAAACATCTACATAAGATTTAAAGAAGTAAAAATAATGCTTTTTTTTGTACGAATTCTTAAATAACTTACAATTATTCTTTTAAAACAAATATTACTTATATCTTTTACTTGATAGTTTTTTGCTCTATATTTTAAAAATATGGTTGTTTATTCCCTAAAGTAATTATTTCATAACACAATAGAATAACTTTGTAACAAGAAAGCTACAAAAACATTTTCAGAACTGAACTTAATATTTATACTAATGATTGTATTTTTATAAAAATACAAATCGACTGATAGTCATGGAAAATAATATTTTAAAATGTTTTACTTTAAAAGTACCTACACTTTAACAGACAAACTTTTGTTTGCTTGTTTTCTCCTACATAATCCCACCAAACCAGAACTGTATATGGCATCAGCTGGTAGAGCCAACAACCAAACTTTTTTTCGGGACGACTGATAAGTTATGGTGCATAGAGATAAAAGAAGTCGAGAGTTATTGGATTCTTCAAAAAAATACGTCATATTGCCCAATATAACAAATCTTTCTATCTCTATGATCAACTTACGATGACGTAAGCCAATTACTTTGTTTAGTTTGGGTACAAAAATACAGCTGAACGATATTCATACTATTGAAGGGTATAAGCTATCTATATATCTCTATGGTATGGTGAACGCTATACTGAAGAAGTGTTATCTGCTAAATACATTTTGGATATGTGATACAGTCAGTGAGCAATTATTCTATAGCCACTGTATGGAAGTTTAGATTTCCCCCCCAACTAATCATTTGAATAGATATGTACTCAAGACGGGTAGGATTATTTGTTTTATAACAAAAGTGCAGAGCCGACCAAAATTTCTACTTCCTAAATACTCCAGAAGTTCAAAACGATAGTACAATTTTTTAATATAAAAAGATGCAATCAATATTGTGACTTACTTTATATTATACAGTGTGTTCCATCAGAAATGAAATTTTTAATTGCGAATTAGATATTTAAAATATTCAAATCGTATTATTGATACGCCATTTTGTTCATAAAGAGGGGATTTTTATCAATATATAAAATATCCAATGATTGTCAACCTGAAAATATTTGAATTTGACGATTGTAAGTAATTCTAATTTGCAATTTAAAATTCCATTTCTGATGGAACACACTTGTATATATTTTTGCATTATACTGTACCATACAACCCAAATATACAATAATTAAAAAAATAATCGGCCTTGACTCTTATGTATAGGTAATTCGTTCCTTATCACTCTGGATAATAATATAATAACTACGCTCTGAAATCGTCATTGAGATCATCATCAACTCAACAACAATAACAAAGTCTGATGTTAAATTGATAAAGATGAGGCATGCTTCGAATGAGCCACTACGAGAGTTCTTTCCGGGTTGGCTTGAAGAAATACGATCAACATATTTATATTGAGGAAATTCCTGGAATAGATAGTAATTTTTAAAGAAAATTATTCTTTTTTTTGCGGGAGGGGATAAAATAAATATTATTTTATACAAATAGATAATATAAAAGGCTTGAACAAAATTGTTGAACTAGTGATCATACTTCTTTTCATGCAAACATTTACATTCAATATTTTATCATTAATTTGTGCACAACGACTATAAAACTGCGTAAAATAGGGGTTAATCTTCAGGTAAGGATATATATATATAAATAAATATATATATATATATATATCTGTTACTTGTTTTTTGCTAAGGACTTATAAGTTATTTATTACCTCCGCCGAAGGAGTATTGTTTTCACTGGCGTTGGTTTGTTGGTTTGTTTTGTTGGCTTGTTTGTTGGTTTGTTGGTTTGTCAGCAGGATAACTCAAAAACTACGGAACGGATTTGGATGAAACTTTGTGGAGTTGTTGGAAATGCCAAAAGTAACAATGATTAAATTTTGGCATCTCTGAGTGCAGAATTAAGATGCAAATGAGCTAAATACTAATAAATATTTCAAGTTAGCCTACTCTGCCAATAGATGTCGCTGTGCTGTGAAATCGGGTGCCGGAGCGTCTTCTTCTCGGAATTTCCGTCGAGGGTAACCCTCCCCCGTCCTCTCTACGCCGCCCCAGTCGTGAAAATCCGCCTCGGAAGGTTCATAAGGACCCCGTGACGGCGGAGGTTTGCACTCCTCTGAGTGTATATATGCCTCTAGTTCTTAATAATTTTCAATATACTTTTTAACTTTGGATCCGTCCAAAGAATCAAGAGTATCAATAAATAATACAATTTGCTCTGATTCATTTATGCTTTCTTAACAGTTTGATGCCATCAAGATAGTAAAATTATTATTGTTAGCGTAATGTTTGATTGATTTGAGTAGCTGATATATCTTTGTCACATTTGTCAATGTAATTAAAACAGTAAATATTTTCTCTCCAATCTGAAAGACATCCTTTAACATTCAATTTTGTTCTTTCTTATATTCATATTCAATTTATTTTACTATGTAGAGGAATCGGGACATTTTATATTCTAAGAGCATACCTTTGAAGAACTACTATTAGTTAAGGGAATATCTTCGTGTTTCTTCATTCCCAGTAGATCAAAACATTTTATATCTCATCAACATTGAAGCAATTTATTTTCAAAGTAAAAGGTTGAAACGCTTACGGAAACCTCTCATATTCTCCCACATCCACGATCTGGCCTTTTTATTATATGTATATAATCCCCTCCCCCTTGGCAGTTCCATATAGTCAATTTTGTAAGTAATCACAGGTTCATTTAAATATCTCTGCCAAAAATATACCCTTAGAATGATTATTCTCATAATCAAAGCGATTCGTGGAAGTCATTCTTAGCACTTATGTACGTTTGACTACCTCATTCACATCTACGATTTGAACAAATAATTACTCCTCTATTTTTCATTGCCTTTTTCTTGCTACAGGCTCATTTATTATTAGCTATGTGTTTTGGTAATTTATGCTACTACTAAGAAGATGCTAAAAATAGATTTTTCATGAAATGATTTACGTTTTGTTAATGCGAACTTGCAAATTACGTCTCTGTATGCCTCACAAATAAATGCTTTTCAATGAAGAAGGAATATAGGCAAACAAAGGGAATTTGATGGAGTTGTTTGAATTATTTATAATTAACTTTCATATGCAGAGTTGAGTGCTTAGGGATAACTAAGTAGCTATAACTCCTCCTATGAATGTTGTTTATATCGTAAATAAGGAGTAATTAAGGTTTTTAATAATGGGACTTTTGAATTGCGTCTCTCTCTATTTCGCATAAAATTAAAAGCTTTTTAATTAGAATGGAAAAGGTATGTAAAGGCTTACTTAATAAGTAAATATAAGCCAACAATGAAATGGATGAAGTTGTTTCAATTATTTTCCGTTCCTGGTGTTCAGTTATTACGCAAATGATAAACTTGGAAGTAAATAGTTTGATTTCTTTTATTGGTATATGTGATTAGAAGTGTAGATTTTATTAATGGAACCTGATAATAACGTCTTTCATCTTTTGAATTCAGACGGAGAGGATATCTACTAAATGTATTGTTATTTTGCACAGAGACCGACAAAAGAAATTGATGGAGTTGTTTGAGGACTTAGGCTTGGCTTGAGAGCAAAAAAGGCTGATTTCTATTTATGATGTAAGAGAGTGAGTAAGTATTATAAAGGTATTGCTAATGGAACATGCGGTTTGCATATCATTTTATGCATATTTTTTATTGTGGAATCAAATAGGAAGACTTCCTTACTGGGACAACTTCCTAAGAAACAAATATAAATAATTTGGTGTATTGGTACACTTTGTAAGAAATCATTTTAATTGCTTACCCATCAGTGGAGTTAAGTGGTAATGTTTGCACTTATCTTAGGAGCAAATGTATGATTCATATTGGAGAGGGATAATACAATTTAGTATCATTATGGACTCACATTCCACTACTGACAAGAAAATGCCATAAGGATACTGATCAGCAAAATTATACTTGGTTCGATGAACTTTATTTCTTGATATAGTCCTAGTTATATGTCCCCATGGAGTCAATCGGCAAAAAAAACCCAACCTTATACAAATTAAAAGACATATACTTTTTGTAAGTAGAGAAAAGTCAAATTTAACGTATATATATTTATCGTATTATTAAAAGACACGAAGAATAATATCAAATAACCTAAAATCGAAAACAACTAATAATGAAAGTTAAAAAAAGTTCCATTTTAAAAACATATATAAATTTAAATGTAATCCAATCTTTAAAAATACAACCGTAGAAACATGTTTCAGGGGCTACTTGGTCGAATATTGAGCAAGTTTGTATACATATATATGTTCATTGGATGCAGATATTTAAATTGTCAGCCCAAAAGTATTATGCTATGATTTATAGATCAAAAAACTCAACGTTGTTTCTTTTTCTCTCTGGCTTGAGCTGCTAACAAATGAGGGCTCCCTTCAACTGATATTTATGCAGTTGCATATTTCCTTGCATAAGGTGGACAAGATATAAAGAAGCACAACATTATAATATCCTCATTAATTATGAGCAGTCTTCGTATGGCGTGTATGCATGTAGAATAAGCTATTGAGAGAGGGAGAGAGATTAGATTCGATATATGCCTACACAATTCGGTGGTCAGAGTTGTTATATCTTTTATGAGCATTCATAGATCACAAAGCCGCCTTCATTGAATAGTATTAAATCGTCCAATCATTGTCTGACATTTACTTTTGTTTCTTATTTTATATTTATCTTTAAAAATACTTTTTGAACACAAAGGTTAACTCGCTATTTAAAAGAAACATATCTGTTGAAAGTGAACTATGCTGAGATAAGCTATACCTTTAGTTATATCTTACCAAAATATATAAAAAATAAGCCGATGAAAAGAAGTTCACGGCTCAATTGCAGATATCGGCACACTGCATATCCTTCGATTCGCATTATCTAAATTGCGGCAAACTTTACAATGACGTAGAACATGCTTTTGTGGACTGTCCGCTTGTTGCTATTATGAAAAAGTTATTGTCCATCAATTTGAAGGGATTGGAGGACGTCGCAAATAGGTATGTAAAAGCAACTGTTTTATGTGTACTCTCAAAAAGCAATGGATTCTGCTCTCTCAAAAGCAAGGCAATTGAGTTGTCTTTATCAAACTGCAAAGCCTACATTGCGAGTTGTTTGTCAAAAAGGGAAAGCTTAAACCTCAAAATCCTTCGTTCTGTGATGATTTCTGCTGCCGCCCGATATACCGCCTTCACCCTCAAGATTTCATCCAACACCGGTGATTCGTGGATAAGTGCCGGGAACGTAATCCAGTTTTACCCTCCAAAGTCAAAGAGATATTTTAAAATTTTGAAAAGAATAATGCAACATTTTAATTATTCAGCTCGTGAACGCCTTTCATTTAGACTTTTTATTATAAACTATAATGTTATTTTATTTATATATACTTTTATATAACCATCTAAATAATAAAGGAGATTTGAAAAAAAAAACCCAGAAAATGCAGCTGACAACATTTCATAGTATTTTCATTGACAGTTTTTCTTCCCTCACAACTGTTTCTACATTAAAGTGTTGAATTAATGTTTAACGACAAAATAGTCTTTCTTTTATTTACTATCGTCTATTTGAAAAAATGCATATGATTACAAACATAATTATAAACATTACAACAAATAACCGAAAAATTATATATATGCATCTTCGTATTTCATTCTATTATCAAAAAGTACTTCTTTAAATGTATAAGATATATATGGAGGAGCTCTACTATCCGGCAAACAAAGAAGACGTATCCTTTGTAGTGCATATGATCCACCGAACGTGTAATATTAGTTTTTATATCAAACATAAAGACACAATAAATACTAAAAAAAATTATTGTTTCTAAAATGTTTATTTATGTCATATATTTTATAACACAATATTTTCTATTTTTTTATTCAGTTTCATGTTTATTGTTTTATATATACATTCAAGCTGAATAAAGACCTTAACGTGGAGAACAAAAATATTAGTAACGCCTAAAGACTTTCCATTTGTTTTTAAGTATTTATCACGCATACATCGAACCAAAGCCCTTTCTAGTTCCTTTGTATCAACAATAAGCACTTACAGCCATTGCCTTTTTTATTCGTATTCCTGTAGAGACCACCGGAGATGATATTAAAAAAACATGAGTGAACTCTAGAGTTGTTGTTGTTGCACTTGCATCACTTGATTATATGTACATTAGTATCAACAAACGCCTTTAGACGAAGTAACAAAATAAATGGAGACTCCATAATAATAATAATACCCACGATGAATGATGAGTTAGACAACTGATACCGTTGAAGATAACGTAAGCAAGGAGCTTCGCACAGGGAACAGGTTTGATCAAGACTTGTTGTTGCATACTGGAGATACCTCAAGAGTCTATGGAATGCACCAGGAAATAAAAATGTATTTATTTATATATCAATATAATATTTGAATGATTCCTTACATCCTGGCATAAGTCTTCCCTTTTTGGAAGATGACCAAAAGGGGCAAAAGGTTTTTATATTGCAAATCATGTTTAGGCATAACTCTTTTTCTGCCCCATCTTATTTTTTTGCACAATCAATTTTGGATGTAACAAATAACAATGATTATAATAAATAGGTAGTTTTCTTGAAGTATTGAAAAAATATAACGAAGAAGGAATTGAACATATGGTCTGCTCTATATATTTTGCAGTCCTGACTGCAAGGGGCGTGCTTCATGTATCCTTGAAGGATTCATATTAAGGGAAACATCCTTCCTCAGCATTTTGCGGGCTACATAATGAGTTTTATTTGTGTATTTTTCAAATATCATTTCAATATTAAAACATGTACAATAATAAAAAAGTATCTTTACATGAATTATATTTATATTTGTTGATTTTATTTATACAAAGTTTGACTTTTATTTCTCGTTATATAACTATAAGAGATAACTTTTTAACTTATTTTTATAATTAAAAAACCCTCTTCTTGTCTTTACAAGTCCATCATATAAAAGTTATAAAGTTAAAAATTAGTAGGAACTAATTCATAATAGCTCACATAATGTATTTATTCGCGATTTTTTTATTCAAAAATATTATTTTGTTACACCAAGACATATTCAATAGTCTTGTTTTCTCACTTACTTTGGTATTCAATGATATGGTCGACTAAGAAATATTGATTTTTGGCCTTAAACACACGTATAAATATTTCATAAAGGCAAACTATATATATATATATATATAATACATATATGATGCTCATTTTACGTTGAGAGCATTTTAAATTGTTAATAAATACTTTTATTTGTATGGTGAATGAAATAAAGCTTCAAAACATATACAATAAAAGGATATTCTTTTCCAGAAAATGCCTTAAGTTGTAAACATTTATTGTCTTTATTTATTTATTTAGAGCAGTTAAATATATACATAAACAATGTACATTAGGGGGTATTAAAGAAACCTAATATTAAGATATCAAAATTTATCCACCCGCGAAAGTTGCGTCATAATAAACTAAATGATCGTAGAAAAATGGATTTTGATTTGACCCCCCCCCTTACCCCCCCCCAAATTGCGTTCAAAGGTTTCGTTATGAAGCAAAACTTTTTTGTTATTACTTATTTTGAAAAAATTAAGTTTTACAAAATTTAGTTATGATCAATTTATGGCTTTGTTATTTCTTGCAAATTTTCGTCAAATAATATTTAGTGCCAATAAATGAAAAAAGTGCTGACTCACCAACCATTTTTTAAATAACGACTCCTACTAGGGTACTTTTATAGTTTCAAGAAATAAAAATAAAAATTGGGTACTCATGTTGATGTTTTAAGTAATTTATTATACAAATAAAATTAATACAAAATCTAAAAACACAAATAAGTTATAAAAACACAATATCATTTATATGAATAACTTTATTTTTTTTATGAGATATGATAAACACGGCAAAAAAATCTTATAAAAACCATTTTTCTTAAAAACTATTTTAAAATAACAATTTTTGCAGATTTTTATTTACCTATGTTGTTATTTTAAAATGCTGGCAAGCATAAAACTCATATGTAATTGAAATATTGTCCAATAATCTATAAAATATAGTATGACTCACTTAACGTATAGCGGATGAATCAATGAATACTCCCTGCGATATGTCCTTGTTGTATAAACATATATGGAATAATTTATAATTTTATATGGGCAAAGAGACTACTTGCCACTCTGACCTTCAAAATATGTACCTACAATTTACAATCCAAGCCATAAAACAAAGATAAAGTCAGATAACGAAAAAGAGGGGTAATTAAATGCTCCAATATTTTTTTTGTAAAAAGTCCACCCGCTGTGAGGAAGATCCTGATAAAAATATATCAACTGTATATGTGCCTTGGACAATCATGAAGGGACATGATTTATTCTCTGAGAAGTTATTTAGTTTTCTGATCAAGTAATCATCAATGGTTTAATAACATATCGCCTTGAGTCATCGTACAAAAATGGTTGTAATACGATCCAAGTGTTTTTGGCTAAGGAAGATATTTCCTCTCCAGCTATTTATATCATCTAGAATAAACAATGAATGTGAATGCCTTCAATGAGTTAGGCCAATTTTTGTGGACACAAGGCTACACTCATTTACCTGCGGAGTCGTTTAATTTATAATCTGGCCGAATGTCAAAAGAAGTATGAATAGTGCCGAGGGTACTATTTCTTGTAATAATGACCCTTGAGGTGAAAAATATTTTGGCAAGGATGATACTTCCTAAAACGATAAACAAAGAGACGAAAAGTTATTATATACTTTGGCGGAATCATTTTTTATTAGCTGGTACATTAATAAGTTCGAAAAAGAATATATATATATGTATATATAATTGTTATTTTATGTTGACGCGAGATCTGGTGGACGGTTAGTGGTAAACTAATGAAGTAAGGATATGTAAAAGACGGTTGACCAAAAATATAACATAAGACTTTTTATTTATCCAACAGTTCAATTTTATAATATATACAACAGAATATATAAAAACCTAAGATAATGTATGAAAAAATCACGTAAGTAAATATTTTAATTTACAATTTTATCTTAGGGGTTGAACTAAAAAAGCATTATTTTTAAACAATAAATACAATTCAAAAAATCTCAATTGACATACGTACTAAATATATTAACATAAATTAAAGCTGTCTTTAAATGAATTATCAAATGATACTAATATAAAGAAATGCTTTTGGAGACTCACATATGCGTAACTAATTTTTCAAAGAGAGAAGTGGGATCCCTGAAGACTTTATGGCCTATAAATGACCATCAAACTAATATCACCACAGAGAAAGAGAGAAACAATTCACAAGCGTTTATTACAACCATACTTTACAATCTAAAATAATAAATAGAGCTAAAATAACTCCCCACGCAAAAAAAATAGTTATGACATAGTTGACAAATGAATCTAAGACCCTCTTACTAATGCATCCATCTTTTTTTTCTTTTTTAATATTCTCTCAAAAGATTCATTACTCAAAACCTACCTATTATAATGAAAAACACTTTAAAAATGCCGAAAGGGCTCTTCTTGTGCGTGATGAACTCTTATAAGCTGAGTCGCTTAAGCCTCTGGTAAAAGGTAAATATATAAAATAAACCTATTTCACGTTTTCATTAATAGTGAAACGATAGTAATCTTATTTTCTCTGTGACGTACAAAAATATATTGATTTTTGATTTCTTAAGCGGGAAATATGACATGAAAAATTCATTAATTCTTCCCGCTTGCTTATATGACGTCATCACATATCACAGTGAGGCAAAAAAAAATCAGCTCTCTTGACAAAATTGGCGTACCTAGTTTTTTAATATTTTTTTATACCTTGGTGAATCGGAGATCTTTTTGTAGGTGATCATTGCGATACGCGAAATTATATTGATCAATGCATCATCAGAACAAGTTACTATCGTATTATCTCTACGAAAATCACTAGTAAACTCCCTGTAACCATTTCATAATAGCTGCAATCTTCATAAAGCGATCTCCATTACAATAAAAGAAAAAGAAATAAATTTATCGTTCACTTAAAAGACTACACTTCAATCACCAATGAGATTCTTGGGCGTTCATATTTATTATGGTCGATGAGTTGACTTCATTTATATCTTTATTGGCTCTTGCATAGTGAATTTGCATTGGAAATGTATCAAAAATATGTCGACATATATAGTATTTATCCATTTGTTTTTGATCAATATTTAATTGATCGGGCACCTGAATCCGAGACGGTTTTGATCGTTATATCTTTTAATCGTAGTAAATACGGTTCGTAGTTTAAGGCTGATCACATTTCTTTATTCACATAAGTAAAATAGATAATATATAAATGTATATAATAATCTGATATGATAATGTATAGTAAAAACTATATAATAAGCATTTAAACTACAAATTTTAGCATCGATGCTGAACAAACATATATAAAACCGTTAAATAATCACATGTTTACATAAAAAGTAAACAGTTAAATGCGTTTCTTAAAACATTTTATAAGTCTTCTATAGACAAATTGAAAAGAATGTGAGATTCCGAGTTAGTACTAACATCCCAAATGCTGCTAAGGTTCATGAAGTGTCATAAGCAGAGGAATTTCTAGGTCTAAAGCTGCAATCTGAGCCGCGGCAGATATCATAACTAGCCTCAATTCAGATGGATTAATTTGCAGGCAATTAACCTTTCGCCCCCAGGAGGGCACAATCACACTTTTTATTCCACATTCCATTAAGAATATACAATAACACTATGCAACAAAAAATGACTTTTGTCTTGCCAACGCAAAAAAACAAATGAATCTAGTATAATTAGAGAATGAGGATTACAGATATATGATTATTTAGTCGTCATATTTGTTTTTCTGGCCACAATTTAAATTTTAAAATTTTAATTGTGGCCAGAAAAACAAAAGCCCATTGGATGCATGATATCTGCCGAGGCTCAGATTGCAGCTTTAGACCTAGAAATTCCTCTGCTTATGACACTTCATGGACCTTCGCGTCATGTGGGATTGGTCAGTTTCAATGCAAACCACTATGCAAGAACAGATCATAAAGATATAAAGAAGTCAACTCATCGACAATAAAAAATAATGAACGCCCAAGAATTTCATTTGGGATTTTAAGTGCACGATAATTTATTTTCTTTTTCTTTTATTGTATGGAGATCGCTTTATGAAGATTGCAGCTATTATGAAAATGGTTACAGGGAGTTTACTAGTTCGAAATAGCAATTTATCATTGCATGGACTCCATAGAATCAATTTTTAAAGTTTGGCCGTTGGCAAATTTTTGTTGCATAGTGTAATGTAAGTACATATTATGATGTTAATGAGTTAAAAAAGATAATCAAACATCTTAGCAAATTTATTTACTTTGTCTCTATTTCAGTTCTTAAATAACAGTGAAATTAGTTGATTATACAATACATAAGACACAATTTGTCTTCAGCTTTGTAATATATTTTTAATGATTGATGGCAACCCAGGGGGGGGGGGGGGGGCAGAACTCATGTAAACGAAGAAGGAGATTTCCAATAAAAAAATGTGACGTCATCACAGCTACGATTTGCTATGTATCTAATACTCTAGGACAAACTAAGCTAAGAACGTAAAGGCTCTCAAAGGAATACCGTCCGGAGGCTCCCTCCCGCCACGAGCCACCCGGGGACGCACAGCTTCAGCATCAGGGAGGAAGTGGAAGTCCTCAACACCGCACGGGACTCTGAGGCCTTTGGCTGGTATCCCGCACGCATCTAGGAGCTCCGGAGCAACGTGGCCGTCCTCCGCAGCTCCGCCTCCGCCGGAGAGCTCCCGGGTTTCAAATTTGTATTTCCTTTTGAAATAATCACTGTTTTTAATGTATCTTTGATTTTATTAATAACAAATAGGTACTGTGACGTTTCAGTTTTTCTTTTCTAATCAGAGGAATCTAAACATTGCGTTCTGCGCATCTTGTATTATCTATTATCTTTGATGGCAACCCTATTATTCCAATACACCATATACTGATTCCAATGTTTTGATAAATGCAATTTCATCCAAGATTATTTTTTAAGTAAGAGACTTCAATTCCCAAGGATTTGGAATAATACATTGTAGCATTGTAATTGTTGTCTTCATGAATTCTCAGCCTTGAAGTAATTATAACATACTTATGTATGTATACATTTATACATGCACAGAAGAATATGATGTAGCAGACATAAATATATATTATGATTATAACAAGAAGGGATTAAGGCCAAAATAATTTATGGTTATAGCTAATTTATATCCATAATGCGACTTAATTATGTTGAAGAATCTTTTCTTTGCATATCTTGTGAAAGAAATACATATAATCTGGGAGAGATGGTTTTTGCAAAAGCATGTTGCAACTGGACTATTTATCTAAGTACAAATGGTAATAGCAGAGAAACATTTTCCGCGGATATATTATTTTTTGTAGCATAAATAAAATGATATTCGTAAAACACACACAAAAAAAGTTTATAAATACGCCATAATTTTTGTATGTTAATATATTAATACAAAATTAAAGCATTTCGGAGTGTTCTTTTGAGACATCAATAAGTACATAAAATATTGCGACCATAAAGAATAAGTTATAGTGTTTTAAATATTTAAAATGTATTATTTATTATAGTAATATAACAAAAGAGTATTTTAAATACAACTTACAGATGCAAAAGATTAATTTATAGTAATCTTAAAATTCTATAAATAATTATTGTTAATATATATACATGAGGGCGATTCTTATTTCTTGTTTTTTGAATTTGAGAGTCGGGCTCCTCCTAGGATTTTACCTTAGTGCATATAGATCCTCTTCTGAAAGTTTGAACGAAATCGAATAACGGGAAGTGTCTCCTCAACGGACCCAAATTATGTATTGAACTTATGTAGTTTTGAATTATAATGTTCATTTATGTTTTATTTTTAACGTAACTGTCTTAAGTTTGTGTTTTTTATCTCCTACTTTTTAGTGTATTCTTATATTTTTATAATGTATTGATTTTAGCTAATAAATAAACATCTTAACAAAAAAAAATGTAGTATTTTATCGCTATGTGATAAGGATAATATCCTCAACATAAATGCTATTTTTAAACAATTTAAAGCAAAAGGTAGAAGTTGTGATTGCAAAAATTATAAATTAGTTTTATCTTTATATACATTCAAAATTAAACGAGATAAAAAAGTTTTGAAATAGTTATATTTGGGGGTATTTTGCATACATTTTAGTATATATTAGCACTTTTGTAATTACATACAAATCTACAAAGAAAATTACTGTCGACGAGCATTCAATCCGTGTTAAAAATTAAGAAGATATGATAAAAACGTATCTGGTATAAGTAAATATTAAATATCAGATCTGGGATTCGGTTGAAAATCTCCCGCCGGCTCGATATTCGGTAGATTTTATTATATATCTAAAGTATCGATCGATATTCGGTACGGTAGATAAGAAAGAGAGATCAATTTATTTATGTAGCTGCTTTTACTTCTTCATATGCATTTCATATCAGACAGTTTATAACAAAGGACAATAAATACATCATTTGTTATATTTTATTAGAGATTATTTGAAATTCAATATATGCTGATCTTATATAATTTATATATGTACTTGGATTTTGTAGGAAATGGAAGGGTATAGATTTTTTAAAAATATACTGTCTCTTATGGTCCGATATTAAATGCCCTTTTAGGTACTCTAGTATCTTTGCATAGCATAAGCTTATATTGAATGTCTATTTATGTATCTGCTCTGTAATACTATAAGTTATAGCAGTTATTTATTTTCGAAGTTCAAGTTCTTCACACAAGGGAGCGCTTGGGCAAAGCGACTGTTGAACGATGTTTCTTTGCTATTGAAGGGAATAAGCTCTTATATTTTATGTCTCTATGTGAATGCTACAAAAGTCATGCTTTCAAATATACCGTACCGATTGTCAATCGGTGCGGTATTCGGTATTTTCTACCGAATATCATATAATCGGTTCGATACTTGAAATCTACGTCGGTAGTATCGAGTACCGATTTACAATCGGTAGTCGCAGCTCTGATATAGGTATATAAATATACTTTATATTATCCTTGTATTTATTGGTCTACAAGGAAAGATGTTTAAAGGCTTTTAATATATTAAAGTATATTTAATCTGTTAAAACGTACACTTTCTAAGTAAATATGTATTGTGAGCATGTCAATCAAGCCTGACTGACAAGAGTCATATAAAGGAAAAAAAATGACTAAAACACAAAACGTAGTGAAGATTAATTATATTTCTTCCTCCCTTGTTTTTTATATATCCCTCCTCTTCGTGCTCATCAATTATAACCTAATTTAATGATTTTTATCTTGGTGGCAGCGCCCAGGGTATAAGCTTGGATTTTTTCTTTAAATAATAATACAAACGATAAATCTATAAAATGTGTGTTTTCTCCTCTCACTTGCTACACAATGAATAATGCCTCCCACAATCCCTCATGTAAAAAAAGAACATTAACTCTCTCTCTATCTACCTTCTTGCTCCCTTGAAAATGGGGTTTCTTCTTCTTCTTTTTATTGCGCATCTTCCTTTTTTGTGTACATATATGTGTGTGGATAATTTGATCTTAAGGGCCTATTAGCTATGACATTTGGATGATATGGATCTAAGGGTGGGGCTTGAACGCTTGTAATAAGAGTGTCTGTGTGTGTGGCGGTCTACAAAGAGTACTTTTGTAGGCTTCATCATATGAGACACTTGAACGACTTTTATAAAGTAATTTAATGCAATTTTAATATGAAAATAAGTCATTGTACTTTTATAAGTATATTTTATATATATTGAAGTTATTATTAGGCCAATGTAAAGACGCTGTTTGTTTGTTTAGCTCCTAGATCAGCCCCATCTCAGCCCCATCACACTATAACTTAATCCGGCATCAGCCGGTCGTGTACTGTCTAGGAACTATTAATTTTATTTTCAAACAAATTAAATTTGGACAAATAATTATAACTATTTAAAAGAAATTCATCCAGCGTCTTCTTCTTCTCTCTCTGGTTTCCACTGCAAATTCGTCCTTTCCAATCCATGTCCGTGGACAATCGTAGATGAATTTGTAAAGACGTTAAATAATATAAGTGTACGATTTAGTCTAAAATTCATACTTTTTATAAAATAACACTAATATTTTATATATATATTTAAAATTTGTGACATTTTTAAACATAAAATAATGATGTGATCTTCAAATTACATATTGATGGTGCTATAGAGTATATGCCTCGATCTATCAACCTGTAAAGTCTTTAATACAAACGCAAGGTGGTTTTTAACAATGTTTAAATACAATATATATAACAAATATCATGAAGAATATAATAAAGCAAAAATCTCCATCTAAATATAGAGTTACAATTTAAAAAAGTCCATTTCTTATATTTTAGATACTCTTCGTTATATATTTTTTTTAAGTAAAATTTTTTATATTGGGGATTACGTATCTGTATAGCAGGGTTAGCTTTAATAAAAGTATGTAAATATTTTTTCCATTCAAAAGAACAGTGCTTACTGATTGTAGGATTAATTTTTTACTTTGTCATCCATTCTTTCACAAGACTTAAAATAATCCTCTTTATATTTATTTTAATGGATAATTTAATAGAAAAACAATCTTTTGCAAAAAAAAGAGTAACTTAAAATCAAAATTAAATATTATATTTTCACCGTTCGCTCTTCTTAAATGAAAGTAACTATGTATGTGCAAGTCGCTCAAAAGTATCATAAACTCATAAAGTTATGTCAATGGATTTGATAACCAATGTAACATTATGAATGGACTTAGTCTGGACCCTTTCAATAATTAATTATTTAACAAAATTTGTATAAAAAAGGCAGTTGGCTATGAAATCTAGGAGTCTACTACAATAAGGGAAGCTATAAAAGACAAACCAGGCGATGATTTAAACAGTAATCAAGTGCTTCTCTGGACTCATTATATCAAATCTCCATGTCTTGTAATGGCATTCCAATGATTTTCCAATGCCGACATAAGTCCTATTATGTGATATATATATATTACAAAAACTGAGTCTTACCTAGACAAATTGACCAAAAATACACCTGCAATTGAAAGGAAGAGAAAATGCCTTTTTTATGACCGTTTCACGAATTTATGTATGATTTATTTTTATGACCGAATTTGTTGTTGGTAGGTGATATATGATTTATGAACTTAGTACTTATGTGAGTGTATATACATGTGTGACTATTTAAAAATGGATTCCTTTGCGAAAAATATGAAATATTACAACAAAAAAAGAGTCTCAAAAATGTTGCTCAGGTACAAAGAAATGTAATAATACCTTAGAGACTTCAACGCCGTAGAGGCAACGTCGTATCTCTTCCTAGAATCCCTGTGGGCTTTTTCTAATATTATGAATACTTATATTTATGATTATTCTTATTTACCTCCATTTGATGTTGGCATAAAATAATTATAATTAGATTTTACTCCTTTAATTTTCTTTTTTTCAGGTAAGAGAGAAAACTTATATTAAGAAATACCTGCTTCTAAAGAGTTAAAAAAGCAGTCTTGGATGAGGAGATATAGCCGTGAAATCCTAGTAATTACTTTTGATATTACCTACATCAAGCTAAAGGCTATCAATGCAGGTGGGGTGTACATATATTTGATTTAAAATTAGTGTGCTTAACAGGGTGATTGTCCAATATACAAGTTTTATTTTTTTATTAGTACTATTTTTATGAAAATGTGCTGAATTAAAGAATATTCTTAATAGAAATATAAGAAATTCATAGTATTTGCATTTGCACTGAGAATAATATATATATATAATATAGTATAATAGTATTTCATATATATATTATATATATAAACCAGGAAACGACCGGGTACCTAGCTTTTTTTAACGTCCCGGCCCTATGTTTAAAAATCACCGGGCCGCGACATTTATATTTCGTTCATTTGTCATTCTGTAAGTGATGAACGAAAATATACTGAAGTCCCGGTCCGGTTTTTGCCCAGCCCAGCTTGAAAAATTTAAGTCCTGGTCCGGCCCGGGTCCCGGAGAAAAAAAGCGTCCTGGTTGTTTCCTGATATATTATCTATTTCCAGTATCAAGGAACAAAATAGACAATTTTTGAATTTATATGAAAAAAGAACAACAGTAGTTCTACTTATTCTGAATAAATTAAGATTTAACTATTTACATCCAAGCTAAACACATCAGGGACAATTCTGCATACAGTTTCCAAAAGTATATACAATTTTGAAACCCATGGGGATGTCACAAAGGTGGTTTGATTAAAGTGTACATTTCTACTTAGTCTAATTGTTTAATACAATTCGTTTCACAAACCAATGTTTTGAAATGAAATTGTGTGTCTGAAGTTAAAGAATTGTATTCTTTAATGAGAGAAACGTTAGGTCACTAAGCATTTCTTGAGGAAATATTGTTACATTTATTAAAATATATAAAGAAATTGAGTTATTATTAAAGTATCAGGGTTTTATAGTGACTAAAAATATGTTTATAAGTCATAGTGATGACCGGGCTTTCAGTCATAAGAATTTAATATTTAATATATTGTTATTAAAATTGGTCTTCCCCTTTATCCAGTCATGTAATGGTGATTTTAAAATAAACTAGAGGCATGTATACACTCAAGAGGTGCAAACCTCCGCCGTCAGGGGTCATTATTGAGCCTTCAGAGGCAGATTTTTCAAGACTGGGGCGGCGTTAAAGGGAGGGGGAGGGTTCCCATCGACGGAAATTCGAGAGGAAGGACACTCCCGGAACCTGATTCACAGCACAGCAACATCTATTGGCAGAGTAGGCTAACTTGAAATATTCATTAGTATTAGCTCATTTTGGATCTTAATCTGTACTCAGAGATGCCCAAAATTTAATTACTTGTTCCTTTTGGCATTTCCAACAACTCCACAAAGTTTCATTCGAATCCGTTCCGTACTTTTTGTGTTATCCTGCTGACAAACAAACAAATAAACCAACGCCAGTGAACACCAATACCTCCTTCGGCAGAGGTGCATATGTTCTTCTTACAACTTTTAAACATGATATTTTCGTATTATGGGACTTTTCAATTATTTATTATTTATAGGGCAGCCCATTATTTTGTTTCTTTACAATCAAACACATATAAAATAATGACAAGTTCCAAGACACACGCTTCAAATCAACAGATTTATTAATCACTGTCTACGTCTCCTAACGGTGAAGTCTTCATTTGGCATGCGGAAAAAAGAGTTGCCGGCACGTAACTGTAACCTCATTAGTACAAGAGAAACGAATATTAATTGCGGCTCATTTTATTAGAGGAGAAGTGGAAAGAAGAAGAAGAAGGAAAGTATTAAGGTAGAGTAATCCAAAGAGAAAATATTGCATTATTAGAAAAATAAAATACTTTTTCCCAATTAATTAATGATTTTTTAAAAATTGAACTGTCTTTCAAAAATTAAGTAATATAAAAAATGTTATATGCCCATGAAAGTCATGCAATATAAATAATTTTGTCTATAACATATTTTTATTCTTTTAAATATTTGTTAGATTTTTATAGGTTTTGTTCATAAAAATCAGTCATATATACTTGAAACATTATGATCTCAAAACAGAAGAAACACATAATTCATTTTGTTCTAACATTTAAAAAATATTAGGTAGTATTTTTATTGTAAAAGTTGTTATAATTTTTTTTTTAATAACTTCAATTTTTAAGAAAGCAAACTTTTAAGCAAAAATGCACAAATATATAAATTTACTTTTCTTGACTAAACTATCATAGATGTGAATAGATGCTCTTTTATCAAATGCACTTAGAAAAGCTTTATTATATTTTTCTAATATTTAAAATTTAAAATGATTCAATTATCAAATGTACTTATAAAAGCTTTATTATATTTTTCTATATTTAAACTTTAAAATGCTTTCTTTATCAAAGTACTTAGAAAAGCTTTATTATATTTTTCTAATATTTAAACTTGCTACTTTTTCAATGGTGGTGTCTAAAAGTATTCATCTCATTTTGCTGAGATAAAACCTTTTCAAATAGTATTTGAAAAAAAATTTGATCAAAATAAGAAATTAAAATTATAGTTCGTTAAATGTAAAAAAAAAAAAAAAAAAAATTACATTAAAGGTGATGAAAAGTCTGTATTTACTGTCTATTCAATATCAGTGAAATATGTTTGAATTCAAAACCGTTCTGATCTCAGCATAGAAAATTGTTTATTGTTGTTTTCTATAAAAAAACTTCATTATTAGAGATGAAAGTACATAGTATATTATTTTTAAGATTAGAGCTTTCAAAAATTAGGATCCTTATTTGCACCTAGACGAGATTAAATCAGATATCAGCCGATTATAATCTTATATTGGATTTTACAGCTATATTTTGTTTTGCATGAATGTATAAATAACATATTATTTACATTTGCTTATAAAATTCAAACAGTGTAAAATACTATACTATCCGTAATATAAATCCATCAAAGAAATATAGGCAGTTTGTTTTTTCAATACTATGTCAAAAGAGTATTTTCTGAATATATCTATTAAGGTTAATTTCAAATAAGTTTTAAAAAAATTTTAAAAGATAATTATCAATACTTCCATGCACAGTTCAAGCGTCCAAGTTGTAATAACTTGCTCTAGATTAGTTATAATTTTTTCTCCTGGCACAAAACTAATTGCATTCCACCATGACTACTACAAAACATCCAATATATATATATATTATATATATATATATATATATATATATATATATATATATATATATATATAATATATAATATATATCTTTCTAGATTCAAAGAACCCATCAGAAGAGCCTTGTCAAAGATCACTCGGAGCTCCTAGTTCGTAATCT
This sequence comes from Caligus rogercresseyi, assembly GCA_013387185.1. Lineage (NCBI taxonomy): Eukaryota > Metazoa > Arthropoda > Copepoda > Siphonostomatoida > Caligidae > Caligus > Caligus rogercresseyi. The sequence goes on from CP045898.1 coordinate 2,001,998, forward strand.
TTTTTTGCGTATGGAATGTACTCCGAAGGAGGGACGTTTTCTTAGGTCCCAAAATCCTCTTTTGAGCTCGGCGGAGAAATGGTTTCGCTATGGGATGGCGACCTCGTCGCTTTTTCTTAAAAATCCATGGAGAATATAGATGAAAGAAAATGTACATTTTGTTGCCAGAGTCTAGAAACTTCTACACACCTTTTCTTAGACTGTGACAGAATAGCCCCCTCTAGTGAAGTTGACTACAGATCGCATCAAGGACGTATTTGGAGAAAACCTCAGAGTCGATGAATGGCTCATTCTTATTCATCACAACAGAAACATCAGTTCCAGATGGAAGAAGCTGTTTTGCAAAGTTATATTTAGTTTATACGCAGCACGCACAAAGAAAACGGGGGTTTCTTTGGGCCTGGACAAACTTTGGACAAGATTTTTGATATCCAACAGGACTGGACTAGGGTGGGAGTGGAAAAGTGGTTCATAGCGATGAAACCCTCCATCTGGTCTGCTAGAAGCACGGTTACCTCAGCGACCGACACAATAAATCTTCTGCCTGGAACTTGTCTCCTCATAACAAAATTTACTCTGCTTTTATGTGTTTTTAAATTTCCCCAATCCTTGTTTTGCCTTCTTATTTTTATTTGTTTTTTTTATGAGTCCTTTTAACCTCCCCTTTCCATTCCCTCCCAGAAAAACATTTACTGTCCATGTATGCTTGAATGTTGCCAAAAATTTGACAAATATATATCATACATATATATTTTATATTCTAATGACTACTTAAGGAAATTAATAAATAGTAAACAAAAAAAATAATACATATATTAATATATGTATATCAGGAAACGACCGGGACCCTTTTTATCGCCGGGACCCAGGCCAGGCCGGGACTTCAGTATATTTTCGTTCCTTCGTAATTATGAAAGTGACTACCTTTTTTTAGAATACATTTTCCAATCAAAAGTGACGACGTTTTTTTAGAAAACATTTTTCAATATTTTTTTTTAATTTGAAAAATGATTGAATAAATAAAACGTCGTCACTTACAGAATGACGAAGGAATAAATATTAAAGTCTCGGTCCGGTTATTTATATATATATATATTACATATATATGGAAATGCACCAACTTAAATGCAGCAAAATCAGTGCATGGTTTACAACAACATATAATTTTTCAGTTTATGCATTGGTATTTATAGAAATAAATCATGGAGGAACCAAACGGGTTTTAATGATATACAATGGATATACATAAGTGTAGTTTGTTCATAGGTATTATTATTATGGTGGTGGTGGTTTTTGCATGGTTTTCCATAATTAATAACATGAGCCTTGAATGCAAAAAAAAAGATATAAGAGGGTCAGCTGCTTTTTGAGCTTTGACCTTTGAAGCCAGTACTTGGAGTAGTTGTTGTTTTTACAAAAAAAATGAGAAGCAGGGCTTTGGGACGTTTGTAGTAAATAAGAAGAAAGCAAGAAGGAAGGATAAGACTGAATGGCTTCTTGACTATTGCCTCATCCTTCGTGAGGCATGTACAATGATGATGATGTGTGTCTACTAGTAAAATAATCATAATAATAATAATTAGTATAATTGTTATTGCCTTATCATTGCGTCAGCAAGATGGACGCCGTGGGATTATTTGTACAAAAAAAAATCGTGCGTCCTAAGTAGGTAATAGATTATTCCTAATTGATACCTCGACCCTTTCGAAGGTTTTTTGAATCACACATCCTCAATATAAGAGTTTCAAATAGTTCTTAAGTGTAACAAGATATAATACAATTATTTTTGCCTATATGGTTCAATAGAATTGTAGCTTCCGACTGGATATAAATAAACATTATTGCATTATAATTAGTCACTCGTACCTAGGATCTTATTAATGAGGTAGCAGACCAAAAATGACCATCCCCTCTCGGGAGTATTCGAACCTGCGCCCCCCCAACGTTGAGGGCTGAACACGCCTTAACGCACACAGCTATCGCGCTACCTTAATATTTAATAAAAAATACAACTTCTATAGAACAAAAGATAAAATAAAAACTATTTTCGATTCCAGCAACACTTGTCAAAGAGGCACCTTCAATACAATATGTGTAAACTTACATAATAGAATCAATTGCTTAGATATATGAATTTCGTATGTCTTTTAGTACATTAAATTAATTAAAAATAAATAGCTAGAATATTTGCCGGTTTTTATGAGTAAATTTTTTCATTCACTTTTATGGTTGATCCGGATTTTATATAATTTTTCATCCTTTTTATTCTATACAAATGTTTCTTATGTATTGATATGAAGTAGTATTTTTGTAATAGTTCCATCGAACATTGGATTTTCATATTTGACCATCCTCTCTAAAACAGACGCCTTCGTTTCAAATACCTTTTTGCTTTTTTACAAATGTTTACTTACCTCATTTTAAGATAATATGAATAGGCTAATAAATTGATTTTCCACTTAAAATCTTTTACATTGTGTTTTTTTTGTATATAAAAAATCAATATATATTGTTAAAAAGTTCCTTTTAAAACCAAAGGTAATAAAAAACAACCAAACAATTGGAAGTAATAAATACTAAAACATAAAGGCCGATTATTGTTCTCTCTGGAGGCTTTAATGGCCATGTAGATACATCAGAGGAACTTGTGCCATTGGCAATATATGTTTATATCCTGCACGTGTAAAGTTAGAGTGTATTAGAGCTAACTTTAATTATTAAAAAAAGTATTAAGAAGATAAATTTTTCTAGGGTTCTTCGAGATGTATTTATATATATATTGTATATTATCATTCTGAACCAATATAAGTTTATAATATTTTTAATAGCTATAATCTGATATAAAGAAGATTGAAAGATGTTTTCTCAATTTTTAATTATTAATTTCTCATCAAGGTGCGTATAATAAAAAACAATTGAGCTTATTGATGAAAATAAGATGATGTTTTTGTTCATTTTTTAAAGAACACACATGACTGATCGAAGGGTTACGATTGAAGTCAAGTATTTTAGATAAAAAGTAGAATGAAATGAGTGACTGTGCTCTGAGGCATTATTTTTATACATTAAATTTCGTTAATTTGATCATAGAAAAATGCAATGCTAGGTTGTTTTTATGATTTAGGGAAATTTGAAATCCCTTCGTTATTATGGCAAATAAATTAATTATTTGGATTTTACTTAAGTAATTGTTTGATACGGTTTGTAAAAAAAAGAAACTGTAAAGGAATATTAAATATTCTCTATTGTTTTATTAGGCAGCATAAACTTTAATAACCTCAGCCGAAGGAGGTATTGTTTTCACTGGCGTTGGTTTGTTAGTTGGTTTGTTTGTTTGTCAGCAGGATAACTCAAAAAGTACGGAACGGATTCGGATGAAACTTTGTGGAGTGTTGGAAAATGCCAAAAGGAACAAGTGATTAATTTTGGCATCTCTGAGTGCAGAATTAAGATGCAAAAACGAGCTAAATACTAATAAATATTTCAAGTTAGCCTACTCTGCCAATAGATGTCGCTGTGCTGTGAAATCAGGTGCCGGGAGCGTCTTCCTCTCGAAATATCTGTCGAGGGGAACCCTCCCCCGTCCCTCTACGCCGCCCCCAGTCGTGAAAAATCTGCCTCAGAAGCTCATAAGGACCCCGTGACGGCGGAGGTTTGAACTCTCTGAGTGTATATATGCCTTTATTTAGTTTTTTTGTTAAACTTATTAAAAATGGTGGCATATGAAAAATATTTAAATTTTATAATTGACCTAAATAGGAATCATAGACTTTATCAATTTTCCTCTATAGTTGATCGATATGGATAAGCGCTCTTCACACACAACCGTATACAATAATCACTTTGCCTAATATGCCTTCCGGGTGCAATTTAAACAGAGTTTAAATATTTTATAAGGAGTGCCAAAACTAATGTATGCAAAGAGAGGAGTTTAAAAAAAAGCACAGTTGGGCCCTTCAATCACGTGCAATCTCATGTTGCCTAAGTAATTAAGGTATTGAATGTTAAAGGTGAGATAAACACATGTACAAGCCATGTATATATATATATATGTATATTTTTGAGGCCCAGGTCTTGCTCATACATAAATTAAAACCCTTCCTTAGAGAAAACATTACCACAACTACAACTTCTTTTATTCATCCATTGGTTAAAACAACACAAGTATTTGGCTATCAATAAGTAAAATAAATACTTTTTCGGGACTTTCGTTAGATAAACCTTTTTCTTAAACGGATATTTATTAGACATGAGTACTTTTTGCACATAAATTTTTGTAGACACAGACACTTAAATAGGGATATTTATTAGTTGCATTGAAATACTCCACAAATAATTTTGTTCCACCCCCAAATACTATTTGTAATCTATATATTTTTTATATTTCAAACTGATATATACGAGGTATGATCAAAAAGTATCCGACTTTTGGTTTATTGGTCAAACGAACACAGCTATGGGGGCGGACTTGCTGTGTGGTTGGGAGCATGACTACTGCGCATGCTCATTTTTTTCTACAGCTCCAATACAAGTCAGTCGGCGTCAGGCCATTCATGATTGAACAGGTGCAAGTGAGTGTCGTCGGATTTTATTTTCTTTAAAATGTCAGAAAAAGTCGAACAGCGTTATTGCATAAAATTTTGTTTTAATCTTGGTGATTCGCAGTGGAAACAATTGCAAGATTAAAAAAGTGTTTTGGAAATGAAGCGATGGGCACCACACAGATAAAGGAGTGGTACAACCGCTTCAAAGATGGCCGCTTGTCAGTTGAAAGTGAACCACGCTCAGGGAGGCCCTCAACATCGAAAAACGATGCCATCATTGATAAGTGAGGAACCTGGTGATGAAGAAACCGCCGAATCACGATCAGAGAATTGTAGACGAGGTGAATATTAGTTTTAATTCCATTCAATCAATTTTTGCTGTTCGACTTTTTCTGACATTTTAAAGAAAAGAAAATCCGACGACACTCACTTGCACCTGTTCAATCATGAATGCCTGACGCCGACTGACTTGTATTGGAGCTGTAGAAAAAAATGAGCATGCGCAGTAGTCATGCTCCCAACCACACAGCAAGTCCCGCCCCCATAGCTGTGTTCGTTTGACCAATAAAACCAAAAGTCGGATACTTTTTGATCATACCTCGTATATATATACATACTGTAGGAAGTGATATTTTCATAGACGATTTACTCATATGTCCTTTCATGATTAAAAATTGTTTCAAATATATTTGTACGATCCAATTGATTTTATTAAATTGATAGGATACTTTTAATGTTTTAAAATGAAAAAGTTGAGACCCAATATATGAACTGATAGGAAATATTTTTAAATAAAATGTATTTGACGATAAAAAGTATCTATCCTATATAATTTAAAAAAATGTATTTAAAGCCATCATTCTCAGGATTGGTTCATAATGTAAATCGTAAATTTTTTTATATCAATTATTACTAAACAATTGATTTATTATAAGAACATAACATATATAAAAAACCAATATATTTGTATTTTTTTCCTCAAAAGCAAGGTCTTTATATATTTCATAAATTATATACAAAGTAATATATAAATTATTATAAACGTTGTAAGGACAAAATTTTATTATGAAAAACATAAATTGACATTGTAGTTACAATTAAATGCCCCTTAAAGACCTATCAACTAAATTATAAAAAGAACACGATACACTATAATATAATTTGCGACAAAGGGTGGGATAAACAACTTTTCTTTAAAATTTCACTAGGGGAAAATTAACGTAAGGCAACGGTTTGCACACTAATGTTTAAAAAAAAATACACTCATATATTACATATATACACAAATAAACAATATTTCTAAATAATATATAAATATTTCTTTACACTCTTACTTTAAAAAAAGAAATTGAATGTTTACAAAGCAGACCCTATTAAAAAACAAGCCCCTCATATCAGGGTGATTATAAAGTAAAACAATTATCTAACATAATAAAAACATATTTTGTATTCCATTAGAATATGGCATATATATCTATATATCAGGAAACGACCGTGACTTAAATCTTTCAAGACGGGGCCAGAACTTCAGTTATATTTTCGTTCCTTCGTCATTATAAAAATGACGATGTTTTTTTAGAAAATAAATTCCAAAAAAATGACGACTTTTTACATAAGAAAAATAGAATATTCTAAAAATTATTCAAGTTGTTTCAAAAAACAGCCGAGACCCGGGCCGGGTACCGAGTCGTTTCGGTATATATATATATATATATATATATATATATATATATATATATATATATATATATATATATATATATATATATATATATATATATATATATATATATATATATATATATGAACTTCATATTTCAAATCAGCACCTTTGAAATGACTAATATTTTATTTATACTTATTTTTGTATAATAAAGATTTATAAATATAAGTTTTTTAATCATAGAGAACTAAAGTGATAACCGTGAATATTGTGTGTTTGTTGTGCTCTCCAATTGTGGGGGAACATGCTTCTAATGCAAATATTACAGTCTTATATCGTATATTTAAAGTAAAAAATATTATGCATCCAGATCACAAGGAAGTAGGAAGTATGATTCTCGGAACATAAATGCTTGTTTAAACATTAATTTCATCAAATGATGATGAAGAAGAAAAGATGATGAGATTATTATTATTATTACTATTATTATTTCTCCATTTATTAAAATGTTTCATTTATTTTGGCAGAGAGGGGTGCCTTTATGCCGTATTAATACTTAGGTAATTACACACAAGACATAATATAAGAATAATAAGTGAGTACGCATTGGTACGGATTAAAGCCCCTTCTACCCAAAAAGCAACTCACAAAAGTATCACAAAATGTATGCATGTGGAATACGCTTATAGTATGTTATTTATAAATGTATGGCAATAAATAATAAAGTATAATCCTATTCAAGGGAGGGCTTAAGGCTTACTTATTTTATATAAATATAACTGGATCAGGAATTCCTTCTGATTTATATATATATATGTATGATTATATATATATATATATATATATATATATTATATATATATATATATATATATATATATATATATATATATATATATATATATATATATATATTGTGTTTAGCTCCTACAACCTCACCGGAACTTAATTCGGTATCAGCTGGTAGTAATACTCTAGGAGCTATCTGTATAACAAATATTAGTTCATATATTTTTTAGCATTTAAATAATTTGAAAATGAAATCCTCCAGGGATAACGTTGTTTACCGATCTCTCCCTCAAGTGCCATAATTTTTGTTTTAATGGCAGACAACCACTCTTCACAGAGTCAGCAGATTGGAGTTATGGCCTTTCCCATCTTGTAAAGATGCCTGTTGAGACGATATGACCGGTGACCAATCCACGATGACGCAGATTTGGTTCGTTTATACTTTAAAAAATCTTGCTCTTGAGATAGAGATTTGGTACGAAGAGTTTAGACTGGCGGCAAGTGCTCGTTGCACGCCAAGCAGCCCACCATTCCTTTAAGGTGCTTGTATTAGGGCACTTTTCGTATGACTAATGGATATGGGAACATAAACAGTAGTTCCTTTGCGTCTGCATGCTCGTTCTCAGTACTGTTGTTGTGCCCCTTTACGATATTATATATATATATATACATGTTATTTTTTAAAAAAGAACAAACAGTGATACATTTATTATACATTCTTTTAGATAACTTTTCATCAAATACTTGGTTTTTCAACCCTGTAGTTATTGATGACGCTATTATTTTTATATACATGTAATAATCATATCTCCATCATTGCATTAAATGTCGGTTGTGCTTTAAAAAACGTTTGTCTGAAGGAATATTAATCTGTATAATATAGATTTCTCTCAAGTTAAAGAGCATATTTAAAAGAGGGAAAATAGTAATGACGCATTAGTATGATACTCAACCAGAGTGGATATCTTGTTAACATTTACATTTTTGATTAGTATAGAAAAGTATAGAGAAAATCTTGTACTTAGGATATTCATTTAGAGTGTATATGTTGCATGTTGCGTAAGCTTAATTAATAGTTATAATATAGAATTTAGGAATTGTTATTTATAAAAAATAGAAAAAAGTAATATAGCATTGGGCTTCTATATAAAACTATAAAGGGATATTTAAGACTTTATTATTAAAAGTTCGTATTCATAACGCATATATTCAAAAAACATTTAAATAAAAATTCTTGGTTATAGCGTGTGTGATCTGCATAGGCCTTTTTATCCGCAGCAAGGCCTTTATTAGTCACATAAAAACATATTAAAGCAACTAAAAGAGCGAAAGAAAATTTTAAGTTTTATAACAACAATAAACATTATAGTGTATAATAAATTTTCTACTAAAGGCCAAAATATCTTAACAAATACATACAAATCTAAATACAAACAAAATATCTAAAAAACAAATAATAAAATTACGCGAAAAAAATATTATCAAAAAGGTCAATAATTTTTTCTATTTTTTCCTTGCGGTTTTCATGGTCCTTGGAGTAGATTTTTTTTTCGAAGCACCTTTTTCAAAGTATGGAGATGTCGTGCAGATTGAGAAGGGTAGAACTTAGTAACTTCAAAAGCATAATTCCATGAACTGTCCTGGGTTTTGGGGATTCGTAAGCGAAGAGCACAATACCTCGCAGCAGCGAAAATAAAAATTGCCCTCAAATGGTCAACATTTACTGGCGTGTAGCTTGTCAAATGTTTAGCAATATAGGCCTTACAGTTAGAAATTGAAGCATTTATAGCTTTGCCTTCGAATGAAATGGGCTTAGTGTATGGTTGCAAACCAAAAAGTAAAAATCCATTAAGGAAGCTGGGCCTAATTTTTTTGATAAAATCCTGATTCAATATGATAAAAGATTTTAATAAAGGTAAACTGGACTGTCACTAAAAGCATGAACACTGACATTATAAGTTTTCCCGCAGTCTAGGCCTTTAATTTAAGCTTTTGTTATTATAACCTGTAAATTGTATCTTTTTTTTGTTTAAAGGATGTTATTTAGCAAATAATATTCAATTTTCTTTATTTTACTTACATCTCAGAAATATTTGATTGGTTCATCTTTGCAAACTGTAAAATGGTTTGTACATATACAAATAAATATTGTTGTCGATGCGTAAGAGGGAAAAAGTTTCAAATATGTATTTACAATAGATACATAACCTTTATTAATACTATTTATAAATTGGAGAGTTGACATATCGGCAACAGACAATGATGCATTTAATATTTTGCATGAGAAAATACAGGATCATTTTTGATTGAATCATTTTAATGATGAATATACATGAAAAAACGTCGTCTGATGAAGAGAGACATAGTCATGGCAATAGTCATTTTTTATAATTCTTATAATATGACAAGCACCAAAAATGTCTAAGCATCGTTTCTATGATTTGAGATTCTTAAATTAATCATTGAAGTAATAAAATATACTTGTTTGTTTGTTTAACTCCTAGGTAAACCCCACCACACCGGAACTTAATCCGGTATCAGCCGGTGAAAGTTTACTTAGGAGCTAAGATCTTTATTTTAAATATACTTGTTTTCTTATGAATTCTATAGGTAGTGATTTTGAAGTTACTTAATAAAATAGTCAAATACCAGAAGATAATTAATAGGTAGGTTCCTTTTTTCTATTCGTAATTTATAGATGAAATAATGAGTTTTAGAAGTGATATAAATGTATCGTTTCCTTATGGCGTCCAACATATAAGTAAAGAAACGATTTACTTAGGATTGGGGATAGTATTAGGCTTAACAAAATGTCACTATAATTTCTTAGAAATGAACTAAGGCGTACATTCATCAGCTGCTAATAGCGTGATTGTTTACTTTGAATATTAATTATATACTTATATGTATTGCAAAGATTGCTAATTTTGTAATGCATTTTAATCATTATTGTATTTTTTTGCCTACTTGTGGAACAAAATATGTTTTCCGTTTTTTTGTCGCTTGATCGATTTCTATATTTATTTATGTTTTATTATTATATATGTATATCTACAAATGTATACGTAGATACTTAATCATCTAGCATTGGTTGTTCATGGATCAAGTTTAATATGGCTATAATCATTAGAGGTGTAATTTACTCACTATAATGTCTTAAATTACACATTTTCTCAAATTATATTATAGTTACAATATTTCATACTCGTGAATTTGCGAAACATTTTCCTTATCTCAGCCCTTGTTCATGAATAGCCAACCATTGAAACGTGGCTCCACTAATCCCTGAAGGAATCTTGTGCAAGATCCCCTTGACCTGAGATCACTCTCCACTGCCTCTTAGAAAGTTAATCCAGGAAGAATTAGAAAAAATGACATCTGGTTTGAGCCATGCTTTTCTCCTTCTTCCTTCTTCTTATCTTTCCTGAGAGTTATGAAGTGTGAAAAGGTTTCTTACGAGAAAAAGAGAGAGAAAACGGATCGTCTTTCTTCCATGGGCCTTCTATATCATACGGCCCACGAAAACTCAAGAGGTAATGGAGTTAAAGAAACCATTCTTAATACTTAAGGATGTTTATTTTTAGGATATGGAATGACTATCGTTTCATTATTTAGGGGATAACTAAAAGGGGAAACTTAATTAGAAATCGCTTCATTTTGCATTCAACACGCCAATGAATGAGACACGTTTTCATTCCTTACGCAGTTGATATCTCAACAGTTGAGTTTCTCTTATGCAATACTCTACATTCCTATAAGATTGTTTTTCTTTTGATTTATTTATTTATTCAACAGTTCATGATAAATATGTATACAAAACGATATACAAAACCGAAGCTAGTAAGCAAACAAATACGACATATGAACATTATAGTTCATAATTTTAGCATCTACATACGAACATACTTATTAACTTCTCAAAAGTAATAATTAAACTATTAAAATATAAACGTATAAAACGAGGTGTAAAAGATTTTTTAATTTTTTTAAATTTCTTTAAAAGTGATTTAAGGCATCTCTTAAGACGGCAGAACGGGAGGGGACATATTTGAACAAATCACCAGCTATGAGTCCATGAGCTGTCCGTGACCGAAGGGAGGATCTGGAGGTCAAATGCAGCTTATCTAGTGAAGGCGGATAACATATTGTCTTAATGTCCAGCGGCTGCAGGGGACGATCCATTGTTAGGACCTTTGCCACTAGGGCTTTGGCGCTAAGTAGAGCGTTGTTGATTACTTTTGCCCTCAAGGAAGCCTTGTGACTTGAAAGACCAAATAAAATAGAGGCTTTGCAATACTTTCCAGCGTTAGGGGCATTCATTTTCCCTGACATTTAGTTTGACGAATCACACCAATATTTCTACTGATCGACACTCTGCAAAGGCGTTCATTATAGACTTAAAAAAATTACCCCACAGTCTTTGCAAGGGCGGGAAAACTTGAGGAGATTTGCCGAAATAAGTAACTGTGGAAGTAAATTTTCTTCCGTCCGTTATATGTACAACTACTAATATGCCGGATACGATTACTCCACTTTCTCGGAAGACCCATGAGTTGTAAGAATTTATCGCAAATGAGATTGCACTCCGACAATCCCAACTGCACAGGGGGAGTTATTTTTAAAAAAAACCAGGGCTTTGTCACATTATGATATTTGCCGCCCATAACAAGGGAACCCGAAATCTTCACTGATTAAGAGAGTCATGGTGAAGTAAGTTGGGGATAGTTAGTATACCCGTATGATTGTGAGTTTCTCGAGATCCTCAGAAGTTCCCAAGTTCTTGAAGAAATACTTTTTTTTTGAAAAATTATATCTTATGATAATATCTTTTGAGTTTATATATTTGTTTAGCTTGTAACTCTTGAGATTGTTTATATAAATGTAATAGCTCTAGTTAGTTCTTGTAACATGTGATTTAAAAAAATAAAGTTTTGGGTTGCTCGGAAAAGTTTATAACATGTTAAATTCTGACATCATTTTATATAATCTTCCTTTTTTTGTACATTGTTGAGTTAAATATTTGGTCAATATCGTTAAAATAATAATCTAAAGCCAAGTAGAATAACCAGATTTATAAATTAATATAAGTTTTGTTCACATTAAGTTTTTTTAGGACTTTAATTCTCCCAAACACCAAAAGCTTAATTTATTTAAAAAAATAAAATATATATTAGAGCAGTAATTTATATATAAATAATTATTAATTGTAAATTATTATCAAATACAAAATAAAAATAAAATAAAGCAATTACATTATTATAAAAAGGAAATATTGCTTTAAATATAGTTTGGTAAATTTCTATATTTTTGTTGAAAAATAATCAAGTGCTTGGCTAATTGAGGTATATGGAACGCACTTGATCCCAGTATCTTTTTTTCCCGTTCAAATCTGTGGCAGTAAATATCATCCGATAAAATATAAACAACAGTTATGCCTTAACAAAAAAACAAGAATAAACGTTTTAATTTTAAAATAATGTGCCAAGGATCAAGTTTGTCTCAACAATAAAATTAAAAGCGTATATTAACCCAACAACTTTCAATTCATAATTGGGATTTGTACAAAGGAAGCGAATAGTCGTCGAGCTACAGCAGTTGGACTCAACTCACCTTCCACAAAAGGTTAGATAAGGTTAGCATCCTTAGGACCTTTTCAATTAAAAAAACAAAGTCTATAGCTTCTAAGTAAGCAACATTTATATATTATTCAAAGTTTTTGAAAAAGTAAATTGCTGTTGGAAAAGAATTTTTTTTATTGTGTTATTGAATTCACACAAAAATTTTCTTTTTTGTGGTGAATTCAAATAAGCTATGTTACAAGGTCTGTATAATAAAGTCTGGGCAATACAAAAAAAACAAACATGTAGCAGTTTGACTACACAATGACGTCACTGGAGAACGATTATATCTATATATATATTCTATATATTATTATCAATCATTCTGTCTATCTATCTATAATATATATAATTTATATGTGTGTGTTTTAAATAAATAAATAAAATAAAATATATATATATAAATAAAAATTATATATATACGTTCTCCAGTGACGTCATTGAGTAGTTATACTGCTAGGATTACATGTTTGTTTTTTGTATTGCCCAGATCTTATTATACAGACCTTGCTATGATAGAACTTAAGATCTTGGGTGATACAAATCATTTATTTAAAGTATTTTTTTGGTTCACATCAATCAAGAAAGGATATTTTTATGAAAAATAATATGTATATAACGATAAATCATTTCAAATGTATCTTAAACTAGAGGCATATATACACTCAGAGAGGGCAAACCTTCGCCGTCAGGGTCCTTATGAGCCTTCCGAGGCGGATTTTTTCACGACTGGGGAGGCGTAGAGGGACGGGGGAGGGTTCCCCTCGACGGAAATCCCGAGAGGAAGACGCTCCCGACACCCGATTTCACAGCACAGCGACATCTATTGGCAGAGTAGGCTAACTTGAAATATTTATTAGTTTTTAGCTCATTTTGCATCTTAATTCTGCACTCAGAGATGCCACAATTTAATCACTTGTTCCGTTTGGCATTTCCAACAACTCCACAAAGTTTCATCCGAATCCGTTCCGTACTTTTGGAGTTATCCTGCTGACAACAAACAAACCAACCAACAAACCAACGCCAGTGAAAACAATACCTCCTTTCGGCGGAGGTTAACAAAAAAAAAATTGGTCTCCCTATGCATTGCGTTCACTTAGTAAATGTATTCTTTTATGGTTATTTTTGTCTCTCAATCCTTAACGTTCAATGCTTTAGATAGCAAATTACCATTCACTTCACATCATGTCCAAACGATGAGTTTAAATGCTCGCCAATAAGACTTCATAAACTGTTGCTAACAAGATAAGGAGAGAGAAAAAATTTGTTTGCACTCAATAAATTCCATTCATTCAATGGGCAAAAAAATATGCCCATAAATAGATTAAAACACAATAGCCTACTATGGGTTTTGCACAAAAATACTAATACATACACGGAGAGGACTTGTGTCTGTTTTGGAATATTAAAATATTTCTTCTTTTTTTTGTGTGTGCCCTCAATGAAACTTGTCAAATTGAATGCCAAAGTTGTAAAAAAATACATTTTTTTGAATTATACCTAAATGGAGGAAAAATAACTTCATTCTTCTTGAATAGCGAAGCGTAATATACTTTTTAATCCTTATCATATATTAGGGAAAATATTAAATATTTATGGTCATATGCATATTATTTGATGAATAGTTTTGAGGAATCAAAGATTATGTTAACATCCGGCCAAGGAAACAATTGTTTTTTTTCTTTTTTTTTAACACCTTTTATCATCATTACCTCCGCCGAAGGAGGTATTGTTTTCACTGGCGTTGGTTTATTGGTTGGTTGTTTGTTTGTTTGTTTGTTCACAGGATAACTCAAAAAGTACGGAACGGATTCGGATGAAATTTTGTGGAGGTGTTGAAAATGTCAAAAGGAACAAGTGATTAAATTTTGGTATCCTCTGAGTGCTTCTTTAAGATGGGAATGCGCCTAAGTACTAATAAATTATTTCAAGTTAGCCTACTCCAGCCAATAGATGTCTGCTGTGTGGTGTGAAATCAGATGCCGGAACGTCTTCCTCTCGAATTCGTCCGAGGGGAACCCTCCCCCGTCCCTCTACGCCGCCCAAGTCGTGAAAAATCCGCCTCGGAAGGCTCATAAGGACCCTGTGACGGCGGAGGTTTGCACTCTCTGAGTGTACATAATATGCCTCTAGTTATATATATACTTTAGAAGACGTCAGATTTGTGTGGTGTAATCGAGTATATTCTTGCCATTGGGCAATATTAGTTCATTTGTAACTAGTCTGAAAATATAAATAAAGAAACAATAAAATTATAAAATTGTATAAAAAATATAAAATAAATAAAAACAAAATGCCCATGCAGAATGGATTTATGGGGACGCTGTGTTCCAATGGCCCTAGCTGCGGTCCTGGCTGTGTGAAGAGTAGTGGCAGACCTCAGGCCTTAGACAAGTTCCACACAGATATTGCGTGACATGCAAAAGTAGCTACCTCCTCCCAAGTGGGTACGCCACTGAAGTTGTGGACCTCATGGGCCTCCTCGGGATGGGGAAGACGAAATCACCAATTGGGTTCCTGGCACCGCCGTCCCCGTCGCTGGAATAAAAACATTTCCAAGTCTCCATGGTCACCGCCTTGGCGGCCACCTCGTTTGAGGGAGGGAAGGCTAAAACTTTTGTTTTATATTTATTATATGATTATTCAGAACACGATACTGTGAAGTAGGTTATATTAGTTTTTGAAGTATAAATGATTTGTTACCATGTTTTAAAGTATTTGACCTTTTACGTTAATATTTGATTGTCTGCTTAGTATAATTTTAGTTTTGTTCTTAATCCCAAGAAATTCATTTTATTTTATATATTTATTAATGTTTTTAACACAAGACCTTGGCATTCGTTTAGAACTGAAATAAATAATATATTAATCCCAACAAAGAGACTGATAAATATAAATCCACCATTGACACCAAAGTTTACTTTGTCAATTGGATGTATGTATAAAAATAGCCATTTCGTTTAAATACAAGATTCTAAATAAATTCAAAGGAACGTCTCACTGGTTGTTGTTTTTTTTTTGTAATTAAGTTAAAAATATTTTCCAGTTTGAACGGGTGCGTTAAAATTGTTCTTTTTTTATCTTCAAAATAATAAAATGTTATATTATCTGTAAGATCAATATGAGAGAGGGATGGTTTGTAGATGTAGTAATATACAACTAAATAAGAGTAGACCGCTGAGAAAGAGGATGAAGAGCGTATGATCACAACCCAGTTATAGGTCTAAAGTGTATGCACTCTCTCTCTAATCCAGGTTTTATTAATAAGAGTATTATACATATACAAAGAGTTACATATCATAAACTACATGCAATTAAGTATTACACTTACATGGAATAACTGAAGTATAAAATATATTTGAATTTTGCATACATATAAATGATGTAATTAAGTATATTCCTTTTTGTCAAGGAGCAAACTATCTCCGCGCATCGGCGGGAACATAAAGTAATAGTTTGCTGCTACAGGGATATAAAGGTATCCTTGCAAAGGACAAATAACTGGAATTGATTTCTAGAATTATCATAGTTTTAATAATATATATATATATTAATATATATATATATAATCTTATATATATATATATAGATATATATATATATATACTAAACACATTTATATGAGTTATATTCTATATATATATAAAGGTTAATCATTCGTGTCTCGTCTTTTCAATGTTCATTCATCAGGTCCTTGACGTAAGTGGGTAGGGGGAGACCCTTATACATCATGTCGTAATCAAAGCTCGCAGATCATGAGACGGGGTAATTTGCTCTTCTTCTAAGTGAAGCAAGGCCCAACTGATGAATAGCTCGCCCACATCAAATAAAGGAACCCGAAAATTATATAGATATAGGGGCCTCTTTTTCTTGGCTGAATCTACATATGTATCTACATACAAGAGAATTTCAGGATTAGAACATATTTTTTACTCACCATATGTGGCAAGTCGGCCCAAAATCAACTCAATTTTCAAGAAATATAAGTTTTTTATAGACATCATTTAATGTGAGCCAAATGACTTAAGGCATTTCAATAGGTTTACAAACTCTTCTTTACCCCCAAGTTTATTTTAACAAAGATATCTATGAACTTTAGAAATTCACAACTGAATGTATGAACAAATATTCTTGAATACATATACCATTGATGTTTCAAAGATCCCTCAACAAAATTAGCCACCTTTAGATTACTGCAGTGTTGCATAAGTAGTTGCTCCTAAAAATCATCGATTGCATTTGACCACGACTAAGAAAAACGTATTCATAAAATTAATCAATTAATGTCAATGGTAAATGTAAGTGTATTAGGACAACATCTGGAACCCAAAGGTATATTTATAGAAGAATATACCCTGTGGATATATATATTTTGACTGTTATTTGATCTATTTATTATTTACTTGTTTATGTTTTCCCTTTGTGACGTCACAACACTCTTAGTCAGAATAATGTCATTAATTATAATCGCACATAGGTGCAAATGATGTAGTTTTGGGTGTCATATAAAAGGTTGTACTTCTATAAATGTTTTAAGATTGATCTGTATTAAAAGTCAACTTGTATTTATATGGTCAAATATATTAATAGTATCAAGTCTATGATAAAGTACTTTTTATCCATGAAAATATATGATTTTATCTAAGGCGTTATTTTAGTCATCGAATAGTAAGTTAAATTTCAGTTCATACACATATCTGTATCAGCACAAGTGTGCAGTGCGTTTGTCAACGGTATTTTTACTGTATTTTATTTTTAAACTTTTAATGCAGAAAATAAACAATATAATATTTTTGTAAATTAAGTGACTGTTTTTTCTAATTATTAATTAGTAGGGGTACTCACTTGAACTTGTATTTTAAGCTTTGGGCCCACATATACCTATAAGTTCAAGAAAAAAAAAAATAAGCTTAGGATAAATAAAAAGATGTGCATCTCATAATAAGGCACATACAAAAACAAACCTACACGCTTTCGCACACAATGAAGTAATTATGTATTATATACGACTTTATACAATAGGATACAGAGGTATAAATGTGGAGATGTGATTTTGTTGTTGAGCTTGAGAGAGATAAATATACGTATTAACCAATAATAAAAGTAATGTTTTGTAAATACATATGGCACAGATATGCCTTTACCTAATCAAGAGGGGTCGGTGAGTGAAGATGTTTTTTTTGGCTTCAATGAAAACATGGTGATGAAATTATCCCTAAAGGGTCGATTAGGAGTTCATGGAAATCATCATTTAAGCCTATAATAATATATTATGAATATGAAGCTAGGATAAACAGCAGCCAAATAAACATATTCTTATAAACAACTTATATTATATCTGAAAAATGATCAACTTTAAAGAATTGTAAGAATTATTCCCCACCTCATACATTATCATGCTGAGACAGAATGATTTGCAACAGGCATGTGGTGTCTAGATGTTCTATTAGAGGAGCAGAGATCGTTTCAGCGATTCCTCTCTTGGGTTAAGGATTCCATATGAATTCTTAGCTCCCGGGATCCGACCCTCAAGGAAACAAGAGAACAATAGTATACGCTTCTAAAACTCACTTCATTCACTAGTTTTATCTAAATAGAAGAAAAACAAACAAATAGCACTATAGATGGCAGATAAATCCGAGTACTTCATTCATGTGGAGCTCCAAACAGTTAACGGAGCAAAGCTCCAATGGAACAAATATGATTATACTTTTTTTTTACTAACAGTATGCTTTCTTTTATTACCTCGCCGAAGGAGGTATTGTTTTAAGTGGCGTTTGTTGGTTTTGTTTATTTGTTTGTCAGCAGGAAACTCAAAAAGTACTGAAACGGATTCGAATGAAACTTTGTGGAGTTGTGGAAATGCCAAAAGAAACCAGTGATAAATTTTGGCCTCTGTACGCTGCCTTTTTAATCTGCAAATGAGCTACACAGTAGAGGAACACATGATTAGAGATAGAAAAATCGGGCGTGTGAAACGGGAGAATGTTGAATGGGATGTCTGTGGGGATTCGGATGGAGGTACACACTCTCTGAGTGTATATATTGTTTGTTCACTGGCGTTGGTTTTGTCTGGTTGGTTGGTTGTTTGTCAGCAGGGTAACTCAAAAGTACGGAATGGATTCGGATGAAACTTTGTGGAGGTTGTTGGAAGAGTGCTAAAAGGAAACAAGTGATAAATTTTGGCATACTCTGAGTGCGAATAAGGACGGCCAAATGAGCTAAAATACTAATAAATATTCGAGTTAGCATACTCGACCAATTAGATGTCGCTGTGCTGGGTAAATTGGTGCGGGAGAGTTTCCTCTCGGAATTATTTCCGTCGAGGGGAACCCCCCCCGTCCCTTACGCCGCCCCAGTCGTGAAAATCGCCTCGGAAATGCTACATAAGGACCCCGTGACGGGCGGAGGTTTGCACTCTCTGAGTGTATTACCTATGCCTCTAGTTATTATGTTGTATTTAAACTTTTTTAAATAGTTAACAAAATATATTCAAATCTTATGCGAAACATTTCTTGTAAACATATTTTTTTTTGAAAGGAAAAATATACATCTTTTTAAGGATAAAGAGTGACAAATGCTAAGGGCCCAGGTTCGCTCAAACCCAATAATGTGATGCCAATATTAATCAGTTGGATTTCAATTAATCGTATTAGTCATTTTAATACTAAATTCCTATGGATGAAACTGAATCGAACCATATATGTAGTTGATTAAAAAATGGCTTCAAATTCGGGCACTTTATCGAATGTTCTTATAAACTAATTAGATTCATGATTTTAAATAAATATAATTCTGAAGATTGATATAGGTTTTCCATCGACTACAGTACACATGTATTTTCTTAAAGGTGTTCCAGTAATTTCATTCGCGCGTAAATTTGTCACGGACCTTTTTATAGCCGTTTTTCTTGTCGTGGGAATTACCTCTCTTGCTCTTTTATAGTCAGTCCAATTCTCCTTCTCCTTTGTTTCGAGGGTATTTTTATCGCGAAGCTTTTTGTGAATGAAAGCGTTTTCCTCGGTCGTCTTTTTCTCGTCGGTATTTTGTCGAGTAGCTTTTAAGTAGGAAAGCGTTTTCCGCGCGATTAATGTTTTTACTTTGTAGGAACCTAATCTCGTGGCCTTAGTCGGGGGTAGCATGGGGTTTAAATCTCACCTGCTGACACTTTTTAGGAAGTGACTGACTATAAAAAAACAAGTGAGGGTAATAACCACGACAAAAAAACGGCTATAAAAAGGTCCGTGACGAATTTACGCGTGATGAAATTACAGTAAACCTTTCTTAAAGTCGACTCTAAGATTTAACTTTTTTAAAGATACGGCAAGACGACATGGAAAAGTCCTTCACATGTACATAATCTATCATTGACTTAAGCAATCATTCATGTGTATATAAATTAGGAATCCACGTTCCATACCATGCCCATGTGTTGTATATAGTACAACATGCCCAAATTAACTGTCTTTCCTACATAAGGGCCCCTCTCATGCTTTAAAAAGTCTTGACCCCCTCAATCATGTAGGTAGATTAAGTCATCTTGTCAATCATCAAAGGGGGTCTCAAAATTATAGAGTTCTCTCCATGATATTACTCGCATGCAAAGGACCACCACCATCACTTTGAGTGTGGGGCTTCTAAAAGGTGTCGTCGTTCCCTCCTCCTTCCCTTCATTGTATCCCTTCTTTTTAATGGACCTTGAGGTCCCATCAGGAGCTCCTTTTT
>CP045898.1:2022436-2045529 GCA_013387185.1 Caligus rogercresseyi
ACGGCGAGACTCTATCGATAATGAATCAAAACACTGTTGTTGGAATTGAGGAGGATAATCCTCTCGCGAATGACCCACGAGGAGATAAACGGAAGTGTGCCCAGTGGAACAGTTGCCTCAAAAAAAAGACTTAACTACCACAGTTTAGTTGTAATGAAGAGGAAGAAACTCTTCAACTAGTGTGTTGAAGATCGCAACAATTTCTTCAAATAGCAGTATTCATAGTGAAGATGCGGTTGAGGAGCCTGAAATTAGGGCCACTAATACAAATATCACTCCCGCTCTCCCTGATATAGATTTGAGGGATGAAGGCTGTGGGCAAACCCCTGAAGTTATCAAGAAGTCCCGGAGGAAAACACGGTAGATTGCACAAGATCAGACCTTCAATGACCAATAATGGAAGAGGAGTACAAAGAAGATTGTCCAAAAGACACATTGACCCCAATCAAATTTGGAGTTTAGAAACTCGTTCGGGTTCGACAGGAAAAAGAAGGCAGCCGGACGGTGATAGGTCTCCGGATGAAGGCAATAAGCATCATAGATGTGCTAATGATCTTTAGTGACTCTTCTACTCTCCTTCTTAATATAAAAGATAAGTTTCAAAGAAAGATATAAGAGTTACAATGCTTTGGACCAAATGAAAATAACAGACTTTTATCATGAACCCGGTAGCCATTCAATGAAACTAAATATGGGAATAAGTAGAAATCTTGTCTCTAAACACTAGAGGAGGAAAAGAACGCCATTCCAGGCATGCACTTGAAACACTTATTGTCATTGAGCCCAGATATTTTGTGTCTGCAAGACATAAGATCGAGTGTGTCTGGTTCATGCAACTTAAATTGTCCTTATGTCTCCCAAGAAAATACTATTCCTATTTTACAGGTAATAATATTAATAGAGGTGTGCTGACACTTATTTCTAAAAAGGTAGAACGGGTAAAGTTCGTCAAAGGGTATTCAGGTAAAAGTGACTGGATAAAATCCTTCTTACTAACAATGGCTTCACTTTTTCTATTAATGCATATGGTCCTAATGAAGCATCTTCTTCCTTTTTTCATGCTATTATAAATGCAAAAGACTGATTCTAATCCTTTGATACTAATTGGCGATTTAAATGTTGACTTCGATAAGCCTCCATCTCGATATCTAATTCAAAAATCCTGAGTGAGTTATGTGATAGATTCAATCTTGTGGATATTGTAAAGAAACTTTCACCCGACGATAGCATATACATGGAGAAAGGCAGATCAGACATCTCGAATTGATTTAGCTCTTGTTTCTTGGTCTATTCAAAGGGCAATAGTAAAT
Organism: Caligus rogercresseyi; assembly: GCA_013387185.1. Taxonomy (NCBI): domain Eukaryota; kingdom Metazoa; phylum Arthropoda; class Copepoda; order Siphonostomatoida; family Caligidae; genus Caligus; species Caligus rogercresseyi. The sequence continues at coordinate 2,023,747 of CP045898.1, forward strand.
GCTTTTTATCGTCCCGAGACATCGTCCGATCATAAATAATCACAATTTGTATCCGCTCAACTGTAAATCGTCGCCGATATTCTATGCCAAAATGGATTCTTGGAGAAGAAAAGTTTGTGCAAAGGCTGAGGAATAATCTAAGCCAATTTCATTTAACTGATTTATCTGCAAGAAGTGTCTATTTGTCATATATAAGGTTATTCGATCCACAGTCGCGAAATATCTTAAGGAGAAAAATAAGGAAAGATTAGAGTTTCAAGAGTCGATAGAAAATATGCTAAGTAACACTTCTCTTTTTGTCCGTTCAATAACGGCAGACATAGCGAACACTTTCAAAGTCGCAGAGGTTGTGCAGATGGAAAGGGAAGAAAAGGTTGAGGCAGAAAATAATAGTAATTTAAGACGCAAATTCTTCATAATAAGGGGAAATATCCTGCTAGTGGCATCAAGAGGATAGAGGATAACGGCGAGGTACTGACAAAAACGGATGACATTTTACAATATTTTATGATAAGTTTAAATGGTGGTCAATACTAATAGGGGCTCCTTCCCAGAAGACTCCCCAGTACACCAAGGCATAAAATATTACTGAGGATAATATCAGAGAGTACATCACCAAAAAACTCAAAAACTGACAAGGCGGCTGGTCCAGATGGATTGACAGCTGGTATAGTTAAGTCTTGTGTGAATGAATTGTCTCCTTACCTTGCTAGGGTGGGTTCTTCAATGGAAATAAATGGAACACTACCTAAAGCTTTAACGAAGGTAGAATTTCTCTCATACCTAAAAAAGGCGATGGTACGCATTTAATCATGGCGTCCTATAACAATCCTAACATATCATACAGGATACTGTCGGGAATCCTGGCTAGTAAAATGGAACCTTTTCTTAGTCAACGGATCGGAGTCACGCAGAAAGGTTTTTTGAAGAATCGGAAGATTTCGGATATCTCGAGAAACATTCAGACTGCCATTGACTCCACTAGTAAAAAAAAAAAGTACGGAGCTATTGTCGGAATTGATTTCTCGAAGGCCTTTGATTCTATTCATCATGTTCACGTGTTGAAGGCTGCTAAAAAATTATTACCTCGAAGTTTTTTAATCCAGTCAGAGCTCTTTTGTGGATGGTTCGTCTACAATTTCGTTAAATGGAAGGAGAGTAAACGGATTGTTTTAAAAAGAAGCTGCAGACAAGGATGTCCCTCAGCGCCTCTGTTATTTATCATGGCTATCGAGGATCTTTTACTTCAGTTAAATAAAATATAAAGGATTTGGGATCAAGTTTTATGATGAACTTCATCTAGTTGATGCTTATGCAGATGACGTGACAATGTTTGTTGAGGCAAATTCCGAATCTCAGTGGTAAGAGGGTCAGTGTCATTTTGAACTTCTTCCGTAATAGGAAAGAGATCCGGACTTCAAATTAATGAAAATAAAACATTTGTTTTGTCTATTGTGTTGTTGGAAGCCGGAAGAAGGAAAAAGGGTAGGGAGCTGTATTTGCAAAAGTAAAGTGGAAATTCTTGGCATTGTCTGGGAGAGACAAAGAATGCATGAAAGTAATTGCGGAAAATCAATGCCACTATCTACAAAAATATCAGTGTCTGGCGAAATTGGAACTACAGAAGAGGATTGACACTTACAACTCACAAATTGTACCTTTAGTACTATATAAGGCAGTTGCTTCTTCTGTATTTGCTGAAAAAGCCGTCACTGAGGAAGAAAAGTGGCTCAATAAACTCTTCCACAGATCCTATTAGGAGCTATTATACTGGCCGCAGCTGCCAGGTAAATTTTTTAATATACGATTACCATTTGGTAACGACAGTAGTGTAACCTGGATAGGAAGAAAAAAAAGAGGGAGAGAAGTGAGGCAAAATACTCCCTCCCTTCTCTTCTATCCAGGTAACATAATTACCAGATTGTAATCGTATATTCTCATATCAAAAGATCAATTTGGGGGGGAGTACGTATTTGCTTATATCTCTAAAGTATAGCGATTTTTAGAACACCAAACATATCAAATGAAAGCTTGGTTAACCAGCTTTAATATTTTGGTATACTAAATCATGTCAATTTAATTAGTAGAGAGTTATATGTACATTAAAAAAAGCCTATCTCGCGTACAAAATGACGCATATAAGGATTATAAATGCGTCAGAGACAAAGTAAAATTTTGAGAGGATACCTTGACGCACATCTAAGAAACACATTATGATTTATTTTTTTCATAATCGATTTCTTATAGGTCAATACAGGCTCTGAATCATATGATGTAACTCAGATTGTACTGAATTCTGAATTGATAGAATGCAACAAGGTCATTTTTGGATTTATCATCTAAAGTTTTACTAAGCTCAAAAGTACTATTTACTCTGAAGCGAACAAGTCATCTTCTACAGGCGAGTGAAGTTAATTGATACAAAAAAGCCATGAAATAAGCTAACAATACACACTCTCTTTCTTGCTTTGTTTTTACTGAAAAATTTGTTTTATTAAAAACATCAAAAACGTCTGGTAGTAAATTAGATTTCCTTTAAATTAATAATTATTATAGAAGTCTGTAACGTCCATCATTTTGAAGAAATTGCGAAAAACTATATTTTTACTAAATTTTTAAAACTTTGACCTCGTTGCGCGACCTCGTAATGTTGACCGATTTGTTCAAACTTTGTATGTAGTCTTCTTTTATCACCAGAAACAGAAAATCCACAAAGTTGCTAACATTTCAAACAACAAAATTAAGAAAAATAATAATATAATATATATATATATATATATATATATATAATATATATATATAGATATATATATATAGTAATAAAAAACCATAGTCGTGGTTTTAATCTTGTTTTTTTTTTTTTTTTTTTTTGGTCTAGTACAACTTTTATAGACTTGTCAATTTATTTTATATTAATGTAAGGATATACATTTGCCTTTTAGACCTAGAAAAATAAAAAGTAAAATAAATTGTTAAATTGATAATGTATTTTAGAATTGCAGACTAATAATTCATGATTATACACATTCACCAATGCTACTTTCTATGATGGCTTTTTCCAATTTTATTTGCCCTTTTTGTGTGAACGCAATGAGGCAATCTGCATTGATTGTGGCGGGTAAAGTCAATGAAGAGGAAATATGTCTGCCCTATATTTTAATGTATTTGTGTCAATAGAAATTCAAAGAATGGATTTGTTTGAGAGCCTGGCTACAAACCAATTTACATTTATAGACATTTAGTATTTCATGATGAAGAAATCTTTCGTTGAGCTCATCTCAAGGATGATTTAAAGGAATGACAGAGGCAGTGATAGATTATGATGTTCGTTGACCACGAGGATAAACCGAAGCTTACGATAGATAATTAAAAACACAGAGAGCTGATTCCCTTCAATGACTAAAGTAATATTTGAAGAATCGATAAGAGGTCTTTGGATAAAAACTAACCAATAATAATTCACATTTTAATGGTTTTTAATTTACATTTATAAGGTTAAATTCGACATATTTACCCCTTTATATGTATCATAGCGAATATAAAGTTCCGAACCAACATATTGTATTTGCTGAAGATCGATTTATTTGTAATGGTTTCCATAGATGAGGAAATACAAAAAAAATAAATAGAGAGTTATAATTCATATTTGTTATTATAAAATTAGATGAGTGATGTTATATATCATAATTTAAGTATATTGTATTATCAATATATGAAATATATTTTCAATTTTATTGTATTTATCAAATCAAAGTCCATAACCAGTAATTTATCAAAATCCCCCCTCCCTCTAAACAAACTATCACCAAATAAAAGTAATTTATATAAATGCAAATTCCATTATTGATATAGAGAAGTAAAAATTAGTTTTGGATCATTAAATGTCTTTTTATTCCGGCAATTTGTCTATGTGAAATGAGACTAAAGGGAAAATAATTTGGACACGATGTAGTTATTATGTTATTCAGGTTCATGCGGTGACAAATCTAGCCAACCACCAGCAAGAGGAATTTTATTATTATTTCAAAAAATGAAGGGTGATCTGTAGTGATGGGTCACGGGTAAAACTCGTTTTTTAATACTCGAGTTTTATTTAGTAAGTAAAAAAAAGTCTTCTAATACTCGACTCGTGCATGAAATCGAGTGCTTTTACTCGTTACTCGGAGGAAAACTCGTTACTCGGAGAAAAACTCGTTACTTGGAGAAAAACTCGTTACTCAGAGGAAAACTAGTTACTCGGAGAAAAACTCGTTACTCGGAGAACACCTCGTTCCTCGGAGACAAACTCGTTACCCACGTGTAAATTTCTTATTCAACGAAAAACTCGTCCCTTCAAATAATATGTATGGGCCAATCAAGAGCTTCAAAAGGCATTGATTCTTAATAATAATTAGTAATGAGATGGTCTTGTTATGGTACTTTATGTAATGAATATGTTGTAATTTATTGTTTTAAATAGATTTTACTGTTCGTTACCAATCATCCTAGCTTCATAAAAAAAATATATAAGCAATACATCATCTAAAAGTCAGGAAACGACCAGGATACGTTTTTTCGCCGGTATCCGGACCGGGACTTTAATATATTCGTTCCTTTATAATTCTGAAAGAGACGACATTAAAAACAGAATTTTTCCTATTAATAAAAAAAGAAAGTGAGTTTTTTAGAAAAAAAATATTTCTTTGAAATATCAAAAATTAGTTTCTAAAAAAACGTACTCACTTTTAGAATGACGAGGGAACGAATATATTAAAGTCCCGGCCCGCTGATTTTTAGACACCGGTACGGAACGTTCAAAAAACAGCCTGGCCGGGTGCCCGGTCGTTTCCTGATATAATTATTTATATATATAATATTTGAGCTTTGAATAAAAAAAATTCTTCCTTTTATATGCATATATAATAGTAATGTTTTTGAATGTCTTTTTCTTTTCAAGCAACTGCAAATGGAACAATCCACTGAAGAAGAATCTTCAGTCGCATAAAAATTACTTGGAAACGCTACTAATTATCTCAGAAAGCCTCAATCTAGTGTTTGAGGGGATTTTTTTTCGATCCACTAGTCTTAATCAAGACAATTTTGTTCAAAATATACTATAATAATGAAACAAGTATTTCAACGAACCAGAAGTTTTTTTCTTCGAAGAACTGAATATAATTTAGTCTTTGATATCAAGTAATTTATGATAAAATATAACTTCTAGCTCACAAAACTGTAAATCCTAAAAAATATCAGCTATATTAAAACTGAGCGCGAGGATTTTACAAAATTAAGGACTTTTTTTAAATGAGCAGGAAATCCCGAAAAGCATAGAACTTCTAATTTGTATGTATGATTATTGCATATCAATCAGGATGTTAAAGGATGATCTAAAAAATACAAATATTCCTGGGAGTATCACATTTTTCTTCCTTTTCATATATATTAAATAAAATGAGCTCTTACAAGTATCGAGTTTTTTACGAGTTTTAAATTTTATCCGAGTTACGAGTAAAAACTCGTAAATACTCGAGTAATTTTCTTACTACTCGCCCAAGCTCGAGTTGTAAATTGAGCTCGTGACCCATCACTAGTGGTCTGCATGGAAAGAGATATGATAGAAATATTGCTTTTACATTATAAATACCATTTCTAAAATTTTAATTAAACAAGATTTAAAACATAGCTTTCCTTTACTTTAAGGGGATTTTAAAATGTTGCTTTTGATCAAATTAAGGATTCTTAGAATTACAAAAACATTAATAAAAGAAAAGCTAACTCTATTATTACAAAAAATGTAAAAGGCAACAAATTGTTTTTTTTTCCTTTATTAAAATATATACATCAAAACAGAAAAGCATACATAAATATATAAACCGGAGTAGTTACGTAAGAGAAAATACATGAATAAACATTATAGTTTAAAATTAATACTCCGGGAAGGAATATATATCATCAAAAATAACATTTATACTAAAACAAGCATTTACATATCATAAAGGTGTGTAATCGTCTTTATTAATCCTTAAAAATAACACCTAGTTCTTTCAACTAGTTATGGCGTAAAGGATAATGTTTATAAAAAAAAATATATATATAAAACTTATACAAAAAAAAATAATATATATATACACATATATATATATACAATAAAATCCATTTTAAAAAAATAATAAAGCAAAGCCATTTGACAAAAACAAAAGAGGACTTTATATTGGCGCTATTTTGGAAATGTTTTTTGGCAACTACCGTTGCTGCACCACGTGTGGGGGCGGACCTCAGCTCGGGAAACGAATTCCACAGATCGGCGGCGAAGGCGGAAAACGTTTTTTTCTTTACTTTAAGTGGACAGGGGATTGATCGGCTCGACCTGTTTTTTCTGATGGTAGGTTGGTGCGTGAGGAAAAAATGGTTTTGCCGATGAGACTTCTCTCACCGCACCCTCCATCCGAGCTGGAGTAAGCTTTCCATGTTTCTAGGGCTACAGCTTTCACGGCGATTTCATTCACTGACGGAAGACCTGCTTTGCGAAGTAGGTCAGGAATGCGGATGTGGTCAGTCCTCTTTATTCCTGTAATGGATCTGGCCGCGTCATTAATAGATACTTGTACTGATTTGTACGCAGCAGAGGACGGACTTTCCCAAGTCTCACATCCAAGACGTGGGGGAATGACAGCAGCCGCTGCGAAGCAAATTTTTCCAACTAAAAGACCTCTTGCCAGTTGCCTTAAGTACTCTCCTCTAGGAAGGTGGAGAGCCAGCCTTGCAATAAGTGTCGCTCTTTGTCTGGCAGCTTTAGCAACTCCGTTCTCATGAGGAAGAGTTGTGAAATTTGAGTCGAATGTAGCTCCAAGCAGCTCCAATTCTTTCGAGGGACGAATCAAATTTCCATCAACCAACACAGAGAACGAAGCTAAGTCTTTATTGCGAAGGTTACCCCCGACCATGAGTTGAGTTTTGGAAAAGTTCAGTACAAGACCATTCCCCGCAGCAAATTGAGTAAAAGTTTTGCTCGCAGATCCAATTGAGCCTTAACATGTTTAGGTCTCTACCAACAGCCCAAATGGCAGTGTCATCAGCGTAGCCCGAGTTGTCCTCCTCACCGATACCCAAGCAATCGGGCATGTCAGCCACTAGAACTAAATAGAGTATGGGCCCCAAAATAGACCCCTGTCTCACCCCAAACTCCACCCTCAAAAGGTCGGACAGGGTACCATTCCAATCGACACATTGCTGGCCGTCTGATAAGTAAGATGTGAACCATTCCAATCCCGATCCTTTAACACCTATAGCTCTTAGTTTGGGGATGAGCTGACTCTTGTCAACGGTGTCAAACGCAGAAGAAAGATCGAAAGCAAGAATCCCAACCACATTACCTTCCTGCTTCCCTCGAAACCACTTTGTATGGGCAGTGGCTAGTGCTGCTGCAGACGATCTGCCAGGACGAAAGCCAAACTGAGAATTGGGTAATGCACTCACCTTGGCTAGATGAGACTCCAAGTCACGTTTCACAACCGTCTCAAGCACCTTGGACAGGGCAGGTAATATTGAGACTGGACGATAAGAGGCTGGGTCAGCTGGACTTTTCCCCTTTCCCTTATATATAGGAATGATCTGAGCTGTTTTAAAGCCACTTGGAACTATCCCAGAGGCAAGTGACCGGCTTACAAGATGTGCAATGGGTGCTGCCAGAACCTCTACACCTTTCTTCAGAACTGATACAGGAACTTCATCCATTAGGTATTTATAAGAAATTACTAAAATTTAAAATCTTATCTAAATATTTTTTGATTTAAAGATGTCGACGGAAGAAAACGCACCAATTCTCCAGCGTAGCACCATGATTTGAAGTCGGCCATAGGAACTTGACAAATGGAGCTAAATATCTAGCTGACGCAGCTAGTATAATGGTTCTCAGATCCTCTTCCTTTATTGGTTGGTACAGAGTTAGCTTTTGAGCTATAAGAGCTTTACCGTTCAAAAGCGCAAAGTCCATTGCCCTCGTTTTGGGTGAGGCACTTATTTTGTTGCTCGAAACTCCAAATAAAATGAGTCCTCTAACATAGCCTTCATTTCCTCTTTCAAGGCCTGGCAGATTTATATTTAGGAAGTATTTTAGAATTGACTTGACTGCATGGCAGTCCACAAAGGCATGAAGCGTGTGGTTGTACAATTTTATGCAATCGGTTGAAATTTGTAACTGAACTGTAAACTTCCTATTGTCGAAGATTCCTCGTAACGATGAAACAATCATTTCTTCCACTTGAAAGGGAGATCTAATCAAACACGGTGTATGTTCCAAAGTCGACCAATCTCTTCCTCATAACTAAGTTCATCCATCTTGATATGCCACGGGATGGGCATAAGATCATTCTTTGATGAACGCGCTAGGGGAAATGGGAATCTCCCATCATTAAAAACGGACTGGGAGCTTATATCATAAACAGATAAAACATTGCCAGTTATGGTTATTTCTTCTAAAACTGAGGGATCGCTAAGATGATTGAAAAAGAACTTTCTATTCCTATTTTTCTTAAAATGTCGATAACTGAATCATTAAAATATGAGGGTTCTCTCATCCAAATGATTCGATGTGCTGCTCCCCAAACTGGAGAAATATCATCAATTAATTTATTCGATAAGTTAGTGCACATCATAAGCATATTGTAGAGATCATCCTTAATAGTCCTTCTCCATTTCACTGTTGGATTTCTTGAAATGTCCGTAAAAAATTTCGTATAAATTTGGGCAAAATGTTGGAGAGTCGAGAAATCCCTCCTCCAAGAAAGCGTTTCGGGCGTTTCATGATCTCCACGTAATTATTAAAGAACAAACCTTTCAGCCATCGTTCTTCTTCTTTCGCCGCCTTTCTGCAAATAAAGGGTTTGCAGAAGCTTTGTAAATAACTAAGGGAACAACTTGCATGTTGTACATTTGTACTCTTTTTTGTAAGTTTAAGGTCTTCCATTTAGAGATCCGAAAGCCAATAAATGTTGAAACTTCAGACCAGTTTTCTCATGAAATCCATTTCGACCCCATTTAATCCCTAGAATTTCGACTGAGTTTGAAATTGGGATGGAATTGATACAGAATCCTTCCTGAGGGTTCCATGCACCAAGAGGAAGAATAGTTGTCTTTTTCCTATTAACAGCCAGACAAGACTTTTTTTTAACTTCTCGAAAAAATTGAGAAGGACTTTAATTCTTGCAATAAGTTGTACCTCTGAATTACCTTCAAGGGTTAGGGAACCGTCATCTGCATAGAGATCAATTAAATGTCGAGACCCAGCGAAGTCGATGCCGAATCCTCCATACTTTCTATTAATTCCTCTAACGAGATCCTCGACTGGAGCTATTAATATAAGGGGGCTGAAGGGCACCACTGTCGGCAGCTCCTTTTGAGGATTATAGGCTTACTTTCAATGCCATTAATTGAAATCGGGGATGCTCCGTTTTTTAGCAAGGCTCTCACCGGGTGAAAAAAACTGCTTTGGGAGGAGTTTTTCACTGCCCTCATAACTTGACTATGTATAATGGTATCAAAGGCCTTTGATAAGTCCACTGCAATCACAGCTCCATATTTTCCTCTCATCTGAACTGAATCAATAGAAGACTGTATGTTTCTAGATATATCAGAAATCTTATGACTTTTTAAAAACCCTTTCTGTTCAACTCCGATTCTTTCATTGAGGATTGGTGCCATTTGCTTGGCCAGGACACCTGATAGAATTCTATAAAACTCATTGAGCACCGTTATCGGGCGCCAGTCACTAATTCAGAACCATCCCCCTTTTTGGGAATGAGAGCTATTCTTCCTTAGTGATTGATTTTGGAAGTATACCTTGTTTTTCCATGAATCTTCCGATTTTTTGTAGGTAAGGCACTGCTTCTTTAGTGAAATGAGTAAATATTTTCCCAGTGATCCCATCAGGGCCACAAGTTTTATCATCTCTGTAATGCTTAGAGATGTAGTTTGATATTTTTCCTCCGGTGTATAAATAATTATTATCTTTAGGTAATTTTTTTAGTTTTTTTGGATGATGATAGATTAAGATTACCGTCTCTTGGAAGCGTTGTGGAAATAATTTAAAATGTCCTGAGGCTTTGTTAGCACTGTTCCATTATCATTGATCTTTTGAATTCCTGAGGCAGATATTTTATCACCAATCTTTGGGTTTTGGATTTTTGTGTACGGACAGCTTTCCAAATTATATTTTGCACTCCTTTCTGCCTCGACAACTTCAGCAATTCTGAAGTTTATGTATGTCCTTTGACGCGTGCGGACGTGTCATCGGCGTGAATATATTGTGAATTATCAGTGGTGTGCCTTAAGTGCAGGACTTCAATATACATTGGACGTCTTCACACTTAGAGGAACTAAAACCACGGACCCTTCATAACATTCAACCGAAGCTTTATCTTCGGGAAATCCTTTGTCACCCAGGATTGGAGCTACGAAAATAAGGTGTTTGTATAAAATACAATTATTATTTATACAGCGTAGGAGATACACACTCCTTCGGATCTCCCTTTTTCTTTTTTTTTCTCTGTTGGAGGAGCACGCTCTTCTTATTTGAGCCCTTTAAATATTATTTAAACACCTTCTTACCTTCTGTTTTTATTATTTGACCAAGATACATCGTTGATACTCTCCGGCTAATACTTTTAATTATGTCTACAAACAAACCTCCGGATCAAAATACAAATGATTCTTCTAGTTCAGCTAAGAGAATGTATTCTAACCATAGACATATAAAGATATAGAGAGCTGATTGGATCCTTCAGAGAATACGTCATTGTGACTAATAAAAACTTTTAAAAGGATATACAGTAAACCCTTGATATAACGAACTATATGGGGGGAGGGCAGGGTCGCTATATCTGGAAGTTCGTTAAAGGGGGGCTCTGGAGTGTAAGGTATATCCTGCATGAATGACGACGAACTGCCGCTGGATACATTTGGCAGATTAGTGGAGGAGGTTGAAGTCACAGACACACTGCTGGTCTCAGACTCTGTCCTAGACCTATTCTCGGCTGGGGAGGGGCCAGCCTTGAAGAAGTCAGAGATCTTCGTCTGTGTCTTCCTCTGCTGCACTTCACGCATGGGTTCAAACCGCATGATCCGCAGCAGCTCGTAATTTGGGTTTGGTAGCCTTAAATATAACGAACTTGGGTTCGTTATATTCGGGGCTTGTTCGGTCATGGACAAAAAATGTTCGGTATCCTCAGATATAACGAACTTAAGTTCGTTATATCTGAGGCTTGTTCGGCTAGCTCCAGGAGGTTCGCTGTATCCGAAGTTTCGTTATACAGAGGGGCGTTATATCGAGGGTTTACTGTAGAGAGTTTATTCTCTTCATCATTTATAGATTATATCTCTAAGATCAGCTTCCGATGACGTCTTATAAATTACCTTGTTTATTTTGCACACACAGAAACATTAGAACGCTGTTTCTCTGCCATTGAAGGGAATCAGCTCTCTATATCTTTATATCTCTATGATTATAACGTTCTCAAAGGAGATAAACGCACTTTTAGGGTGCAGATGTTCAAGTTAATTTAACAAGAGACTTCAAATGGGAGATCTTTGTCCTATTGATAGAAACAGAAGATGGAAAGGCTTACAAAGGAGAGTGTGTTTAAGCATGTTAATATTAAAGCGCTAAAGTAAAGTAGCGCAACAAGAAAATGTAAACAAAAAAATGAGGACAAACCGTAGTTTATTTTTTATCAATAGGTGCCGCTTATCCATTTAACATTTCATTCAATGTTAAAAAAATAAACTACGGTTTGTCCATTTTTTTTTGTTTACATTTGTTATTATTTGAAACAGTTGCTTCATCAAACACCCTCTAGCGCATATTAAAGAACTACGGTGATCCATCTCCTTTTTGAAAAAAAAGAAGGTTTTGTCCTGGTAGCGTCACTTTACTTTACGCTTTAGTTAATATATACGATGTTGCAATGTTGTACGGATTTAAAGAGTTCGAGATTGCAGGGGCTAACCCAAGATTTGGAAATGGGCAAGCATGTATTTATACCAATTATCCAATTGATGAACGGAGCCGTATTGAGTTGTTAAAAAGAGCCATCAAATTAATGTGAAAAACGCCCGCTTGTGAACAGAACGCAAAATTGAACGGAACGCTGAACGGAATGCAACTTTTTTTTGAACGCTGAACGTTGAACGCAAAAAAAAAGAGTTTTGCGTTCAGCGTTCAATTTTTCCAAACATTTCTTGGACTTTTGGAAAAAAGTCATCACTACGCAGTACTTTTTTTGGTAATTCTTTTCTAAAAAAAACGTCATCACTACGCATTACTTTTTTCGGAAATTATTTTCTTTAAAAAAAAACGTCATCACTACGCAGTACTTTTTTGGGAAATTATTTTCTAAAAAAAAAACGTCATCACTACGCATTACTTTTTTTAATATTTGAAACGCTGAACGCTAACGGAACGCTGAACGCAAAAACATTGAACGGAACGCTAATTTTTATTGAACGCTGAACGGAACGCTGAACGCAAAAAATCTGAACGCTCACAAGCCTGGAAAAACCAAACATCACAATTGATGAAGTCACCTTTCGTTTGAAAGGGATTGAAGGAATTACGGCTGTTAAGAAGAGGAGAATGAAGATAACTCTTGTCAATACTTTCAAAATAGTGGATGAACAAGAGTAGTCAATTCCATGAAACATTTTGGCGAAGTCATTGAACATTACCCCTAAAAGAAACACTGCGGATAATATTGCCCGAAGAAAATATTCGAAATATAAAGAAATATGGAGAGACAGTGTCTATGTTGTCGATATGGTTCAGATCCCTCTACATTACCACAAATTCTTCCTTTCCAGGGGAATTAATAGAGCTGAAATTCCAGGGAGTGAGACTTCAATGTCAAAAAAGTTTTAGTTTCGGGCATATGAAGCACTACTGCATGGATATGCGAGTCAAAACTTTTCATTACGAAAAAGCACTCAAACAAACATTATTGGAGCGTAGTTCTTCTGAAGAACAACCAGATAGTCGAATAATATGCCCTAGTGGTAATGGTATTGAAATGTTGGATAAGAATGACCCTAAAACAAGCGATCCGGTCCCTATTATATCCTTAGAAAACGTAGCTCAGATTGAGAGCTCAGAAATAGAAGAAGTCTATGAAGATAATGAATCGGTTGGGAGACCTACTGATGAATAGAATTGCGTGGTGCGGAGGAAACAATAAGTGATAATCAACAGATAATAGTAGCTTCAAAAGAAGGTGCGAGTGGAACCTTCACCAATTCAGATGACACAAATTCAACCCTTCCTTCCTCTAATCTTAATGAGAGAGAAATGACTGCTTCGGAAAGTCCCATGAGACCTCGCAAATCTCATTTGGACTTAAATAAAATAATTAATGGGCGAACCCGATCAATATTGGCAGGCAAAAGAAATAGGCCTGACACGGATTTTTCAACTAGAAAAGGGAAACAGGCAAAAGGCTCCAGGGCATCCTAAAATATATTTGTAAAAAATGTCCATTTTTAAACAAGAGACAATTTTAACCACTGGATAAATCACTCTTCGATACAAGACATTTTAACTATAAGCCTAAATATATTTAGTTTTTAATCTAATTGTATATCCCTTTTAAATCTCATTTTTACATGAAGCATATACAAACTAAAATTACGGATTTTATTCAAGACGAGTTACTTCTGAGATACTCTCAAATATGGGATTAAAAAGAATCGTCTCTCTTAATACTAGAGGCGGCTTAGACAGAAGATCTAGACATGGGTTAATGAATCGTCTATTGGAAGTGAAGCCTGACTTGATTTGCTTACAAGACATTAAAGCGCAAGTTGCATCTACGTGAAAATTGAACTGTACTTTATGTAAGCCAGGAATGTTTCGATGTTTTTTCACTGGATCGCACTCAAGAAAGGAGTTTTAACCCTAATTTCGAGGAAGATTGGAAAAACTGTGCTAGTAAGAGAGCTTTCATCTATAAGTGAATGGCATAAATTAGTATAACAATAAATGAAATATCCATTAATGTAATAAACGTCTACGGCCCTAGTGAGAAATCTCCTACGTTTTTCCAGTCCATAATAAATGCCCAAGTAAACGATCAACTGCCATTTCTTCTCATAGGAGATCTGAATGTAGATCTTGATAGAAGACAATCAAGTTATCCTAACTTCAATTACCTTCAAAATCTGATAATGAATTTTGCTTGGTAGACTTGACCAAAAGATTTTGCCCGGAAGATAAAGTCTCCTGGAGGAGAGGAATCCAATCATCTCGAATCGACATGGCCCTTTGTTCACCGAGTTTGATACCAATGTTCAAAACAGCCTCCTACAATTCAGAATCGTCATCAGACCACAAACTAATATGTTTAGATTTTCATTGTCAAAGAAAAATTTCATCACCTAGAATACCAAATTGGATGTTCGAGGACGAAATCTTCAAGAAAAAATTGAGAGATAATTTGAAAATAGGATTTAGAAAATCGACTAATTCACAACATACTGCAGATAATTTTTTAAAGGCAATATTCGCCACAACTCATTTTTTAAATTTAAAAAACACATCCAACAAAAAAACTTTTAATATACAAGTCGAAAGAGTTTTAGACAGTAGTTCGGTTTTGTTCGATCATTTCTGGCAGATTCTTTAAATTGGTTGAATGTTGCTCTGAAATTCAATAAGAGTGAGGGAATAGTTATCCAAGGCTCAGGACTTGATACTTTTTCAATCAAACGAGCAGACTTGCTGACATTCGCGAAAAATGGTCGCTTGTCGTTCGTTTGTCATTCATTGAAGTTATCGTTCGTTTAAGATTGAATCATTGTTTGTCGTTCGTCATCCTGAATAAAAGTGACGGCGTTTTTTTAGAAAGCAATTTTCCCCATCAAAAGGATTTAAAAAGTACAACACTAAAGTCTGTGGAAAATACTTTTCTTCATTTTGGCGCTAGGGGTAGACATTCATAAATATTTTTGAATAGTATCAATTTGCAGTTTACTTTCTGATTTTTTTTAACTACGAACGACAAACGGTTACAAATGAACCACAAATCAAAAAGTCTACAAAGAGATATTACCCTTTATTTAAATTATTAAGGTAGTCATTTTCAGTGTGAATATGGACATGGTTTTACAGTGTAGACCCTCATATACTCTCCAACTATTTCTAGATTGCTCCAGACAGGAGTTCAGGAGCTGGATCACGCTGGGCACCCAAAGAAAACATACAATTAGAACATGGGTGAGTGAGAGAAGAAGAAAAACCTATTCGAGGAGTCCTTCATGATTTCCCGCAATCAGTTGACGAGGGTTGTAAAATTATATCTGGCTTGAAGATACAGCCAAAAGGATAAATACTTATTGAAGATTAAAAAGGAGGGACAAAACAAAATACAAGAGATACTTTTGATGAACCAAGTGTCTCAATAACACATAACAACAAACTTTTTTAAAATATTTATGCTTGCACAAATTGTGCAAGCCAATGTAACAAATATACCAAACAATAAAAAACGTAAACTTTAGTCTAAAAAAATAACTCAGATTTTTTCGATGAAATAGCTGACGAATTTATTAACTCGAAAGATATTAAACATTCCTTTATAAACTATAAAAAACAATAGTGGCACCAAGTCCAGATGGATTCATAATTCAATTTTACCAAAGACGTTATGCATTGCTGTCCCTTTGCTAGCTTTAGTTTCAAATTAGCGATAGATAAAGTGGTATTTGAATCGTTGATCACAAAAGGACGTTTCATCTTGATACCGAAAGTCGGTAAAGATCTATGCTATCTAAGAAATTTACAGACAACACGGTTTAGGAAAAAATGAACCATGAAAATAGACCAAGAAGAAATTTCCCAAAAAGAAAATGATGAAATCAAGGAAAAATGGCCAAAATAAACTTAACCTCATCTCATTGAAGTCATTTATTTATAATTGCAAAACACATATTTTAATCATTATTACACAATTTATATAATAAATTTTATTTTTGTTCAATACTTAGTTGTCTCAAAGTCTTGCCTATCCATGTTTTTAGGCCATTTTAGGCCATTGAGTCTACATTTTCCTTTTCTTTTTGTATCTTTCTTCCTGGTCCATTTGTTTGGGGCCATTTATCCCTAAGCCAGTTTTCCCTGACCATTTCTTCTGGACACCATCAAAATTCGGCTAAACCTTTTTTACTTATCTACTTTTATCTATTTATATATATTATATATATTATATATATAGATATATATTATAGATAGACAGCATTAGATCAAATGGTAATAAAATAAAGTAAAGCCTTTTGAAAAAATTAAGTTTTTTTTTGCCGACTTTATATCATCAATTTGTCAGAAAAGTTGGCGGAAAAATGCGTCACCATATACTTCCTTATTTATCTGTCATTTCATACATGTGTTTATTTTATATAATCGTAAGTAATTTATACATTGGCCTATGTTTATGGACAATTCCAATAATAATTAGATATCCTACATATATCTATAAATTTTACAGTTATTGCAAAAATGCAAATAAATTAAATTCCATACAAAATACTTCCATGCACGATTTTATTTTTAGTGAAGGAAAGGAATTGGATATCCATATTTATGGGCTAAATATTTTTTTATCAAGTAATAATTATGGGTTTCTGTGCAAAAATAAGAGCTTATTATTTTATCGAGTTTAGCATTAGTAGTAGATGTAAAATTATTTCACAATATGTGTTATACCTACATTGCATATTTTAAATACGAGACACTTTTTTCTAAGGATGCATTTAAACCACCTCATAAAACATTATTATTTTTTTCATGGCATGGATAAAAAAATTACATAATTAAATAAATATATTATATTGATTTTTATTTTTTATTCAACAGTTCATGATAAAATTTGTATACAAAACGATATAAAAAACAGATGTTAATATGTATTAAAAACCCACAACAAATAAACATTATAGTTCATTTTTTTTTGTCTATATGGTTCGATAAATTGCATCCGTCAATCCCGCGGAGTCATTAGGCATGCAGTCTTTCAGGGCAGGATGGAGAAGATGGTGGTTGCTGAGAGGCATATTTGAAAAATGTCTGTTTTATAACCATATATACTTTCCATATTTCAAATACCTCCAAATGCCTTTTTATCAAGTGGTTTGAATTCAAAATAGTTCCATTTATTATTATCACCCTATATACCGAGAACCAACTGTTTTCCATTTGCCATATGTGTTTTTAATGTTTTGGTGTTTTACTTCATTAAATGATATATGTTCGTCAACGGCTAAAGTTACGAACGTATATATATTATAGTATATATATTACCGATATATATATATATAATAAGATCTGTATATATTTTAAATATTAAATATACTATATGTATATCTATATAATTATTATATATATAATATATATCATATATTACTAATATCTATATCATATATATATATATATATATATTATAGATATATATATGATAGTATCGAATGATAAGGATCCGTTGAGAATGGGAGATACACGACTTATTTTAATAGGAGAAAAACAACAATGACAAATCAAGGTCAGCTTAGCAGCTGCCTGGTCAAAATAAACATCATAAAAATAGTGATGCACTGAAGCGCTACAGTATTCCCCCCCAATGTTTTACGAAGTTAAGCATGATATCTTATAGGGAACTTGACCTGGCGACCAGAAGAAGTTGTTGTGATGGCGGGGCTTTGTAGAGTTGTTGGCAAGGTCTCTGAAGGTAGGAAAGCCGGCTTAACCCTATCGATGCTGACGGTTTCTTGGGTTCCATCCTTGTCGATCTTTAAGGTTTTGTCAGTGCGGTCCACCACTTTGAACGGACCTCTATAAGGAGGGTCTAGAGCTTTACCAATCGGGGGCGAACGAAGAAAAATATGAGTTGCCTCCTTCAATTCCCGAGGAATAAACCAAGGGCGATGTTGGTCTCTTGTATCTGTCGGTGCTATCCTTGACATAGTCAGTTGTAATCGTTCGGCAAAATTGGAGACATCCGCAACAGACTTTGTTGAAGTTTTTCCAAAGAATTGACTAGGAAGACGAAGAGATGTTCCATATACGAGTTGACTGGGAGCGTACCCAATGTCTTCCTTTAGCGCTGATCGCATGCCTAATAAAACGTGGGGTAAAGCTTCGAGCCAATTACTATTCGCTGCTCGTAGTGATGCCTTTAATTGCCGATGCATGCGCTCCACCATACCATTTGCTGCGGGGTGATATGCAGTTGTCTTAAAATGTTGGCAGCCCATGAGAAGATTGAGCTTTTTGAAAAGATTAGATTCAAATTGGCGTCCACGGTCCGTCGTTATCTTGACTGGGGCACCATAACGGCTATACCACCCTTCCAAAAATGTCCTTGCGACTGTTTCCGCACTCATGTCCTCCATTTGCAAAGCTTCAGGCCACCTGGTGAATCGATCCACTATTGTGAGCAAGTATTTAAAACCGCGTGTGACTGGAAAAGGGCCAACTATGTCCACATGAATCTCCGAAAATCTCTCACCGGTTTGGTGAAAGCTCCCTACTGGCGACTTGGTGTGCCGTGAGAGCTTGGCCCGTTGACAATGCAAGCATTCCTTGCACCATTGTCGTATGTTTTTCTTCATGGAAGGCCAAACAAAACGATCGGTGACTAGCTTGATTGTTGGTGATGCTCCCGGGTGCGAAAGGCTGTGGAGAGATTCGAAGGCGTTCCGTCTCATTTTTGAAGGGACAAAAGGGCGAGCCGTGCCAGTGGAGACGTCACATATGATGTTTGTAGTGCTTGAAACACATGGAAGTCGCTGGAACTTGAGTGATGTGTCATTCGAAGCCTGTAGTGATAAAAGCTCCTCATCATCTCGTTGAAGCTCCGCCAGAGCCTCCATGTCAAATTTTGACACTGCATTGAGCGCAGGTCTCGAAAGTGCATCCGCAACCTTGTTCTCAGCCCCTCCAACATGACGAATGTCACTAGTGAACTCTGAAATGTAGGTAAGATGTCGTATTTCACGAGGTAATTTTTTATCGGATGAGGATTTAAGGGCAAAGGTTAATGGCTTGTGATCTGTTAGGACGAAAAATTCCCTCCCTTCGATGAAATAGCGGAAATGTTTGATCGCCAGATATATTGCTAGTAGCTCACGTCCAAAAGTGCTATACTTAGTTTCGGGTGGTTTGAGCTTTTTTGAAAAGAATGCCAAAGGTTGCAATCCATTTGGTGTGTCTTGTTGTAAGACAGCACCAACTGCAATATCAGAAGCATCAACCATAATGTTAAGTGGGGCAGAAGAGCACGGGTGAGCTAGAAGAGTAGCATCAGTGATGGCTTTCTTCGCGCTATTAAATGCGGAGATGGCATCAGCAGACCAAGTCAGAGTTAAATTCCTTTCTTTGTGTCCTCCCAACATACAATACAACGGATCCAATATCTTTGCACAGTCCTTGAGGAATCTATGATAAAAAGTTAGCATTCCGATAAACTCTCGCAGTTGACGTAGAGATGAAGGACGGGGAAAATCGACAATTGCTTGCACTGTATCCTGCACTGGCCTGATTCCTTCGTGGTCTATGACATGTCCCAAGAAAACTATTGATTTCTTGCCGAGTTCACATTTGTCAGGATTTGTTATCAAACCGTATTGATGGAGGCGCTCAAAAAGTTTCCTGAGATCTTCCCTATGTTGTGACTCTGAATTGCTGGCGACTAAAATATCATCCAAATATACGTAACAGAAATCAAGTCCAAATAATACATGATCAATAAACCTTTGGAAAGTCTGAGCTGCGTTGCGGAGTCCAAATGGCATACGGATGAACTCAAACATGCCAAAAGGTGTGGTAACAGCCGTCTTGGGGATATCGTCTTCTAGGACAGGGATGTGGTGATATGCTCGAACTAAGTCAACTTTGGAAAATATAGATGAACCTCGTAGACGCGCGGTAAAGTCCTGAATGTGGGGGATCGGATATCGATCTGGAATCGTACAAGCATTCAAGGCTCGATAATCTCCACAAGGTCTCCAGTCTCCATTTTTCTTGGGAACCATGTGCAGAGGAGAGGAATAAGGACTTGAAGACGGACGGATAATCCCCAATTCGAGCATGTGGTTAAACTCGTCTCTCGCTGCTTTAAGTTTGTCGGGAGGAAGTCTTCTAGCTTTGGCGTGAACTGGTGGACCTTTCGTCTCTATATGATGATATATGTCGTGCGTGCAACCTGTATTGAAATTTGCTGGAACCATTAGAGAAGGGAATTCCTTAAAATGTTGTGGAAAGGGTCAGAGGATATTGGAATAGTGGTTAAATTTATTGATGAAAGGGAAGTGGGTATCCCTACAGCTGCTAATTTTGTTATGCCATCAATCAGCTTGGCCCGTCGAATGTCTGGCATTAAGTCAAAATAGCTGAGGAAATCTGCGCCTATAATAGAATGGCTGACATTAGCGATGACAAATATCCATCTAAATGTACGCCGAAGGCCCAAATCCAAGGTGACCGAACGTTGGCCATACGTTGCTATGGGTGTGGCGTTAGCTGCTGTTAGTGTGTATCCTCTAGATTGTTGCCGGTCTTTGAAAGAAGCCTTTATAACGCTTATTTCAGCTCCAGTGTCTACAAGAAATCGTTGCTTCGTATTTCTGTCACTGATAAAGAAAAGACGACTACCGGTTGAAGGAGGGATGTGTGTCGCCATTACATCACTCCTTTGGAGTTTCCCTGCCAAGTGCAAGGACTTACGCATCTATTTGCCTTTTGTCTAAAACGATTATGAAAGTAACACAGTCCCGAAGAGTTATTTCTATTACGGGATCCACTCCTACTGGGTCGACGCCCATTATTAAGGGCAAGGTTCCTGATTGCTTCCTCTAAGCTCGATATTCTCCTTTCAAGCTGTTGGAGACCCGTAGGAGGAGATGCGCCAACCTGCGAGACACTAGGGCAAGAAACCTCCATTATCTTATCGGCCAAGACAGCCAACTCATCCAAACCTGCCGTTGACGTAGTAACCACTGTAGCCACAGTAGTAGGGAGGCGTTGGATGAAAAGGGTTTTTAAAATGCTATCATCCACTGCAGCCGTGCCTATTAGCTGTCGCATGCGACGTAAGAGTTGAGATGGCTTCCTGTCTCCCAGTTCCTCGGTCAACAAGAGCTGTTGAAGTCGACGTTGTTCCGACGCCGACAGCCTCTCAATAAGTGCGTTCTTCAAAGCCTCAAATGGGTCCCTAGACGGAGGATTGATTATTAGATCCCTAGCCTCCGTAGCCACTTCTAGACTTAGGGCTCCCACCACATGATTAAATTTAGACTCTGAAGAGGTAATTCTCTTCGATTTAAAAAGAGCTTCTACTTGCCCAAACCACATTTGGGGGTCGCTGACCCAGAACTCCGGGAGTCGGACTTGTGTAACAGATGAAATGTCCGAGGAGTTGAAAGGCGGGTTCCGTTCCGGGTGTGTTTGCGCCGGAGTAGTGAAGATGTCCCTGGAGTGATGAGGCTCCCGGAAGATCCTGTTGAGGGCTCCTTCGTCGGGATGGTTTGATTCCTACTCTCCAAATCGTGCTTTGCGTCTTCCATCCTGACCTGGCTGCGTGTTTTTTTCTGAAGGGGTCACCAATGTAATCGAATGATAAGGATCCGTTGAGAATGGGAGATACACGACTTTATTTTAATAGGAGAAAAACAACAATGACAAATCAAGGTCAGCTTAGCAGCTGCCTGGTCAAAATAAACATAATAAAATAGTGATGCACTGAAGCGCTACATATATATATATATATTATA
>CP045898.1:2045629-2116781 GCA_013387185.1 Caligus rogercresseyi
TTGCGAGTGATTTGCCTGCATTGCGTCTTTTATCGACAGATAAAGTGATGAAATCAGATGGTACGAAATGTTCACATACATAATCGTGAATGACTTGTCGGTTTCTAGTTAGTCGTATCTCTTGGTCTAATCCTGATCCATTTATTTAGCATTTCAGTATTTTTTGGGGAAGCAATGAAAGGATACATCTGGGTCCTTTGGCATATTAATATATCCTTGTTTACACCGGAGCAGAGCACTTGTATCCCAGTTTGAAACACAGAATATAAAGAACATAAAATAGCACAACACAACCACGTTTTTTGAAATAAATATTACGACTGATATGATGGCCTTTAGGTGTGCTTAAGGGTGTGCCCGTTTATGACGTCATCCTTCCGCTAGTCTTCTAGTATTCTTTGTTCAATGACATAGAGCAATGAATACTTAAACAATCAGGAAAGGTAAAGTCGCGCAACCTTTTCAAACAAAAATTCAAAGTGGGATGGACTAATTTATTTATTGCTGCGTGAATGAAGTAGTGGAAGTGTGTAGAGGAATCGTTTTAGAACTACCTATTTATCTTCAAACTAGACGACAATGGGGAAGGTTTGTGTTGCTCCGGGTTGCAAGAGTGGCTACAAACCAAAGGGCAATGAGGAGAAAAAGAGACGGTTTCATATGTTCCCCAAGGATGAGTCCCTACGCCAACTCTGGACAAAGGCTGTTCCGCGAAAAAATTAGATACCTTCAAGACATTCTGCGTTGTGTGACGTACATTTCATGCCCTCCGATTATAAGCCAGAGTCTACTGACTCTAATCCATCACGTTCAGACAGATCTGGAAAAATTCTTTGTCTTAAGATATTAAAAAAGATGCCGTCCCTTCCAATTTTCCAAATCTTCCTCACTACTATTCAAAAAAAGCCTCCTCCAAAGCGTTCCTCCACCTCAACCTCCTCCTCACGACTCCTTAATGAAAACGAGCGAATTTTAAAAAAGATTAGGCTTTTGAAGAGGCCAACTCATTTTCAACACTCGAAGAGCTTCAAATTAAAATGGATAGGACTTGCCTTCCGAGCGGCGTTCAAGAACATTATGATGAAAAAGATAAAGAACTGGTGTTCTTCAAGATGAACTTAAGTCATGGAGGACCGTCAATAGACTTCAGTCTAAAGATTAATGAAGAAATGATAATCCATATACGGTAAGCCAAACTTCATTCCTTAACCTTCAATATTTATATATTGTTTTTCACATATCAAACTTGACTACTCCTCAGTATTTTTTATGAATACTGATTCATACAACTCGATGACTTTATTCCCTGCTATGTTGTATTTTTTCAGGGTGAAAGATAGAAATCTATCTTTTAATCATCTCGAACATATCACCAAGAACAATCACATCACAAAATGTGACCCCTCCTTAAATTCATTGGCGATTGGCTGAAGATTGCTCGAAGAAACTGATGTCAAGTACGTTCTTCTTGGTCCCATCAATTCAGATTGTATTGAAGCTCGGTTTGGACTTTATAAGAGAAGATTGGGACGAACATTGAATTAAGCGTGCGGCCAATATTTGGATTCAGAAAAATGCATTCGAATGAAGAATATCATAAGTTTAGGCAAATTTCACTGAAAGATCTGGAATATCATTTTTCTATGGATATAAATTCAACAATGAAAAGATTAAGTCTTCTTCTTTAAATATATTTTCCAATTTAAAACATTTTACTTTTAAAGATTCATTCAAATATATTAATGACGTATCTATAGTTTACTTTTGTTCTGGTTATATCACGCATTACTTATGTAAAACTATAGCCTGTCATTCTTGCTACAATTTATCGACAGCTTTAAATAACAAATTCGATGTAAAATTATTCTCCTTAGAAAATATTGATGATGAAAGTAAACTTTTAGATCAAATTAATCGAGGTGGGCTAACTCGTCCTTCTGATGTTCTTTTTTTAACGTGTTCCTTTGTTTATGGATTTTTTCAGAAATTCAAAAAGTATCTTCAAAGAGTTGATTTCTTCTTCAAAAAATATTTTGTTCTTTCGTTTATTAAACTTTTGGAAAATGATACTTACGCTTTGGAAATTATTTTAGCAGAATGCGAAGAAGACCATTCCTTTGAAAAATTTATTCCACAAATCGCTGCTAAAAATTTTAATTGTATGTCCAAAAATTATGTTTCGGAAATCAATGATCAAATTCACAAAAACAAAAGAAAAACAAGCAGTCAAAATATGACAAATAATTCTAAGAGATTGAAAAACTTAAAGGAGAATAAACAAAATGTATGTATGTTATTATAATTTTGCAGAATGTCTTAAATGTATCTATGTTTATTTAATATATGTCCATAAAATTTGTAAATAGTAAAAAATATATATTTTGTTCTCAAAATCCTAATTTGTTATGAAATTAATAAGGAAAGGGGAGAATGTACGCGTATTCTCCTTTTTCCTTTTTAGATCCCTCAACGTATTTTCCTCAGAGCCTTCTTTTCCTTATTGTTTTAGTATTCATTGACATAGATTATCAGCCTTTTATTAATGGATTTGTATAGCTTGGGTAATTTTTGTTTGCCTCTTCTTTCTTTTGTTTTCTTTTCTGGCTGCCACTTTTGTGCTTATATGCTCCTATGAGCAAGACATGTATAATATACAGAACTGATCAGCAGAGCTGTTTTCTATGCTCTCTCAATCAAATGATTAGATTGCATTAAGAGTTTCGCACCAGATACAATGTCTCATCATGGCAGGGCCCGCCCCATTACGTGATGAGAGAGGTGCAGTCAGCTGACTGCTGGAGAAGCACTGAGCAGAAAGGAGTGAGCACTTTGCATTTAGCAGTCAGAAACATATTACCCCAGCAAAAAAAAGACAGACAGTGAGACGGAGACACCATACCAGTCATTGAATTTAAAAAATATTTTAATTATCATTACGAATCTTCATGTTGTGCACAAATGATGTTAGATTGTTTATCCTTCCTTTTTCTTTTTTTTTTCCCGGTAGCTCGGGTCCCTCATCTCTCGGGTCCCAATGCATATGCAATGCCTGCATTGGTGAATGCAACGCGCCTGGTCTGAAGGGATTATAAATGAATAGACGAACGTTTTTTTTGGGTTGGCGTTCGTCCGTTAAATATAATTGCGTTATTTTTATACTTTTCCAATAAGAATGTTATGTTATTTTAAACTGAATAATTGATTGTCAAGATTTGTCGACTAACTTATATCAACAATTAAAATGAAATCAATGTTTTACAACTCGACCCAGAAATAGCCAGAAAAAAATGTAGCAGAATATCAATCAGGTCTCTTGGACCCGGCTTATCTTATTGGATATAAATCGATCGAAAAACCGTTCGAAAAAATCATCAGCCTATTGTGTCTTTCACACATTGGTTAAAAATTAATAGCAAATCTTTGACTTGGATATAAACTAACCCAAAATACATAGAGATAAGGTATATCAGAGAGAAGGAGTTCAGCCTGCTAGGACAGAATGAGATTATGACATCACTAATATACTATTATGTTATAAATTTTCACAAGAGTTACTAAATAAAGTTATATTTTTAC
The DNA here is from genome assembly GCA_013387185.1 of Caligus rogercresseyi. NCBI lineage: Eukaryota > Metazoa > Arthropoda > Copepoda > Siphonostomatoida > Caligidae > Caligus > Caligus rogercresseyi. Next base: position 2,049,206 of record CP045898.1, read on the forward strand.
TTATAAATTTGTTTTAAAAACACCAATATGAAACATAGATCGTAGAAAATTAATAGGATCTTATTCTAATGAAAACATAGATTATACCGTGTAACAAAGTTTTGTCCTTGAGTTGAAACTGTTATTTTCTATTTGCCTATGTCCAGCAAACATGAAAAAATACTTTTTAATAATTTCTCATTTTGCTTTTGTGTCCTGGATAAAAATATTTGTGAAATTTACAATTTTCATCATTTCTAATGGTTCAGGCCCAGTTATCTGGTGGAAAGTAAGAATAACCACAAATGTCAGTAGTATTTTTTTTATATATCTGTGCATTTCAAATCCGTTTTTATAATTTATATACTTTCGTATTAATCGAAAAAATCGGCTATATATTTCAAAAAGTTGACCATATTTTAGTGTTTCTATTTAAGCGGTGATATATTTTGTTTCGAGTCTATTGACTATAATCAATATGTATATATTTTGGATATGTCAATGCATTTTAGAACAGTTTTATAATTTCGATATCTGGCATGAAAGTAAAGAAAAGATCAATTTAGTAGACGAAGTATTGAACATATTAAGTAACTATTTTTAGGTGATTATTGAGGTTGCATTTAATTATTGTGATTTGTTACGAGAAAAAAAGAGGTTTGCCTTTTTATTTACATATAATTATTTACAAGTGTCAAAAATAATTTATTTTTTAGAGAGTTACTGTGATTTGGAAAATTGCATTTCAATATTGTTATCAAATTATTTAAGGAACTTGCCAATAAAAAGCAAACCGTTTTGTTTTTCTTCGTATTTCATATTTAAATACTAATAACATTTGCGGTTATTCTTACTTTCCACGAAGATAACTGAGCCTGAACCATTAGAAATGATGAAAATTGTAAATTTCAAAAAAGGTCATAAAGTCCAAACCTTTTTTCGGACAAAATTTTAAGTGGCTTTTTGGAATCTACGTAAAAAATGAGACTCAAATTAGGAATTCAGCCAAAGGAAAAACAAAGACCTTAATTTTGTTATATAGTGTTATCTAACGAATTACTTAATTAGAGGCAGGAATTGACATAACCCTCAACGCAACCTCGTTAATCAACCAATCATGAAGCATATTTCGTTATACTTAATGAAAACAAATATTAAGTAAAAATTACTTTATTTAGTAACTTTTGTGAAAATTTATAACATAAGAGTACATATATTAGTGATGTCATAATCTCCATTCTGTCCTAGCAGGCTGACTCATTCTCTCTGACATACCTTATGTCTATGTATCTTGAACTAACCTATCGTGGTCTCGATTTAAAAACAACAACTCGATCCAGTTATTTGAAGATAAAGTTTTCATTATTCTTAAAAATACACAATTGATTATTCCCGTAGGTTGCAAAAAGATTAGCTCACTAACTATCATGGTTTTTATATTAACCCTTAAATGCATAAGTGACCCTGTGAGTTGTTTTCTGAAATATCTTCGTAATGAAAAATATTATTATTTACATATTCCAGGTTATTCCTCAAACAACATGTTTTATGATACTGCCATTTACATTTTTAACTTACCTTTATACATTTTAAAGAAATTGTAGTTTTTGTATTACAGGTAGTTTGTCTGAACTGCATACAGTGATGAGACAAGACACGTTTTTCTATTGATGGTCTGGTAATTTTCTTTTTCAAAAAAGTTAAAAAGTAAAAATAAGATATTTCAAAACATGAAATCATTTTGATTGGTCCTAAATAAATACTAAATATTATACAAGTGATTATCTTAACCAAATGACAAAATGGCATTAAAACACATTGATTCTAACATGGGTCATTTTTGACCCACTTATGGAAGAGTGTAGGGTCCAGTCACTCATGCATCTAAGGGTTAAGGAGAAAACAGCTTAGCATTGTTATGGGCTACAAATTAATAGAAGCATTGAAGAACATATTTACAAATATTTAAAATTAAACCATTGCAACCGAATCTACTTAGGCCATTACATCGTTGAAACATATATTCTGACATTTTATGATGAATTTAGAAGAAATTACTTTTCTTAGATCCATATTAAAATAAAACAAACTAAGGTATTTTTCTATACTATCTTGTACCGCAATCATTAAATGAAAGGGTCGAAGAAAGAGTTTTCCAGTACTTAAATTTCTCTTTCATTCATTTGAAGGTAAAGTTTTCATTATTCTTAAGAACTGCAAAGTACACAATTGATTATTCCCGTCATTTCTTAAGTTTTTTTTATATTTTTTTACACATTAATAGTTTGTTAATCATAAAGAAACTTTAAGCTAAAGTCCAGTTTTCCCTTCAAGAAATCAAGGGTCATGATAAAGTTTTGCCTACCAAGACAGCTAAAAAAGAGAGGTTTTGTAAAAACACTGACTTGTCATATTCACGTCGTTTATATTTATATCTTCTAAGAGCCCCTGGATTGATTCTAGTTGTAAAGCGACGTGAAATGTATAAGACGATGATGTACCAAACCCAAAAGGACTGTGATCCCTGATGCAGTGGCAAAACTTAATTAAAATGATTACCTCGAAAAATAAAGAGAAAGAGTTGAGAGAGATATGTGTTCTTTATTTGAAGTGAAGGTGACAACTGTGTACTCTTGTAATATAATAAAAAAGAACCCACGATGATGCTCTCCTAGATAATGCATCATGCTACTATCAACCATCGATCGCTGAGATGCAATGGAGTACTTTAAGTACCCCACTAATGCTTGGAAATGCCACCATTAGAGAAAGAATAAATAAAGAGAACAAGTCACTGCTTGATATATAATATTAATACTAACGTGGGTTATATTATTCAAACCCCATACTAATATAGATTTGCCGCAATTCTAGTCGATGATGAAGACATGATACAAAGAAGAATCATTGTACGTGCATTCTGTGTAAAACCAGGATCTTTAAAAGAGATATAAGGAATTAAGTGAATAAACAGACCACTACTTTCACAAAACCTCTTTTTGATAATTTTTTTTTGTAATCACAACTGTATCATTAACCCAAAATCAATCCCTTGTAGGGTTTTTTGTATCTCTACGTTAATGTTGTTTTTGTTGTCATATTGATAGTATATTTTTTACTAAAATAAGATAATGGTGATTCCCAAGGTCCAGGACAATATATGGAACTTCGCATATGAAATCATAAAGTACTATCCCTCCTCATCAGCCCGACACTCCAGAATGCTAAAACGTATAATAAGTTATTATAACGAAAACACTAAGGACACGGAGAACTAATAGCTTATGGACTTTAAATCGGATTATTATATTCGTTTTAATTATGTATGCGTGTTATCTGTCTTTTGTTCATTAACTTGCTATAATATTACGTTTTGTTCGTTTATTGTGATTTTATGTTTTGTTTGGTTTTAGTATTGCTTTTTATACTTCCTAAGTAATTTGATGTTTTTAAGGTCTTAAAGAGGAAAATAATTTTAAACTACAATGTTTATTTATGTTTGTTTCAACACTGCACAATTTTCCTTTTTTAATTTTATTAATATATATATGTGTATATTGTGTACGTCGTATATATTAAATAATGAAATAAAGACCTTGCTGAAGAGGGAAAAAAATGGTGTACTTAAGCACATTTTTTATTGCAGGAAATAATCATTAAAGATATGGCATAGAGACAATTATATTTTGGTACACGTCAGAAATGGTTCCACTTGAAGGGACCCAAAAGATACATGTTGCATTATTATGAATCATAATAATGATTATTATTTACTATACTTTATTATTTACTCTTTACTATCATAATATGGTAGTAAAGAGTAAACAATGGAGAAGGATCACTTTTCGTTATAGGCCTTGATTCGTGATTCAGGGGGTTGTCTGGATGCTTCATCCATTCCTTTCTCAGCATTTGCTTCAACTGAGAGAGACGGAGGTTCGAGAACTCGGATTTCAGCTGAGGGAGTCTCTCCTTTTCGAATTCCTCGTATGCGGCCTTCATTCGCTTCTCGGGATGCTTATCCGCTGACTCCTTGAGGCTGGAAACGAAAAACATAAAGGATTAAGTGTGTGCTAAGAACATCAAGAATCACGTTATAATGGGACTAAAATAAAATATATGTATAACCAGCCTAAGCGCTGGTGGCATAGATGGTTATTCTCTCAGTTCATTATTATTTTCAAAATAGCTTAAATCGCTTAGTAAAAGTTATAATAAATTAACATTATTATTATTATGAAGCTGCGATTTGCCTTACTTCATTAATTTTCATAATGGTGGCACTTCCCGCCATTTTTTAATATATACTCACACTCTGATTGGTTAATATCACTATGACGTATAAGTAACAATTATAAATCAACATTTATTCACTGAAAATATTTATGGGCTTTGGGTCAAATGATTTTTTCTAAAGTACTAGCTTTTTTCTTTCATCGTTCCCTTTTTTTTGCAAGTAGCGGTAAGTGATTATTTCAGTGTCTCGTTTATCTTGTCCTATTGGTTAAGAAAATGTTCAAATTACTGGTTGCAGCATGAAACCACAGAGATATAAAGAGCTTATTCCCTTCAATAGCAGAGAAACATCCTCGTTCAGCTGTCGCATGTGCCCAATATAAACCAAGTAATTTGATCTACGTCATCGTAAGTTGATCATAGAGATGGAAAGATTTGTTGATATTGGGCAATATGATGTATTTCTCTAAAGAATCCACGAAGCTCTCTGTTCTTTATATATCTCTATGTATGAAACAAATCTACAGTCGTCCCTCGCAAAGTCGCGACGGCCCGGATCCACTACACGAACACCGCGATATATATGAGGGTCGCGATGTTGATATATATTGAAATTTAGAGAGATTTGACATGAAACCGTGACCGTGAAAAAATGGGGGCCAAGAATTCGTCGCGTAGTAAAAGAACTGCGAGATGTCGAGGGGCAAAGTAGCGAGAGCCGACTGTAATTGATTGATTTCAGCTCGATGTATTTACAAGATAGTATCATTTCTTGTCATTATTATCATTATAGTACAACCATCATTGATATGTTTGTCTTCAATATCCTTCAAGGGTAGTACATATCAATTCATTTTTTCATAAGTCAATAACTATTTGTTTCTAGGTCTGTGTTAAAGTGATTCAATGATTAGAACAAGAATTATCACCCCAATATGCAATATTTATTATTTTGTACGTAGGTTTTTTTTCTACGTTAACTATATAGAAATATCAGCGACAATATCGACTTATTCTATTTGATTACGTATGTTTATAAATTATAGAATACATTATAGATATTTTTTTAAATCTTTGCTTAGAACGAAAAATAAATGATGTCATTTCATCAATACAAACCATATCGTTATCATTGTTTCTGTAAGAATTCGTGAAATTAATACATTTTTGTGCCTAATTATATTTACTATTGTATCACACTCAGCTAGGAAATGATAAGATACTTAAGGGAGCGCGATAGGCATGCGCCGATAGGCGTGTTGACTCTCAATGTTGGGGGCGTGCATAAGGCTAGGATACTCCCAAGAGGGGATGGTCATCTCATTGATAAGAGTATCCCTAGGTTCGAGTGGACTAATTTTAATGCTATATTGTTTATTTATATCCTGTCGGATGCAATTCTATGGAACCATATTAGGCAAAAAAAAATAGTTTACCAATTTAAGGTAGTTAAGTATTATTTAATGAGTCGACTAGGGCATATTCTTTCCATACTATATTCTTTCATATTATATTCAATTATATTATTCCAAAGCTTAAGCTTAGAAACATAATGAATAACAAAAATGGTTGTTCCAAGAAATATTTTTTGGCAATGAAAATAATGTGGATTTCTTGGCAATTCAGCAGTATTTTTAACTCACAAACAATATATTTATTATTTAAACTGTTTAGATATATTAGAAAAATCTTCAGGACTTGATCAAGATATGTGCAATTTGCAACATAAAAATTTAAACATAAAGATAGAAATGCCGTGTTGATATAATTGTGTTACCTCGTTCGTGTTGCATTAAAGCGGACGATTGTCTAAATGGGCTACAAATGTGTCAATATGTAATATTTTTTCAAATATTAAGTAAGGATGTATTTCTTCACTTGCTGAACAAACAGAAATTAGGACAATACAATGTATCACTGAGAAAGACTCTATTATGACAATGAAATGAGGTCATATTAACATATTTTTTTAATTATAGATAATATTTTAAACATATTTGGACCTTGATTAATTAATTTACTCATAAAAATATGCCAACATACTCTTGTATATATATATTTTATAAGTTTTAGACCAACTTTTTTTTCTGTGTATATGAAAATGATTAAATGAAAAAGGAAGAAAATATGGGACAAAAAAAAAGATATATGTTTTTTAACTAATAAAATCAACTCAGAAACGACAAACATGTAGAGGGAATTAAATTGTTGCGATTGTTTTATGATAAACTTCAAACATCTCAGTGGAACTTATTTTTAGGCCATTAAGCATAGCCAGTAAATCTTAAAAAATGTACACTTCCATTTAACAATATTATATTAAAAAAAACAATGAACATAATGTTGAAAAAAATTTATGAGTTTAATATAAAAGAACCTTGATATTTATTTCCCATAAATTGATATTCATTTGAATCAACGTTTATATCTTCTTAAATATAAGTATTTTGTATTTAGTATATATATATATATATATATATATATATATATATATATATATATATATATATATATATATATATATATATATATATATATATATACTAGTATATGTTAGAATTTTTGTGACGTCTAAAATAGTGAATCAAATTTTTAATTATTATTGATAATTTCTGTTTTATCAACAAATGAAGAATTACATCCTTAAAAGTAAATAAATAAATACCGTACCAAGAAGAGATTAATTTATTACCACTAAACTCAATATTTTATGTATAAAACGAGATCTACTCGAGTTCCTTTACCTAAAATTTTTACTTCTCTGATTGATTATATTGTTAATAACATGACGTTTTAATTTATTTTTAAGAATATTATAAGATATAATATCATGTGTATAAAGTTTTAACTCTTACTGAACTTGGACTACTTATCTCCATTAGAAGCAAACTGAAGGAGACAAGATCAATGTATGCAACAGGGAAGAACCATAGAGATATAAAGATATAGAGAGCTTATTCTCTCTAATTAGCAGAGAAAAATCGTTCAGCTGTATTCTGGACACAATGACGTATTTACCTTAAGAATCCATCCTCCAATTATATAAGATATAGAGAGCTTATTCACTCCAATTAGTAGAAAAACATCGTTCAGCTGTATTCAGGACACAATGACGTATTTCTCTTAAGAATCCATCCTCCAATTATATAAATATATAGAGAGCTTATTCCCTCCAATTAGTACAGAAACATCGTTCAGCTGTATTCTGAACACAATGACGTACTTCATTTCCTCCAATAGAAGAGAAACATCGTTCAGCTGTATTCTGGACACAATGACGTATTTCTCTGAAGAATCCAATAAGCTCTCTATATCTTTATATCTCTATGGGAAGAACAGAAATATCTATACCATGGGTTAATCACCCATGTACCGCTTAATCTTACGAGAGGCACTTTGTTGTTCTCCAAAAGAAAATGAAATAATGAAAAAAATTATACGAAAATGGGAATAAATTTTAATTAAATGTTATTCATTTGCTGCTATAGCATCTGTACCTAAAAATGTGGTCGTATTCTACACTCTAGTGATGTATGTACATTTTTATTGTATGAACAAGGCATTCCAGCAAAACATAGACTATTTAATGCAATACACAAATAATTATGTATATCCTTAAATTTGAAGATTGGAGCAAGTGTTTTCCCCTGGTAATTTAGTACTTATACTTATTCAAAAGCAAGTTTCAAAGTCGTTGCCATTGACTACCAAAATGTAACTATTATATGCAATTCACAAATAATTATTTGCTCGATAGCAGTGCGTGTTAAGGCGTGTTCAACTCTTAATGTTGGGGGTGCAGGTTCGAATCCTAAAGGGGATGGTCATTTTGGTCTACCTCATTGATAAGATCCTAGGTTCGATAGACTAATTTTAATGCTATAATGTTTATTTATATCCAGTCGGATGCGATTCTGTCGAACCATCTAGGCAAAAAAAAAATATTTGCACATTTAAACTTCAAGATTGTAGGAAAACCTTTCCCCTAATAATTTAGTACTTATTCAAAATCAAGGTCATTGATCGCGACCTAACCTTAGTCGAAAGCTTTTACGGGTTTTGCGAATGAAGTTACCCTAATCGGCTCCCCTGAGTTACTCAAGTGAGTGTGTCAAGGCGCTGACACACTCGGTTGAGACGGTAGTGCTCAGGCCCTCCTCTCTAAATAACCCTATATACCTCCAAATCGAGGAGACTGCAATTTAGAAAAGATGGAGGCATACATAAATATTGTATGATATACTGACCAGACTTGTTGATTTATCGTTCATTTGTTGTCGTTCGCGAACGATTAACGACGAACGACAAAGTTTTTGACGAACGATAAGGAATTTTCCTTATCGTTCGATCATGGGACAAGTTTCCTTTCTAAAAAAACGTCATCACTTTTTTTCAGAAATTTCTTTCTAAAAAAGTCATTTTTCAGAATTGCGAACGACAAACGAACGATGAACGACGAATGATTCAATTTAAAATTAACGATGAACGACGAACGATAACTTTTGGCGAACGACAAACGACAATTTTTCGCGCACGTCAACAAGTCTGGTATTGATCAAGATGTTACACGCAGAAAGTTGATTTTTAGGGGGAAATGGTAATATATAAAGGTGTTTTGCGTAAAACTACATTTTGTATGAACAAAATATTTTTTTTTCTGCAAGCTACGACGAAATTATACCACCAAAAAATATATAACTTTTTTCTATCTCCAAGGGGCTTCAATGAATCAAAATTATTATTGAAAATTCTACGCTTTTTATGTTACACCCTGTATATCAATTAATGCAAACGGAAGCGTAATATTTAAAAAAAGGCACTGATGGGTTAAGTTCAGGAATAAAATAATGCAGGACGCACCTAAGGGCGGAAATGGCTTCACTCATATTTCTCGCCTGAACTTCCTCTCCGATGACGACATTCACGTTTTCCTCAATGGGCTTCTCCTTCGGTAGCAGCTTCTCCCCTTGGCCGAAGCTCGAGCAATGGCATCACGCTCATCCTTCTCCTTTTGGATCTGTGCCTGCGTTATTTTGATGGCACCCTTCTTGACGCTGGCCACGGATTTCTCTTCCTCCTCCGCTAGAAGGTCTCGCTCTTTCTTCTTGGAAAGGGACTCCAGCCGCTTTTTCTCGGCATCTTCCTTGCGAGCCTGAAAAGTTCATAGTAGAAAATATAATTGAAGGGAAGAATACCGATAATTCCTTAATTACGTTAAAGATGATATAACTAATATACTGTATCAGACTTGTAGACGTTCGCGAAAAATTGTCGTTCGTCGTTAATTTTAAATTAAATCGTTCGTCGTTCGTTTGGGGCAAAAAATTCCTACCGTTTTTTAGAAAGGAATTTTGTCTCCCAATTCTGAAAAAAGTGATGACGGTTATTTAGAAAGGATGTCTTTCCCTCGAAAATGAAAAATCTTTGTCTTTTTTTGTCACCCAAAACTAACGACGAACGATAATTACTCTTTAATTGAAACTATCAAAATAAGTAATTATATTAACACGTTTCATGGTTTAAAACTAGTCTGAGCCAACAATATATACAAAAAGTGCCCCCAATTACGAATCGAAATATGTTTCTTTCAGGCTCAGAGCTATAAGAGATTAATTATACATCTTAACATATTTTTTGGGCCTACGCAATTGTTGAATGCTCGGAAATTTGTCATCCAAGTTCAATTGTTATAAAAAATGGATAATGTAGTGATTTCAATATATTGTTTGTTTATTTAGTTCCATGGAATGCCATCCGTAAAGATATGAATAAACATTATAGAGTTTAAATTAGACCAAGAATTACAAAAGGATCATTTGTCAATGATGTTCATCAATTTTGACCTTCCGCATTCGGGAGGCGAATTCTCACCATCAACAGTACAAGCTAAGCTAACAAGCTCCCTTTTTTGGCGGTTAGATTCCATAGAATTGCATCCGCGTTATTATGAAAAAAATATATTAGCGTTAAAATTATGCCATTTTTTATAGAATGTAAAAAATAATAATATTTTTATGATTTAAACTTTTAAATAATTCCATCCATAAGATTCAGCCTTAACTTGTCTATGTTGAAGTAGAGATGGAGATCCAGTAGAGTCGTTAACTTTTTTTGGTAGATATCACGATCGTATCCTCTCCTAGGAATGACTACGATTGCGATTTATATCATCAGAATCATCGACTCTGCTAGAAGAGAGATGAGGAGTGTTATCTCTTATAGGAGGGATGACGACTTAAATATGGAGATGGTATAACTTTAATTATGTACGATTTTTTCTCAGATGAGTATCAAATAGTTATTGATATATAATACATAGATCAATGTTTGTAAAACATTGTATTGTAGCGCGAAGAGTCACCAATGTAGCGCGAAGGAGGAGGAGAAATGACGACTCAGTGATGAAGTGAAAGAGTGTATTTATTAAGCTCTTGCCTGGAGCTTATATAGCCGCAGACAAGTGTACTTAAGATTAAGAACCTGCTGAGGTGTGAGAAAGAGTGGTAGCTTGACCTACTGTTAGTAAGCAGGTCAATCCGCTACAGTATCGCATTTGCTTCCTCGAACACACAAATGAAATGTTTTCCACCACAATATAAAACATAAATTACAAATGAAATAAATAGTTTTTATAACATCGTAAAATATTATATCCATATTTAAGTCCTCAGTTCTTCTAGAAGAGATAAGGATCGTAATCTCTATCAGAAGAAGAGTCAACGATTCTACTGGATCTCCATCTCTGCTGCGACATCTATATAGAATACTGGAGCAAAACTTGAATCATTCAAAGATATGGAAATCGAATAAAAAGTTGTGTTTTTATAGATACACATCCATTTTTTAAGGGATTTAGTATATAGTTTTTATTTAATCCACATATTCCTTCATTATGGGTGACCATTTGAGTAAATATGGCTTTATAGGTAAAAAGCCATGGAATTTAAAGTTTAAAGCAATTCATATATTTTTTTATTTCCAAAATAATATTTTCCTCCACATATAAATAGGTTTTTTACATTCGTTAAGGAGAAAATATGTTTGTTATTAATGTTTTTAAGGCATTCTTAAGGACTAAATATACATTTCGTACAGCTATGTGTTCCGATGTAAGGTTCGGGAAATGAATAAATACATGGAACAACTCTTATCAGCGACTATTTTAGTCACTTAACAATGATTAAAGAGACTAAATATAGTTTTGACACAATTCAAAAAGATCTTTTTGTAGGTATATTTCAATACTTTTTAGGTACTACTTTCTATGTATATAAAAGTGGAAGAACTGTAATGATCAAAGGAACCAAAAAACAGAGATTTAGCTCATGTATTAAAGTCACATAATATAATCAAACATAAGTTAGTATCTTAAAACAATAGTTGATTCCTTCAAAGCAGCTAAAGAATTAAGAATCTTCAATTTTGTAAAATACTTAGAGCATTGAGGATACTAGAAACCCTGATATTAAAGAAGGGATCATTTATTTTCTAATCGTTCTTCTACCAAAAGAAAAAAAGCTTAACATTTTGGATGTTGTTCAGTCCGAGATTCAGTTGCTGTCAACTGTCCTACATGACTTGAATCTTTCAAGATTATATAAACATTGTTTTTGATATATACATTATTTGACAAATGATACAAGAACTCAATGACTCAAAACGAAATTCCTTAGAAAAACAATCCCCCCGAAAAATCATGCAATAAAAAATATCTATAAAAATATATAATTTTACAAGTTTTTTATTCAAATGTTTGTCATCATCCTTCCACTTGGCATCCTCAATTTCTTTATCCTTCTGCTGTTTTCCTCTTGGGCCTTGTCATTTTTCCTTGCCCGTGCGGCAACAGCCTTGGAATTTTCATTCGGGAACTTCTTGGCATTTTTACCACACACACACACACACAAAGAAAGAAAGAATAACCTTTCAGAAAGGAATAAAAAACGCTGTTTGAAGAAATATATATGATGTTATTTGTTTTGATCAAAAAAATAAAAAAAAGACGAAGCCTCTTTGTTTATTATGACGTACCGTCATCTGTGAGGAGTCAAATTCCCAAGTAGAGGCCATTATTAATTCGGGATATATAAATAAAGATCAATGAACAAATGAATTATTAACAAAACCTTTCATATAGTGAGGGGAAATTTATCTTAGAGATCCCGAGTACCCAAACAAAACAAATATATTGATTATAGTGATATCATAGAGATAAAAAGATATAGAGAGCTAATTCCTTTCAGATGTATCTGTGTGTCCATATAAACAAAATGATTTGTACTACGTCATCGTTAGCTGAGCATAGAGATAGAATATTCTCTATGATTAGCTTACGATGACGTAGTACAAATTACTTTGTTTATACTGTAAATTGAATGGAATTTCTTCAGCATACATACCAGAAAAATAACAAGCACGTAAATTGTAGAATTCTACGCAAGAGTGCTCTGTCAACTCTCTAAAACGAGCTGAATTGCTCATGTAGTTATTTTTTTGCCTATTAAGTTCGATAGAATTGCATCCCTGTAAAATAAATAAGCATAAAGTAGCCAAAATTGACCTTCCCCTCGCGAGAGTTGAACCTGTACCCTCAATATGAGAGTTGAGCACGCCTCAACCATAGAGATATAGAGAGCTTATCCCTTCAATAGCAGAGAAACATCGTTCAGCTGTATTCTGTATGTCCAATATAAAAAGTAATTTGTACAACGTCACCGTAAGCTGATCATGGAGATAGATTATATCTCTGCTGAGCTTACGATGACGTAGTATAAATTACTTTGTTTATATTGGACACAAAAATATAGCTGAAGGGAACAAGCTCTCTATATATTTTTATCTCTATGGCCTCAACACACTGAGCTATCGTGTTCCCTAGTTATATTACAATTTCTTAAAGAGTATCAAAGAACGTATTGTAGCGCTGAAATTCGAGGTATTTTATAGCTTTCCATTGTTGGAGAAAGACAGCACCAGAAAGAAACTAAAGAGAAAGTGAAACATTATATTTTAATCATGAAATGGAGAGTGAAGTGCCGTCATCCTATTCCTTATTTTATGGAAAAACTTTTTGGCTTCCCGATCAAGGACGAGGCTATAAAGAAGAGGAAAAAGCAATTAGTTCATCTTTGAGCAATTGCAAGGCGTACATAGCTAAGCAGCTTACAGAAGGAAAACTGATCGAGGACAAGAACTAAGAAGAAGAATAATATCCGCCGCCGCTCGATACGCGGCTTTTTCTCTGAGAATCTCAAAACTGCAAAGTGTGCTCTGGAACCACGCCGCCGAAGTCGTGAAGTATTTCCCATCCTTGTCACCACAATATGCGAAATCGCTCAAATATAATTAAACAGTATAAAAAGTTCAAAATGACATGAATGATTGTTGATTATGTTTTTATTGTTTCATCATTTAAACTTTATGGAGTTTTATTTTTAATCATTATATTTTAATATGTATGCCTATTTACTTGTTATAAGAATTTGTGGTCTTTAAAAGGAAATAATTTTAAACTAGAATGTTTATTTATATTTTTTATAAAACACGATTTCCTTTTTATTATCTTTAAATATATATATTATGCGTGTATATATTTTAAATAGAATAAAGACCTTGCTGAAGATATAAAAAACATATTAAATCGATGAAGTCTGACTCTTTATTTAATTTTTTCTGTCGCTTTATGTCTCATTTCAATCGAAAACTAAGAAATACCCCAAATTTCAGCGCATCTGTACATCACAAGTTATGATACAAATTTTTTTGGGGGGCTCATTAAGATGTTAATTGTGCCAATCTAATTTAATTTGTCATACTATTTCCATTTGGGCTGTGGATGATTTAATACCGACTTGACATAGAAAGAGAAAAAAACTGAAAACTTAGAGACATATCTCTGGCCTCTCTTTTATTATAGTATTAAACCTCACAAACCTCTCCCTTTTTTCATACAAAGCTCTTATTATTTTATTGCGTTACATTAAACAGCTTGAGTTATTTAACTCTAGAGGAGGAACCTTGATACGGAGTTCCCCCCCTGTGTCCGGAGTCACTTATTCGACAGGATCCTGGCGAGAGGAACTCCATCGTCTCTTGTCGGGACTGACTTGTTCTTATGGTAAGTAGTTCAATGCCTCCCTCGTCACGGAAGGCTCTCTAGGCTTCCTTTCAAAGCTTATTAATTCTCTTAGCATTTTTCTGGCCGATTTGTCGACGAAAGTGAAGGAGGAAGACAGTAAGACCGCCCCTCATAATTCATCTAGAAGATAAAAGAAACAACACGGAGAGGTTTGTGATTAATTTAATACTAAAATAAAAGAGAGCCAGAGAGATGTCTCTATGTTTTCAGTTTTTTTCTCTTTCTATGTCAAGTCGTATTAAAATCATCCACAGCTCCATTTGATATGCATGTTGAAATTAGAAGGTTAATTACGGTGAGCAGTAGAAATGGACAAGGAAAAACCAGGAGAATATAGATTATTATTATTCTCCTAGGAAAAAACTGACCTCGGAAGAAATAGCCCTATAAAAAATGAATCAGGAAGATATGACCCCAGATAGAAAAATAATGCAATGACTCATGGAAAAAATGGCCCAAATACCTGGCGATGTTTTTAAGTGGAATACAACTAATTATTTTAGGAAATATTATTTCTTATATTAATTGAGTAAATAATTGAAATAAAAGACTAATAACTTCCCTTTTATTGCCGTTATAAGACTGGGCAAATATTTAATTGAGTCACTTTTTTCGTGCATTCTCATTTGATAAACTATTTTGTACTTAAAATACCCCACAATCAATGAAAGGTTGTGTTGATGATTCGTTTTATCATTTGTCCCATTTTATTTACTCCAGATGTATTGTATAATGTATAACTCCGGACAACACCGCATAAAACTGTTTATATGGGGAAATAATTGAAGATGAATATGAAACATGCAGTTTAATTATGAATTATAATTTTTATATGTTTAGTGCATCAAAATATTTCCCAAATAGTAAATATATATCCTTACTGTCCGAAATTACACTTTATCTTTCATATTACAAATTAGGGATGTGCGATATTTACGAGTCCATTACATAGAACCATAGAGATATAAAGAGATATAGAGCTGATTCCCTGCAATAGCAGAGAAACAACGTTCAGCTGTATTCTGTGTGTTCAAAATAAATAAAGTAATTTGTACCACGTCATCGTAAGCTGATCACAGAGATAGATCTATCTCTATGATCAGCTTACGATGACGTAACACATATTACTTTGTTTATATTGGACAAGAAAATACAGATGAAGGGAATAAGCTCTCTATATCTTTTTATCTCTATGAGAGATATAAAGAGATATATTTTTATCTCTATGCATAGAACCAAACATTGGTAGACATCTTATACAGGGTTTAGCGATAAATCCGGAATTGGAAAAAGTGGAACATTTTTATAATATTTTATTTCCATGCCTGTTTTGTGGGAAAACAGAGAGGCACTTTAAGGCATCTTGTCTACTCTAATGGCCTCCATCAGCCTCAAGGACAGCCTCCAGACGACCTCTGAAGATCTTCACAGACCTGTTGACTCACTCCTTGACCAACTTGGCCATGGTGGTGGTGATGGCTGACCTCAGGAGTCCAGGTTCCTGTGGCTGGTCTTGCAGGCCTCCTCCTCTGTCCTCCCCCAAAGGTAGTAGTCACAGAGGTTCAGGTCAGGGCTGTTGAGGGGCTACTCCTGGCTCTTCATGCTTGAACCCTCTTGTCCTTGTAACCTGGAGCTGAATCCTGTTGGAAGGTGTATCTCTTGCCCTTGGCCACCTTGTTCATCCAGGGCACCTCAGCACCACCAAGTAGACTTCTTGGTTGGTCCTGAGGCCCACGGAGAAGAAATGGGAGGCCATCACGTCACCGTCGGAGGAAACCACGCTCAGGACCATGACTGAGCCGGTTCTTGGACTTGAAGACCATGGGCACGTCCTCAGGGTCCTGGCAGATCCACCTGGTGTTCTGCCTGTGTGACTGCGGTCCAGGTTGAACAGCTTCTCATCTGAGAAGAATCTCAGGGAAGGGCTGGAAGAAGACTTGATGAAGTTGAGCATGTCCTTGCCCCTGGTGTCCTTCTGCTTCTCAGTGAGGAGATGTCTCACCCTGAGGTGAAGCTCTTGTAGCCCAGGTCCTCCATGACGGCCTTGGAGATGGTGTAGATGTTCACGTCCCTGGGGGCGGCCAACTTTGTCATGGGGGTGCCTGGGTTGTCCTAGACGGACCTATTTAACCCAGCCAGGAACCTGGGAGACCTGATCCTGTCATTCCTGGGGTTGTGGACCTTCCTGTTTGTACTCCCCGGTGGCCTTGAACCTCTTTCATATCATAGACGCTAGACTTGGGGTAGAGGAGGAGCTTGATGATGTCCTGGGCACCATGGCCCGCTTGGAAGAGCTCGAGGACGGCATCACGTCTCCTCTGTTCCATGATGAGGGATTGTTTTTTATAATTATTATTTTTTAATTAGGAACATAAGAGTCTGGCCTCCCTTAACCTAGTTCAAATTTATTAAATTAGGCACTGGAACAGGTGAAAAAAGGCCCTTTAAAGTGATTCTCGATTTATCGCTAAGCCCCTGTATAATGCTTATATGTCAACTTTTACTTTTATTTGCAATACAACTATTACTTTTCCTCTGGCAACATATTAAAGGCGTGTTAAATATCTTATTACATAATGAAGAATGCTTGATCTTGTCCAAACAAATAAATCGTCTTTTATCAAAATACGAAGGCAAGCGGACGGCCTAATTGAAATAACGAACAACATAACAAACAAGGCATGCTGAAAAAAGTATCCAATAAAAAACAAGGAGTCATTCATTTTGGACTGTTTATTATTGATTGACAGGATGAGCTGCTGGTGCGTCGTGTTATTATTATTACGTAAACACATATCTTAGATTTAAAAAGGAGTATGAAAACGACCCCCCCCCTCTTCACCCTCTTTCAGCACTCTCCTTTTTTCCTTGCCCTTTACAGCCTGCCGGATTCTATATTTATATATTTGTACAGTAGCAGCCCTTTTAAAAATGTTGATTTGACAAAGCCTAGGGAATAGAGAAATAAACGGAACACTTTATAAAAAGTCAATGACGTCATTGACTTTTAAGTTTTTGACTTAGAAGTAAATGGAAATGATATGACGTGACGTCACATCATTTCCATTTACTTCTAAAATATGCTTTCATTGTTGAATATACTACGTCACTGGTCTACATATGGCTCTCCTTTTACTCCGTCAGACGTGATGAACGCGTAGTGGTAAGGTGCGCTCCCTTTCTTTAGCCTTGAGAGTCTTCTGTTCTATGTAGTAGGAAGGTAGAAATAAAAGAGATCCTCTCTCTCTCTTTCTATCTCTTTCTTTCCCGAAAAAATAATTGTATAAATCGTACATTTAACTCATCAGTCTACCATACTTTAGATAGACTCTATCTGTTTCACTCCTCATCCAGCGTTTTCGTCTCCTTCCCTCGTTGAGCGTGGATCGTCCTTCGTACAAGTCAGGGAGTTAGTCAAAGCAAGGAGTGGACGTGTGATGATGAGCGGCGTTGTTGACGCGCCTGGGACGCGATGAAAGTTGGTAGGAAGTGGACGGACGACTCACTTCAGTTGCCTACTTTGTCTTTCTTTCTTTTTCTTCCTTCCCCTCATTTCTTCCTTCCTCCCTGTTATCTGCTATAAAAGGGTAGTCCAGTCGTAAAGTGATCAGCAGCGAAGAGTCAGTCCTTATGGTCAAGGCGGATCATTAATTACCTCTATTGAACTTGGAGTCCTACTTCTTCTAAGCAAGAAGTCACTCTCTTTTCACTTTTGAACAGGAGTTCTCAAGGAACAACTTGAAATAAAGAGAGAGAGCCGAGCCACACCACGGATCTCCTGGACTTCCTCCTCCATCAAGTGAGTAGAAAACTCTTTGAGACCCACTTCAGGACTCACCGCGCAACCCATGAAACAAGAGAGAATGATTCCAAGGGAATCTATCTCTCATTGGTTCCAAGTGAGGGAGTCGAGGGAGTCCGAGGGACGAGAGAAGAAGAGCGACTCATTGCTTACTCTGAGAAGCAAGGAGTTCCTAAGAGGATAGAAGGACAGGGGAAGAACTTGACACTTGACGGCTCTCATAAAAATATATATCAGAGCTGCGACTACCGAATGTAAATCGGTAGTCGATACTACCGACGGTAGATTTCAAATATAGAACCGATTATACGATATTCGGTAGAAACTACCGAATATCGTACCGATTTTCAATCGGTACGGTATATTTGCAAGTATGACTTTTGTGACATACACATAGAGACACAAAGATATAGAGAGCTTATTCCCTTCAATAACAGAGAAACAGCGTTGAACTGTCGCTTTGCCCAAGCGCTCCCTTGTGTGAAGAGCTTGAACTTCGAAAATAAATAAACAACTATAACTTATAGTATTATAGAGCAGATACATTGACATTCAATATAAGCTTATGCTATGCATTGAATACGAGAGTACCTGAAAGTGCATTTAGTATCGGACAATAAGAGACAGTAAATGAAAAAAATGTATAGCCTTCCATTTCCTAAAAAAAAATCCAAGTACATATATAATTTATATAAGATTAGTAGTATTGAATTCTCTAATAATCTCTAATAAATTATAACAAATGAATTATTTAATTATCCTTTGTTATAAACTGTCCGATATGAAATGCCTATGAAGAAGTAAAAGCAGATACATAAATAAATTTATCTCTGTTTCTAATCTACCGTACCGATATCGATCGGTATATACCGAATATCGAACCGGTGGTAGATTTTTCTACAAATCCCAGCTCTGATATATATATATATAAGCCACAGTCTTAGAGCCAAAATTAAATGCGATACCAATTGAAGAGATAAAAGCCTTTCTTTGCGCTAGTTTTCATCAAAACATATCTTATATAATCCAATGGTCAGCCCTTAATGTCATATATAAGAGATTATTACTTCAACCTCAATCTGACACTGTCTTCATGACTCAAAATGAATTGTAGGGAAGAAACTCCCTACAGCTTGTAGTGACCTTTAAACTGAAGTGGAGGGTTGTTAAGAGAAATCGAGGATAAACACGATTGAAAACGAATGAAACGTAATGCAATTTACATTTGCAAACTATAAAAAGGCACTCATTTATAGACGGTCCATAGAAATGACGGTTAAACGATGGAGTTTTGCTTTATAAAAATATAATAGTGTTGTAAGCATCACCTTTTCCATAAGAATGCCAGTGCAATGGACCAAGATAGGAACATGTCTAGGCAATGCCGTAAAGACGGTCCAGAACGTAAAGTACGATATTTTGAAGCTTCTCTAGAAATAATTGTAATGATATATAGATTAAATTATTAAATATATGTTCTATATATTCATTCTTCGCAAATCGAGTAGGTTTAATTGAATTATTGTGAGCTGTCATTCATTTTCTTATGACTTAGCACCTTGGAATCAAAACCAGAAACCTTTGACATTTATTAAGATAGCGTCTCTTAACCTTTATATCAAATAATTGTGTAACTCTATACATCAGACAATTTACCACTAAGGGATTTAAACATTTAACTAATGCGTTTTATGATATATACTTCGACTATACAAATCAGGAACATACATTATATTTATTTTAATTACTATAAACATCTGTCAATATGCAGGATGTTCTGAAAAATTATAATTTGAAACTATAAATCAACCAAGACTACATCTTACTTTTAATTAAAAATGGCTCATTTCTAACTTCTGTAATATTAAATATATATATTTAAAGCTCTCTGTCGTTGAAAAACACCTATCTTTTATAATTATTTATATTGATAAGAAAAAGTTATTAATTACATTTTATATTCAAACAATTACAAAACTTAATATAATTGTTTGTTTTTTATTTCACGTCAATCACAATAAGATATGCGTGGCCAAGGTGTAATATAAATTGAAACACACAATATCATTTATATACATAATAAATGTCCAAATTAATAGACTCTGCATGGCTAATTCTATGTATATATATATATATATATCATTACCTTACCCCTCGGTAAAAATATTGTCCTTGACGATCCTATCACATTACTTAAATCCTATTAGTGCAAATGTTTTTTAGTACTTCAATGAAATCAATGATGTATCACGGCGTGTGTGATCAATTAGATATGGGAGATATGCTATTAACTAAGGAAGGAAGCAATCATTGTTTTAAAAGTGGCCCTCTAATAGCTCATTTCCACGCATCAGACACAAAAGAATATGTTTTCTTTCTAATCGGTCACTGTTTATACTTTGGAAGCTTTGTTTGCGCTTTTAGGAATATGAATTCAGGGCAAAGCATTTGGTGGTAATCTCTTTGAGAGTTAAACTGATAGAATGAGGGTTGCGCGGAGGGTCCTTCTCTTACGATATTTGTATTAATAACGCTGACAATGAATGAAGGCTGGACGACAAGAATAAAATACTTTTTGACGGATTTAATTATATATAATTAAAAGTCAATTGTAAGTATAGACGATAAATGCTTATAATGGATTGCTATTTTTTTAAACACAACGCTCTTACTATAAAAATACTCGAAGTATGAATTAAAACATGTCATATTAAATAACTATAATTCAAATTATTTAAAGAATAATTAAATCCTCAGGATTGATTGGTTATCGTATGATATATATTATCGGATTGATTTAATCTTATTTAAAGTGCTCAAATATGAAGCTCACACAAATATGATTAGGCAAAACAGTTTTAATTTGATTATTCCACTCAACTCTTATCATAATGACGCCATACAGACAAGCAATAAATGACATGAGACGAGTTCAGACCATAACGTATACCAGAGGCTATACGTTCATTATCAGTATTTTAAAATAAAAATTATATATGTTGATTAACGTGTAATAAATAAGTAAAGTTTAAGTTTCGAAAAATTCCAGGACAAACTAAAAAAGTGCAAATAATACAAATACAGAGGATTTTAAGCTTAAAATCTTATAATTAATCATTTAAACTTCCTTTTATCATTGTGTCAAAAAAACCCACTACCTATTTCCTTCGAAACAGCTTACAAATCAATACTTTTCCCCCGTAGTAAAGTAGTATATTATCTTTTTAATTAGATTCCTTGATGGTTATAATGTCTCTTAGTGTGTGTGTGTGTGTTATCATGATTATAAGTGCTTCAAGGAGTAATTTAATTATAAAAGCCAACTACTGAATCATTTATTTAATTAGTTTTTGGAATTAGCTTAATTTGAATGAGAAGGCGTGTGCTCAGTAAAGGAATAGACTTCAGAATTCTTCCATCAATAAATGTCTGTAAAATTATTATTGTTATAATGAATAATATTATAGCAATTAAATTTAAAGTAGAAATTGTTACGCGTATTTACCTCAAATTAATGTACATAATTAAAGTTGTATGAATGGTGTTTTTATGATCGAATGGAAGTATTTACAATTTGGCCAATATATGCGTAAACCATTTTTTATTATTGTGGAATAAAATTGTTTTTATCAGAAAATTAAAAATGAGCGTCGATATGGAGTATTGGATATGTTATTCAACGGGTCATTTGATCTTGGAGAGCGAAGGGTCTATAAGAAAAATCATTAAAGGATTAAGATAGTAGTTTTTTTGTTGTTGGATGTCTTCATGCAAATTATAGATTTTAACCCTTAGATGCATGAGTGACTGGACCCTACACTCTTCCATAAGTGGGTTGACCCATGTTAGAATCAATGTGTTTTTATGCCATTTTGGTTAAGAATAATCACTTGTATAATATTTAGTATTATATTTAGGACCACACAAGAATGATTTCATGTTTGAAATATCTTTATTTTTCACTTTTTAACATTTTTGAAAAAGAAAACTACCCAGAACAGCAATAGAAAAATGTGTCTTGTCTCATCACTGATTGCAGTTCAGACAAACTACCTGTAATACAAGAACTACAATTTCTTAAAATGTATAAAAGGTAAGTTAAAAATGTAAATGGCATTATATCAAAAACATGTTTTTTTAGGAATACCTGGAATATGAAATAATAACCATTTATCATTACGAAGATATTTCAAGAAAACAACCTCACCGGGTCATTTTTTACCCACTTATGCATCTAAGGGTTAATTAGGAATACATAAGTGAGCTTAATATGTAGGATAATTTTATGTGGAGGACAGAGTATGGATATATATTAAATAGAGGCATTAGAAGGAGTAAGAGACGTTGTTTTTTATGAAAATGAACTAGTTCAATTATCACTCTAATGTCGAATACTAAATGATTAATAAAGAAATCAATGAAGGAATGCCTTGTTGGCTTCTCCCCTTCGTCTTTCTCCTTCTCACACTCTCTGACATTAATTTTTTGCACCGTTTATAGACTACGGACGAAGACGGTATTCATCCATGAATCGGACGAAACCACGGACAAAACCACGCTCTAGAGACTTACACAATGGATTTTGACAATACGACAACCAATCCTACAAACAACAACAACCCGACAACAGTGGGCGGTGGAGGATGCTCAATGCCCGAAAACGATCATACGACAGAAGTGACGATCATTCCGACCGACGGTACTCGGGTAGCGGCGGGAACATGAATAACAGCAGTAGTAATAGCAATAGTCACACCAATAACAAGATGGAAGATCCTCCCAATTCCCGCCTTTTCATTGTCTGTGGTAAAAACATAAGTGAGGATCAGTTCCGTGAGGCTTTCCTCCCCTTTGGGCGCATCGAGGAGATATGGATGGTCCGAGACAAGCTCTCCGGGGAGCCAAAGGGAGTGACATACATCAAATTCTCCAAAACATCCGAAGCTGCTCTGGCTATGGAGGAAATGAATGGTAAAGTCATTGGCGGCTCCCCTCGACCTCTGAAGGTCCTAATTGCGCATTCCCGTGAACAAGGGTCCAAGCGGGAAATGAATGAGGAGGAACGACTCCTCCGACTATTCCTCGTTGTGCCCAAGAGCATGAGTGAGTCGGAATTAAAAGACATATTTTCCACATATGGGGACATAGATTATGCATCTCTGGTGCGTGATCGCTCCACGCGGGAGTCTAAAGGCTACGGATACGTCAAGTATCACCGAATGAGTCATGCTGCAAAGGCCTTTGAGGAGTGTGATCGCTCCTTTAAGCCTGTATTTGCAGAGCCCCGGCCACAAAAAGGCCATCTGGGATCCACCTCCTCCCCTTCTTCAAGCAGTCTGGGAGAGGAAAGTCGGAGCGCACGTGTTGGAGGAGGGGGAGGAGGTTGTGACCTCCTCAGCTATATGGACACCTCTCTCTCTAACCCAGAAAATCTCTGTCGTCTCAGCGTCATTGCCTCCCCCACCATAAATCAAGATCAACTATGGAAGCTATTTGACCTCATCCCTGGCCTGGACTACTGCGATTCTCGAAAGTCCAGACATTTCTCCGTGGTATATAATAATCCTCAGAGCGCCACATATGCAAAAGAAAAGCTGCACGGCTTTGAATATCCGCCTGGGCATCGAATGGTCGTAAAGTTTGAAGGGAAGGCGGTTTTTAACCATAATAATAATAATCATGCGTCGAATAGTTTTGGCTCTAATCGAACGCCTTCTGGAAGCAATTCCTCGCTTAATTGCGGTAATGTTGGGAACAATAATGGGACTAACAATGGTGGGAGCAATAGCGGCCCTAATATACAGAACGATTTGGCTCATTTAACGGAGACCATAGCGAATGCCACGGCACTTCTTCAGGCTGCGGGTTATTCCTCAGCCCATACGCCCTCCCCTTCTTCCTCTTCCGAGACCTACGACCCCTCATACTGCTCGGTCAAGCTTCCTCCACCTCAGCCCCTGGCCGCCATTGACTCCTACGTGGAAGAGCGGCTCTTCCTTGTCTGTTCCCCTACACCACCCCAGCTCTATGCCCTCAAGGACGTCTTTGGACGCTTTGGGAATCTTATCGACGTCTACATGCTGAGTGGGAAAACCTGTGGATACGCAAAATACGCAGCAAAGGCCTCTGCGATGGCCGCTATGGCGGCACTGCACGGTCAGGGGATTTGTGGCTCAAGGCTTAAAGTCGTACAAGCGGATCCTCAAAAGGATCTCTCTGCTTCAGAAAATAATCTTAAGAGGAAGAGGGCGAAAATCCTACCACATTCCGCTTCTCCTGAGCAAGCCTCGGGGACGGACTAAAAGAGTAAATATACCCTATTCACACGGAGATAAAAATGGCTTTGAAGATGGACAGTTTTAGAAATTTAAAGCAATCTGGGACAAATTTAAGGGTGATCTCAATGGGGAATAGAGTCGACAAATATAATATTTATTGAAAACGCGCCATTTTTTGTCCGTTTGATTGGCTGAAAATTACATAGTTGACATTGTGTTCCCAACATAAGAGCGCTATGACATTTAGTCTAACTGATTTTTATGTCATTTGATTAAATGGCCCTCTCTCTTCCCTTTGAGATATTTTGGAACGAACAAAAGTAGTAAATATTATATCTATTAACAAAGAAATTAAATATTATACTTATTATCTTTCGTCACCTTAAAGATGGAATTCTTTTCTAATAATTTTCTATAAAGTACACCATTTAAAAAACTTATTAGAGTTTGTTGCTATGCTTTAAAAGTAGCAGTTTGTATTTGTTTGATGATAAACCTTTTTTATTAATGGAAAAAGTTTTGAAAGCTAATATCTGTCCTTTTCAAGAACAAGACATTAGATTATTGCTTTCATCTTTCTTTTTTTGTCTCTCCGTATAAAATACTGTCACTTATGCAAGCAACTACTATTGCAAGGTAATTATGTATTAGAAATAATATTTACTGCTATTTATAAGCTAAAATATTCATTTTAAGACCAAAATATATAACTTACTTTTTCTGTTTGAAATGTTTTTTTGTTTTTTTTAATACTCAGTAAACTCCTTTGTCAAGTCAAATAAATTAATTGTCCCAATTGACTCCTGAGTTAAAAGAAGCAAATCAATAATAATCAAATTCTACTTACTTACACTCTGTACAACTCTAAAACTTAGCTACTTTGGCTACTAACAGTTAAACATAAAGTGCAATCTTTACTGAACTATACATGTCATAATTCATAAATACTCGTTTGTTATTCCCTGATATCATATCATGTAACCTAGAAAAATGCAATTGATCTATTCCATTCATTGAATTTATACTTAGTTGTAATTAGAAAAAATTTATATGAAAATTTTATTGTTTAAATCTAAAATCCTTAGAGGATCAACAATGGCTTTTATTTGCCTCTCAATATTAATAATTGTAGACCGAAATGCCATTGTTTTGTAGTATAATTTACGCCATTACTATATTCCTTAAAAATTGTTAATCAATGCTCGATTCGTAAAACTTTTTTATTCATTCTATAAAATATTTTTTGATTATAAATTAAGAATATTCCAAATGTACGTTTCCTTAATATATATTTTTAAATTCTCAAAGTATCAAGAACGGTCACTATGACTTATATTTTTTCAAACAATTCAAGCTTAAAAAACATTATTTCCTAATACATATATTTGTTAAGTAATATATTTTAAAATTACTCAGTAATAAGCTTTTTTTCCTTCTCAATAGTAAAGCAAGTGTTGTCGATAATGTTCAGTACAAATAACTCCTTCCCCCTGAGTTCTGTCCCATTTTACTCAGCATCTAAAGGCCCAAAGTGCATCTCTCTCTCTCTCTTGAAGGTGGTAGGTTATCTTATACAGTGTTTAAACACGGTGTCCTTTGATGGGGGATATCTCATCTTAGTCATATATAAATAGTCTATGATATCCCTCATAGAATTTAGACGTAGCTCTCATACCCTTTTTTGCCCGCCCACCCGTCTAATAATCTAGCATGTATACAAAATCTATCCTCTCCACCTTGTTTCATGACGTCAATGCAAAAAAAAAACCCTTTATTTCTATACATAGTATGATAATCGTTCTTAGTTTTTCTTTTCTTTCAAGTTTCTTGTTTGTATATATACTTATTGACAAAATATTAATATGAATTATATATATATATGTAGTCCTTTTTTCGTTTTAGAATCCTATTATCATAATTATCACTATTATTGTTATACTTTTGTTGTATTGAATTTATTTAACAATCAATAAATTCCTAGTTGTTTGATTAGCAAAAACAACTGCTCCAGAAGTCCAAGCAACCCATGATTACTCTTATTGCGTGTTTGTGCGTGTGTGTGTTCCATAATATGAAGCTAATTATAGGATCCTTTAGATTCGCATTTTTTAAAAATATACTCTGCATGCGATTCACCCTTTTGACGGGATTAACTTTTTCTAAGCTTCTCTAGTAAAGATGGAAATATAATTTGCCCATTACACAAAATGGATGAAATGGTTGTGTCTGCGCCTCGACGGATACGGAGTATGTTATATAGGATTTGCTACCAGGCTCATCGTAGCTTAACATATTCGTAAGGATTCGTATTGTATTTTGTCTCAGTGGAAAATATTCAAAAGTATGATGAACCAAAAGATGAAAAGTTTAAATTCCTGCAAAATTAGATTAATTGAGTAGATGTTTTATGATGAAAGAAAGTAAGCAATGAACAGAGACTTTTTAATAATAACTAGAGGCATATACACTCAGAGAGTGCAAACCTCCGCCGTCACGGGGTCCTAATGAGCCTTCCGAGGAGGATTTTTCACGACTGGGGCGGCGTAGAGGGACGGGGGAGGGTTCCCCTCGACGGAAATTTTGAGAGGAAGACGCTCCCGGCACCCAATTTCACAGCACAGCGACATTTATTGGCAGAGTAGGCTAACTTGAAATATTTAGAAGTATTTAGCTCATTTTTCATCTTAATCTGCACTCAGAGATGCCAAAATTTAATCACTTGTTTCTTTTGGCACTCCACAAAGTTTCATCCGAATCCGTTCCGTACTTTTTGAGTTATCCTGCTGACAAACCAACGCCAGTGAAAACAATACCTCTTTCGGCGGAGGTAACAACGTACTTTCTTATACTGCAGTAGGTCAACTATTACTTTATAGGCTTTAACAGTCTTATTTCTCTACTACTTTGATGGGCAAACATCTTATATATGCAAAAATAGATAGAATCAGGAATTGTCTTGTTTGATGAGGCCTAACAATAAAGACTTGAGGTTCAAAAATGCAAATCACATTACAATTATTACAAATTTTACTCTGAAAAGAATATATAAGACATAATTATGATTTATTGTGTTTTTTTTTTGGGGGGGGGGAGGTTAAAAAGTATTGAGCTCCCTTTAAGGTATTAGATAATAAAGTGCATTACACAATATTAATTCAGAGTATTATTTTTTGATTACATAAGTAAAATGTATTCAAGAGGTTTTATTGTGGCAATGCGTACATATTGTTGGCAACGTTTATAGGTGATTGCGCTAAATATAAGTGTAGTGCAGATTGACCAGCTAATTAACTGCAAGTCGATCTGTCATCCCACACCTCAGTTAGTGAGCAAGTGGTCCCCCCACGTACGCATGAATTATCCATAGACATATAATATATAGAGAGCTTATTCCCTCAATTAGCAAATAAACATCGTTCAGCTGTATTCTTGACACAATGACGTATTTCTCTGAAATAATCCAATAAGCTCTCTATATCTTTATGTCTCTATGGAATTATGTTAATCATAGTTAAGCAATTCCATTTCACTTTCAAGACAATATGAACCTACATCCAATGGAACTCCGGAGTTGTTTATATATTTTGTAAAGTCAAGTTTCTCACACAAGGAAGCGCTTTCAGTCAGGTTAGCAAGGCTTTGTTGAAAGAAAACAACGGGATACAAATTGAAAAGAAAACATTTTACAATTGTACAACAAAGCATTCAAGAATATATAAGTTAAGACAATCATTGTTAGATACAATATTGGCAGGCGCTCAATTAGAGGCCGGTCAATAGTGGAGAGTCGACATATTCCCCATAGTTTATTCTAGAAAAGATGCTGATAGTTGCCTCTTCAATAATTAATTTAATAAACAAATGAAGTACAGAATCTAGATAATAAAATAAATAACAATACATGTTATATAAAACTACTTAAGTCCTTTGTTGCGACAGAAAATGATTGCAGAGTTCTTCGTACCAATCGTTTATTTAAGTAACAGTGCCTTTTATTTTCTATTATTAATGGGCAATATTTTTCTTGTAAGTTTTTTGCAAAAGATATTTATATATTACGGTAACTACCGGAGCCAAAATACGGCGATATCGATAGTCTGTCAATATACGGGGAAATCCGAAATATCAGTGGACTTCTAGTTCATATTTTGATACACATATTATTAAATATGACCTTTCCTAGCCCATTGTGTCCATAAATATTTTTTTTGACCAATCTAATTCTCCTGATAGAAACACATCTTTGTGTCAAATTTCAACTCGATCCATCAAGTGGTTTGGCTATAACATACAAAATTGTCGCGTTTTTGTGTTCGTTTGTAGAGTATTATTATAATGGATTTTTAGTACACGGAGATAGAGATTCCACTTCATCACTCAAAAACCCTCAGCAAATGGAGTCTCATGACCTCATGAACCTGTTTTCTACACTGGTCATCATTACATTTAATAGTCTACCTTAATGTATGGAACTCGCTTATTATGTAATGAAGGATATACTTATTATTCTACAACTTAGCATACGGTTTCAATGCACAAGCGGATATGCATTTCCTAGAATGTATATAGGTATGAGAATATCCTGTTCTGAGCATTAGCTGAGATTAGGCATTACTCACTCCTAACATCCAATGGAAAAATTAGAACTCCCCGGAGGCAATTCGTTTTTTTAATGTATACCAAATATAGGTGATTAAGTAATGTGTCTTGCTCCTTCTTCTTTGTATATCCGTTTAGAGATGTGCACAAAGTTATAGTGTCTAGCTGTGGGTACCCCTTGAGACGGTATGCATTTATATAATAAATGGATACTCAACTCAGAAGGGTGTTTAGGACTACCACCCTAATAGCTACTAATATTTCATATCTCTTAAAGTCAACATATGAAGTTAACTATGTTTTATGACAAAATTGCATTGGTGTTTAAAATCTATGTTCCTAATATCGGTCATATGTTTATATGCCCGATATTAGGAACAGTTTTCAAACACTGACGCAAAAGAAAACATAGTTAACTTCATAAGTGGACTTAAAGGATAAGAATATTAATAACGGGGGTTAAATGGCACGGGGGGGGGGGGGGTCTGGGGGGTAGTCTGTTACTGTTATATATATATTCAGTCGTCAAAGCGACTTAAGATGGCTGCTTTGCGAGTTTTCTAATCTCTTATTTTATAAAGTCTATTGCACATTATTTGTTATTAGTAAGGTCGGGACTATGAATTTATTTAAATTGAACGTCGGAATGTGGCCAATATTACGTTACTTTTAAATAAATGTTTATTGTAACTAAACTAATAATTTGTGGAATATTCAATGAAGTGACTCTTCGTTCACTCACTAAAAGCAACGTAAAACAATAATATCCCTCACCGTTCAATGATTCGTATCACCGATGAAGTATCGTCAGTGTTCAATGCAAATTCAGAGCAATATATTTATATAATATGTAATTAAAATATATCAATTAAACTATATCTTATTATTTTCATTATAATATTCATTGATTCTTATAGGATAATAGTAGCAATTTATATAAATAAATGATTTTTTAAGTTCCTAGAGCCGCAGTTAAATTCTATTTTAGCTGTCATGAAAGGAATCCTTCTTTAAGCCCTTAAAGTAAGAGCATATTGCATTACCCTTACTTCTGATTATTTTCAAAGGCCAGGATGACAAGTTTCCTATTTTATCAGAGAAAAACATTCACATTTAAGGGAATAAATGCTATGCTCCTTCTTTTCCCCTGGAGATGATTATATCGTTGGATTCACATCTTCCATGGCACTCAATACATTTTCTTCTAACGATGCATTATGAACTCCAGCCGTATTATAACTTAATGAACAATAGACTGAATCAAAGTAGGGAAGAGACATGTTGAAATCAGCATGAACAAAGAAGAGCAGGAAGACATACTTATTATTATTTTCCCTAGAACAATTAAAGTCCAAAGTCCTTTATGCGCTATGGAGTGCATAAAGGACTTTAGACTTTTATTGTTCAAGGGATAATAATTTATTTGTTCACTATGGAGTGCATAAAGGAAAAATTGCATTGTAATAAACGTTAAAGTTTTTTCTTCTAAAGGTTCAACATAACCTTACTGGTATTTATAATAGGATGTCCTTTCTTCTATTCCCTAGTATTCTATTACTATGTAGATCATATTTCATTGTTTACCTCGCGTGGCAGCCATTTTAGCTATTATATTTTTGTCATTTTCATGTTGGATTAATATAAAGGATACTTCGTTGAATGTTTATTCTAAATTGAGCATCCCTTGATAATATAGGTTGATGGTTATGATTGTGAATGTGTGGATACCTGAGATTATAAAGGATTATGACTATTAGTAGTATCCTAGACTCGTTACCATTTAGTAGAAAGGTAGAAAGGAATAAGAGGACTCGAGAGGACCACGTGCGTACAATTTATGGGATAAATTCGTATTAGATATAGAGATAAAGATAGCTTATTGGACTCGTCAGAGAAATACGTCATTGTGTCAAGAATATAGCTGAACGATGTTTCTCTGCTATTGGAGGGAAGAGAAATACGTCATTGTGTTATGTTTATATCTCTATGATCAGTTACGATGACGTAGTATTAATTACTTTGTTTATAGGGACACACAGAAACAGTAGAAGCTGTTTCCAGTGGTGGGCACCGCTCACTTTTTTGCTGTTCCGCTCACCGCTCATCCGCTCACGTTGGGCAACTGATCCGCTCCCGCTCATTCGCTCATTTTTGAGTACTGCTGTTCCGCTCTTCCGCTCAGGTTGGTGGAATAGGTCCGCTCACTAATTTTTAGGTCCGATCACCAATTTTTTACTATAAAGTCCGCTCCAAGCTTATAAATAGCCTAAAATAGGTGTTTCTTGTAAATAATTGTTCATAAATATTAATATTATTTAGTTATTAAAACTTATTATAACTAATTATCATATTTATAAATAATTAATTATAAGTAACACCTATTTTAGGCTATTTATCTAAGTAATATCTTCAAATAAGTAATAACTACTAAATATTAATACATGAATATAAAAGGAAATTATATATGGGACCATGAACGCAACCTCTTTGTTATGACGGGGGTACACATCTTATATATAAGAAAGGACTGATTGTCACTTATTCTCTCTCTGCGTATACACAATAACTGCACGACGTGAACTGAGGGCTACGCCTGGCAACACTGCTGCCTAGACAAGAATAAACTGACAGAATTCTGTCAGAATCCTAGACAAGAATTCTGTCTAGACAGAATAAACAATTTCTGGCGCACCTTTTTAGTCCATGCCACGTTAGCGGCATTACATTTAGAGCAAAAAGCGAGAAAAAGTAGTCTTTTTTCTATGAGTAATCCTTTTAATAACGGAAACTTTTTTTATGTGAGCGGATGAGCGGAAGTTAATTTTAGAGGGCCCGCTCACCACATTCCGCTCACTTTCACAAAGATGATCCGCTCTTTGCATTCCGCTCACCAATTGCTCCTCCACTCAGAGCGGACGAGCGGAATAATGAGCGGAAGTGCCCACCACTGAAAATAACATAGTATATAAGAAAAGGAAACATGGACATAAATAGGTGGACTCCAAAGAGCTGGAACGGAGCGGGAAGAATTTATCCACGGGACAATTATGCCCTCGCCGGCCTTATACAGGCCTCAATATGCCATTGCGAGGCTTTCAACGGCCGTTTATGTTTCTTGAGGCCAACGGCCCACCGGGAATAGTCCCGGTACTCCCGCTAGCACTCCGCCCTGCCATAGAGATATGAGATATAAAGGGTTTATGGATTCTTCAGAAGAATACGTTTTTGTGCCCAATAAAAAAAATCTTTCTATCTCTATGATCAGCTTACGATGACGAAGTATATTATTTATATTGGGAACAAGCGACAGCTGAACGACGATGTTTCTCTGCTATTGAAGGGAATAAGCTCTCTATATCTTATATCCTATGGTGGGCGCAGTAACAGTACAGCTGACCGGCCTATGACGTCAGTAAGTATTGAAGTGTTTGGTGTGACGTCATATACACACTAGTTATGATTGTTTATAAATTGTAACTTTAAAAAAAAATCCCATTCCCTATTATTTGTATCATATCTCAAACATTGTTAATCATATTATGACAAATATAAACCGTACCACTTCATCTACGATTGTTCACAATAAAAATAATGGGGATATTTTCTCAAATCACCTATCTTACAAATTTAGGTTGTTGTGATGATGTCTCACACAGGCTGCCAACTGCATTCCTGGAAGAGTATTAATATAGCCAACCTATTAAAGAAAGGAAAAGAAAGAGAGAAAGAAGAGGAAAGAGTGATTGACGTCACAAATCAACTATCGAACGTTATCCCTATTGTTGTTCATTTCTCTGCGCTCCTTCCAAAATAATGAGATAAAAAAACTCGATGGATATGTCGGGAGACAAAGATTGTCCTTGGAGGACTCGATTTCGATATATTTCAATTTCTAATCACTTTTAGTGATATTTTATATATTACAGACAAACGGCTCCTTAATGGATCATCACCGGCTGATACCGGATTAAATTTCGGTGAGATGGGTCAGAGAATTCCTTGGGTGGTCTCTATTATAATCTAAGGAATGTTTAATATAAAATTCGAAGAAAATCAAAATGACATCGAAAAGCATTATTCCTAATAGGACATTAGGAAGAAATGGCCAAGGAAAATAAGGCTAAGAAGAAATGGCCAAGATAGAATAGAAAAATGATGATTTATTAAAAAGGCCCAAATCCATATGATAGGAGCAGTCGCACGTTACTCGGCACACGGAATCAAATCCCTCAAGTGGCATCTTCCTCCTGGATTTGGGCTGACGATATCATCAAATTCATTTCATCAACTTCAGCATAATATCTAAGCCTGATCAATTGATAGAAGATATCAACGTTATATGTCAAGAACTGCGTTATTGTGATTATTTAAGCATTGAACATCTTTATGTCTCTTTATAAAATATTATTTTATTTCTAGGCAGTAATTTGGAACTATAATGTTAATTTATGTATTGTTTTTACGCAAATGCTTAGTTTATGTTTTTAGTATATTTCGTTTGTCTTATGTGTGTTTATCTATGTACACTGTTGTTGATGATGATAAATAAAAAGTCTTAACCGAAAAAAAGTCCAAATAAAAGTTAGCCTCATGTAATGCCAGCTAGGAAATTGTTTATCGTAATTCTAAAAAAAAATCATTTATTTGCCATAACTTACCTAATCATATGAGAAAAAAATTAGTACAATACTTAGTAGTATCCCACTAAAAGACATATCTACCTATTCATTGGGCTATCGTAATATGTAGGGTCATTTATTCCTGGTCTTTTATTCTAGGGCCATTTCTTCCTAGACCGTATTTTCTTGGTCCATCCTTCTCTAAATCCCTACATAGATTATTGCTACTAAATTATAAGTATGGAAAATAATTCTTGGAGCTCTTTTCTACGATTTCAATAAAACACAAGGCACACTTTGTACATTAAGGTTATTCTTAAATTATATATATATATATATATATATTATATATATATATATATATATATATATATATATATATATATATATATATATATATATATATATATATAATAGGTTGTTCTTATTTTTCAAAGTTTGAAATGTTAGCAACATTGTGGATTTTCTGTTTCTTGGTGATAAAAGAAGACGACATACAAAGTTTGAACAAAATCGGTCAACTTACGAGGTCAAAGTTTTAAAAATTTAGTAAAAATATAGTTTTCGCAAATTTCTTCAAAATGGTGGACGTTACAGACTTCAATAATGATTATTAATTTAAAGGAAATCTAATTTACTACCAGACGTATATTGATGTTTTTTAATAAAACAAAGTTTTCAGTAAAAACAAAGAAAAAAATGGAGTTTGTATTGTTAGCTTATTTCATAGCTTTTTTGTATCAATTAACTTCACTCGCCTGTAGAAGATGACTTGTTCGCTTCAGAGTAAAATAGTACTTTTAAGCTTAGTAAAACTTTAGATGATAAATCCAAAAATGACCTTGGTTGCATTCTATCAGTCAGAATTCAGTACAATCTGAGTTTACATCATATGATTCAGAGCCTGTATTGACCCATAATAAATCGATTATGAAAAAAATAAATAATAATGTGTTTCTTAGATTTGCGTCAAGGTATCCTCTCAAAATTTTACTTTGTCTCTGACGCATTTATAATCCATTATATGCGTCATTTTGTACGCGAAATAGGCTTTTTAATGTACATATAACTCTCTACTTATTAAATTGACATGATTTAGTATACCAAAATATTTAAGCTGGTTAACCAAGCTTTCATTTAATATGTTCGGTGCTCTAAAAATCGCTATATTTTAAGAGATATAAGCAAATACATTTTTGCACGTACTCTCCCCAAAAAATTGATCTTCTGATATAAGAATATACAATTACCATTTGGTAACTGCTGTTAGTGTTACCTGGATAGAAAGAGAAGGGAGAGAGTATTTTGCCTCACTTCTCTCCCTTCTTTTTTATTTGATCTTTTAATGACATGTCTTTAAGGTATTTTACATAGCATCCTAAGCATAATTGTACTATTTATACATATTTTCGATGATATTTTATTGTAATAATTTGAACGTGAGAGAATAAAACGTATGTTTTATTAGTTTAAAAAATAGGAGTTTTGGTATGAAATAGTTAAAAAAAACAATCTCGTAAATATTAATTATAAAAACCGGTTAAGTAAATAACGTAACGTAAAAACCAGGTCAAAATACATGATGTATTGGAGTGGAATACTTTTTAAGTAATATCCAAGCATATTTTTCATATATGTAAATTGATCACTATAAAAAATCCCTAATTGTATCATGTCAAATCGTTTGGACAACGTTTACGTGTAACAATGGAGAGCACAGTAATGTACAGATATTCAGCACTACCAATCGATGCTTCGATATCCTATATTCTCCATGAGTGCCATGGATTCCAATGTGTTAACGACATAGAGAGCTTATTGGATTCTTCAGAAGAATACGTCATATTGCCCAATATAAACATATCTTTCTATCTCTCTGCATAGAGATAGAAAGACATAGATAGCTTATTGAATTCTTCAGAGAAATACGTCATTGTGTCCGAATACAGCTGAATGATGTTTCTCTGCTATTGAAGGGAATCAGCTCTCTATATCTTTATATCTCTATGGATTCTTCAGAGAAATACGTCATTGTGTCCAGAATAAGCTGAACGATGTTTCTCTGCTATTGAAGGGAATAAGCTCTCTATATTTTATATCTCTATGGATTCTTCAGAGAAATACGTCATTGTGTCCAGAATACAGCTGAACGATGTTTCTCTGCTATTGAAGGAATAAGCTCTCTATATCTTTATATCTCTATGTCTGTATGATCAACTAACGATGACGTAGTATAAATTACTTTGTTTATATGGGCACAGGGCAACAGCTGAACGACAATGTTTCTCTGCTATTGAAGGGAATAGGCTCTCTATATCTTTATATCTCTATGGTTAATGAGGATCATGCAAGGTTAATGAGGATGCAGGAACTTTTATGGGTGGGAATTGCATTTATAATAATAATTATTGAGCTTCATACCTTCTTACATTCTTTTACCTGTATCCCTTTTTGACTGACCCCCCCCCCCCTTTCTTCTTTCCTCCTCAGAAGAAAACCTGTGATCATGTCTTGTGGAAGTAACTAAGAAACAAGGAGAATATCTCCTTGCTAAGAAACATACCATGCTGAATGTATTTAATGTAAGCTGCCGCCTAACAAAGCAAGTGGAGAAGGTAAAGTCTTTTTTATAAACCTTTAAAGTTCTCCTTCTTACTAAGCTTGTGATTTCTTGGACTCCCTCCTGAATTAGTGATATTACCCAAGATGTGAGTGCTGTTTTTTAAATATTTATCTATCAAAATATTCTTTTATCGTGGATATTATCATCTAGTCAAGATGAATTTATGCGGTTATTGAGTTTGTTTTTAGGGATGATGATTGCATAAGATTCATTGTTTCTATTTAGATATGAACTTGATGTAATAGATCAGGATCACAGATGGATAGATACATATATAAGGCGCTACATTAGGAGAAGCGGAGTAGGCAGATGCTTACCGTACTTGCAAGATTTGCTGTGACTCATTATTGATCCATATATAAGGCGCAATGGATTGTAAAGGGAATGGTCAGCTATTTAAAAAAAATAAGGGCTTTATAATGCGGAAAATACAGTAATGTTTTATATGGGAGAAAT
The DNA here is from genome assembly GCA_013387185.1 of Caligus rogercresseyi. NCBI lineage: Eukaryota > Metazoa > Arthropoda > Copepoda > Siphonostomatoida > Caligidae > Caligus > Caligus rogercresseyi. The sequence continues at coordinate 2,085,936 of CP045898.1, forward strand.
TGGGGTGGTCGCATTGGGCAAGTGACAACTATAGACAGGTTCGACTGTACTTATGTATGACGTAATCAATATGAATATAATCTTGAGTGGTTCATATACTTAAGCTCATACTAGCACTGGGGCTTCATGTTTAAAAGTGAATTCAGAGTGAGACTACATAAGAAAATGAACTCAAAACATCAGATTTGATGTTCTTGGATTATATCATCTATATACACACCATAGAGATATAAAAATATAGAGAGCTGATTCCTTCAATAGCAGAGAAACATCGTTCAGCTGTATTCTGTGTGTCCAATATAAACAAAGTAATTTGTACTACGTCATCGTAAACTGATCATAGAGATAGATTCTATCTCTATGATCAGCTTACGATGATGTAGTACAAATTACTTTGTTTATATTGGACACAAAAATATAGATGAAGGGAATAAGCTCTATATCAGTAGTTCACAACTGGATTCGGCTCGTGGACCCCTAACGGTCTTTGGGCACTTTCCGTGTCCCGCCTAATTTTGTCAAAAAACGCGAATTTCAATTCAATGCGGACATCTGCGAAGTACAATTAAATTGTATTTTTGACTTATATCCAGGCTTGTGAGTGTTCAGCTTTTTTGCGTTCAGCGTAAAAAAAATAGCGTTCCGTTCAATGTTTTTGCGTTCAGCGTTACGTTAGCGTTCAGTGACGACGTTTTTTCTTAAAGAAAAGAATCTCCAGAAAAAGTGATGACGTTTTTTTTTTTAGAAAATAATTTCCAAAAAAAAGTGAGGACGTTTAAAAAAAAAGAAAGTGAGGACATTTTTTTTTAGAAAAGTGAGGACGTTTTTTTAGAAAAGAAAAAAAAGTGACGTTTTTTATAAAATAATTTCCCAAAAAAGTAAAGTGAGGACGTTTTTTTTTTTAAGTGAGAACGTTTTTTTAGAAAAGAATTTCCCAAAAAATGTGAGGACGTTTTTTTTTAAGAAAAGGAATAGAGAAAAAATGATCATTAAACGTGGACCCCCAAGGGGGTCCACTGGACCACTGTTGGGAACCACTGCTCTATATCTTTTTATCTCGATGATACACACACACATATAGAGTACTAAAGGAAGAGGGGGGAAGTTGAAGGGAATGTTTTTCATGCCGAGAGGATCAAACAAATGTATATTTTGTATCAGTTATGACTTTAAACCATGATAATAATAATATATGAGCATCTTAATAATAAAAAAATGAAAATAAGTCCGTTTCGATTTAAAAAATAAGCTCTATGAACGATTTCTATGGTTTCGATCCTCTCAATTGTGTAAATTTCAACATTTCCCTTCTAATAAGCACTTTATAAAATAATTCATTATATAATTCCTCATCATTAAAGAAATGATGCAAAACAATCGAACTATTTGCCTAAAATACTTATAGAATTGAATGTTATTGGATGCTTTTTTTTTAAAGGACATGGAAATAGGTATATCTATATTATAGCTGCAGGGGGTGAAATGGTTAAGTATCACCTGTCTCTGCATTTTTATTATCTTAATTCGTTCAGGATTTTTTTAATCCAAATTTTAGTTGTTGCAATGATCTTAAATCTTTGTTGGTGGGGCGTTCCGAACCGTTTTGACTCACTTTCACCCCCTGTTTAAATAAACATTCGTATTTTTAACTAAGGATGGCACTCTGGGACTTTTTTCTCGAACGTAATTGGCTGAAAGAGAAAGAGGGGGAATAACAAAAACAAAACAGTTGGTATCATGAAATAAGGCCTCATTAGCGGCTCTGATGTGTTGAACTTCTACTCAGATATAAGAAATATCATCTTTCCGAGCACAAAGCGTCTATTTCATGGACCTCGAAGCATGTCATTATATAATCATTTGAATGAAGTCCAGCAGCTTTTAATATTAATTATATAAAAAGAACTGATCCCCACGCTTAGGTAAATAATATTGTTAATTTCCTACTATAAAAAGTTATAGTTATGTTAAAATGTGAGAAACAATCAAATGGCGTTGTTATTCATGGCACCATGATTGGAAGCCTGTTCTTATTTGAGTACTTCCTTGTTAAAGTGTTCCACTTAAAGTCAGATCTGATTAACAACTCCTAAATAATTAAAAGGTTCTATTGAAGTAAATATATATATTAATTATAAAATACGTCTCCATTTCTCATCCTGTATCCAAATATCATAGATGGCTGGTTTTTGCATGCTCCACTGCTTTTGTTTTAATGTCATCATTTACAAGTCGATTTATACAGTGATTGCCCTATGCGCCTTTGGTCCTAAGCGTTTTCCTGTCATTGAAAAAAATATTATTAGCACCTTTTTTTAAATATCAGAAGGAATATCAAACTTATGCGGAATGAAAAGCAAAAATATATCAGATATACTCCTATCCAATCAGGGAAAAATCTCTCCTAAGATCTATTGTGGCGGTCAAAACGTATCTTGAGCCAAGATGCTTCAAAAGTTATCCGCTTTTTCTGCCAGGGAAGCACGAATTGTAAATATTGAATTTAGGATATCTCTTAGGCTTTGGGTTAAACCAATATAATTATAAAATTAATTTAATGTGACTTCAGATATGGTTTAGACTTATTTATATTTTGGTTGCCGCATAACAAAATATCATAAAAATATAGTTTGCGATAAAACAGAGTCAAATGCAAATGATTAAACACGTAGCGATACTCGATATTGATATAGAGTGTCCGTACTTCATCTAATACAATAGAGTGAATCCTTCCTACCGAGACAATTCCTCTTACTCATTGATCTAAAACTTATTCTCTACAAGTAATTGTTAAGATATAGATGTATATAAATAATTATTGATGGCCAATTATTTGTTATTTGTTAAATACTTCATAGATTTGTTAAAAAACTACTCATAATTGATTAAATTTGAAAAACGAACCAAACATTCTGTTGGTCATATCTTTAAGAAAATAATATTCAACTTTATTTGTAAAATTGCATCCAATTTATTATATTTATAACGACCTGGACTTGTTGTTTAGGACAGTGTTAAAAAAAAATAACTTCATATTTTTGTTAGTTCAAGTCATAATTAAGACATGAAAACCTGAAGCAAAATATGGACAGAAGCTAATTATTATATATATATATACTTACTTTTATCCACTATACATAATGGCTGTTAAGGAAGGGACCCAGAATACCGTAGGTGGAAGGCTTATCAAACTTAATTGTAGATGTATTTAAACGTATTTGAGCTAAGCTTGTGGGCGGTAGTCTCATTCAGCAACTAGCTTGATAGGGTTGTCTTGCTCAGGAATAGGAGGGATGAAGATCAATGGCTTAACAATTGTAAGAGTTCTACAAAAAAATCAGCATAATTTTTCCCAAAGTAGTTTTTATATGATATGTTATATGATTACATATATATTTATCTATATTATATTATCTAGCTTCTATATGTCTTTTTTTAATTAATAATAGACAAACAAAAAGTTTTATATATATGTGAGTAAAGAAAATATCGGGTTATTCTAAAAAGAAAAGAAAACAACCATCTAAACTATAGATTATATATTAATGTAAAATCCACCTATCGGTCCACCTCTAATTTGAATTATATTTGTATCAAAGGAGTGGTCATAATGAACCCTTAAAAGCTCGTAAAATATGCATGTATTAGAAGTGCAGCAAGAATAATAGGCTTGATTTTTATATCCTCAAAAGCAGCCCAATTCCTTACTCTCATTCTTAGGTCATGAATAACGTTTTCCATTTAAATTATTTTAAGAATTAGTGCCCATCATTTCACGAACTTGTAAAAGAAATTCCATCCAGAAAACGTAAGAACTTTTTACCCCTCCAGTTATTTTTACTATCTACTCACATTCTAAGATATTTTCTTCCCCTGATGAATTGCCTATAAATATGTCCAAGACATTATGACCTCTTCATCCTCCTTCTATGTTATTCCCTTTCAAAAATATACACGTATCTGGACAAACATTTATTTTGTCTGTACTTTATTTATAGCTCGAAGGAACGATCTTAATTTTTCCTTCCCTCATTATAATCTCTTCAACTATTATTTTGTCACGTCTTCATAGGCATTTCCGTAACTGCGACCCCTCCTTAAACTTACTCAAAATAAGTCGTTGTTATGAGTTATTTATACATTCAAGAGAATTTGGGTCTTGAACTTGTCAGCCATTAATCAATCTTCTGTAATTAATTAATTACACGCAAGTTGAATAATGAGTAGTTGTTTCATGGATGTTGCGTGACTAAAGTTACATTTTTGTTCCGTATGTTTAAAAAAGCTGCGCTACTATTTTGTCATTTTAGTTGGAATAATATGATATGTCGTACTAACAGTACATTTATGACAATTTTATATAAGAAGGAAAAGCTTTATTTTAATTCTTACCGTGATCTGCTTATAGCCAATGATATGCATTAATTATGTCCTTTGAGGTTTGTCTAATTTAAACCATTTATTTATTTTCTAATATATTTCCTCTTATAAAATTTGTTTATTATTACAAAATTAAGGATAATTATATAATGACAATAAAAAATGTGGTCAGACTCTTAGCATTCATGGTTATTATAAAAAAAACTAATAGTAGTGTTGTATATGGTTGTTGACTGATTTAGTTTTAGTTTATATATGATTTAGGATATCGATGTATATCTTAAATGTTGTACCTTAAAAGCTTCAACATATGAATATGATTTTGAATGTTTTTTTAACTATTTTAAATACATATTGCTGAAGGGATTTCAATGTCTGAATTTAATATTGATCTATTCAAATAATTAAATTTGTTTTTTTGTTTGTTTAGCTCCTAGATCAGCCCCACCACACCGGAACTCAATCCGGTATCAAACCGTTAATAAACTGTCTAGGAGCTAACCTTTATTGCGAAATAAAATTAACACACAAGCAAAAAGGCTCTTAGAAGATACTCCTCCATGGGCTTTTTCCTTCTTTGCCTCTCCTCGGCCAGTTCGTCCATCTCCATCCTCGTTCGGGGACACGCGCAGATTAGGTAGATAGGGGTTCATCATCTTCCTCACACAGTCGGCAAACCGAAAATTTGTTCATTGAATAGCATCTGTTTAGTATATCAGTATATTATTTTGGATTACCGACTCTCAATTTCAATGACAGTTTCGATTTTTCTAAAAGCTATTTTGTCAATCGTATAATAAAATCCCGATCAACTGAGTATTATTATTTAATAATAAAGCCTAATATTTATAATCGCCTATTAAATCAATTATGTATAAACATCTTCTATTGTAATGCGACTAAATCATTTATTTCCTATTCTTCAATATATTTGATCGTTTCTTCCTTTAAGGTTGTTGTTTATTTAAAACGGTTTAATCAAGCAAAAATAACATAGCACAAAATTATGGCCCAAATTGAATTATTAAGTTGCTATTAATCAAAATATAGTATTTTATAATTTCAAAATCCGGCATTGATTTATAAAAAATTGAAACTCTTAATGTAATTATCATTATAAAAGAATTTACCTGTTTTGCAATGTGAATAGTAAAACTGTATCAGTTATTTATCATTTTGGTTAGCTTAATATATATTATAAATCTTTCAATCTAAAGATTTGCAATTTATTGGTTATTTTACGAATGAATATGAGGACTAATTTAATATCATTCTCCGATAATTTACTCGTATTGACATGCTGACCATTAAATTTATTATAAGTTATTTTGCTACTTGTTTTTTTTCAATTATATCATAAATATTTCAACATAATGCTTTTACCATTTGTTGGACAATTAGCATTTACAAGCCCTTCAAATTTGAACTCATACAACTAAAAAAACGTGTAGTCACAGGGTAAAATTGAAGTGCAATAGCCGTGTGCCTTGTGGCGTGTTCAGTTCTCAATATTGGGGGACCAGGTTCGAATCCCGAGGGGGGATGGTCATTTTTGGTCTACCTTATCGATAAGGTTCGAGTGATTAATTTTAATGCTATAATGCTTATTTATATCCTGTCGGAAGCTGCAATTCTATCGGACCATATAGGCCAAAAAAAATAAGTTTAAAGCAATAAATTACTATATCTATATAATTTTTACCTTAATAATAAATATCAAACAAATCTGTGAATAACTTTGCACATTCAAACTATTAAAATATATATTCATTCTTATATACCATTGACAATAAATACACTTGATGAAGGTTTGAAGTTACATATTTTGACTTATTGCATAAGAAGAAACATGTTTTTTTTTCATTGCTCCTTATAGTCTCATATGACGGTTTGCATAAATGTTTAATCATCTATGAATAATGACACTATTATCTTCTACTTATTGCGTAACGCCGTCAGATCCTTACCAATAGGTGAAGGGGCCTTTTAGAATGTCTAATGGAAATATTAAAAAAATAGTCATCTCACCGTGCTTCATTGAATCTTTAGTAGACTTACTCATAAAGAACCCAATTCACTCAAACTGAATTGGTGCAGTCATTTGCTAATGTTTAAACTATCGTTTTGTAGTGAATTATTATCAAGGCTTCAATTTGACTTAATAATAGCTGAGACTCTGATGGGTAATCCGCAAATCACAAAGGCTGTAAAGGAAGATCCATCTGTATAAAATGAATGTTTTCATGGTATCTAAAAAGTAGGGCTCTCATTCCGGAAGGCAAGGATTGAATACACGGATTCTCGACTATGATCATAGAAGGCTTTCTTATATGATAGTTGGGCTGTGGATGATTTTAATACCGACTTGACATAGAAAAAAAAAACTGAAAACATAGAGACATCTCTCTGGCCTCTCTTTTATATAGTATTAAATAATCACAAACCTCTCCCTTTTTCATAACAGATTTTTTACTAATTATTTTTTATAATTATTTACATTTATTACAAAAAAATTCAATATATTTTGATATTTACATATATAATGTAAATAATGTAGAATCTATCTCTATGATCAGCTTATGATGACGTGGTCAAAGCGTGTTTCTTTTATCTTCTAGATGAATTATGAGGGGCGGTCTTACTGTCTTCCTCCTCCACTTTCGTCGTCAAATCGGCCAAAAAAATGCTAAGAGAATTAATAAGCTTTGAGAGGAAGCCTAGAGAGCCTTCCGTGACGAGGGAGGCATTGAACTACTTACCATAAGGACAAGTCAGTCCCGACAAGAGACGATGGAGTTCCTCTCATCCAGGAATCCTGTCGAATAAGTGACTCCGGACACAGGGGGGAACTCCGTATCAAGGTTCCTCCTCTAGAGTTAAATAACTCAAGCTGTTAATGTAACGCAATAATAATAATAACAGTTTTGTTATGAAAAAGGGAGAGGTTTGTGATTAATTTAATACTAAAATAAAAGAGAGGCCAGAGAGATGTCTCTAAGTTTTCCGTTTTTTTCTCTTTCTATGTCAAGTTGGTATTAAAATCATCCACAGCCTGATAGTTGTTGATCGTGGCGTCACTCTTCTCTCTCTCTTTCTCTCTCTTGATGTTTATGAATGCTTATAGGTTGCGTGTGAGCTATAAGTTGTGTTTGCTAAAAGAGCTCTATAGCTGTCTATCAATGCAGATGGTAATTGCATCCAAAATAAGAATGTTATAAACAAAAATCATCACATTCCTTAGCCTACATTCAAAATGCTTAACAATTTATTTATTAAAAAAGTGCTTGGTTTTTTAAAATATGTTGTTTCAATAATATAACTTATTATATAATTTATTATACTCCGCTTTTCACTGGATATAAGTACCTAAAGCGTTAGCAAATGTGAATTTCCGCGTAGTAGCGTATAACCCTACTAAACCAAGAGTTTTATTGAATCATACTTCACTTATTTTTATAAAATAATTTTTCTTCATTCAAGAAATGTTTGGAAAAATTGAACGCTGAACGCAAAAACTCTTTTTTTTGCGTTCACGTTCAAAAAAAAGTTGCGTTCCGTTCAGCGTTCCGTTCATTGAACATGCATTCAGCTGAACTCCGTTCAATTTGCGTTCCGTTCACAAGCCTGTAAAAATACATAACCTGTGGTGGTGTAAGAGAAGAATTTGTGGCCGTAATATGGCCTATTTGATATTAAGTGGAAATACCCAACAAAGCCATAGAAAGGCTAAAAATATGTTACATTTTTCTCTAGAAGAACAAAAAATGCGGTTGGTATTATGCAAAAAACTATCCTCTGAGGTTTTGGGAAAGAACATTATCATCCTTGAAAATACTTATCGTCTCTTCACATGTGTCTTGATGCATATAATTGGAAATTCTTTGATTGAACTATTTCAATATCACCTGCTATTAATATCAGGAATTGAAAGATCTTCTTACATTCTGGAAGTTGATAATATTTACCTCGCCGAAGGAGGTATTTACCTCCGCCGAAGGAGGTATTGTTTTCACTGGCGTTTGTTTGTTTGTGGTTTGTTTGTCAGCAGGAAAACTCAAAAAGTACGGAACGGATTCGAATGAAACTTGGTGGAGTTGTTGGAAATGTCAAAAGTAACAAGTGATTAAATTTTGGCATCTCTGAGTGCAGAATTAAGATGCAAAACGAGCTAAATACTAATAAATATTTCAAGTTAGCCTACTCTGCCAATAGATGTCGCTGTGCTGTAAAATCGGGTGCCGGGAGCGTCTTACTCTCAAAATTTCCGTCGAGGGGAACCCTCCCCGTCCCTCTACGCCGCCCCAGTCGTGAAAATCCGCCTCGGAAGGTTCATAAGGACCCCGTGACGGCGGAGGTTTCACTCTCTGAGTGTATATATGCCTCTAGTTTATATTATCAATCATTGGTATATTTAGATAAATGTAGCTCTGGATCTAAATTTAAGAAGGATCCAAATAACGTAGATGATCATTGTATATTTCAAGCTTAAGGAAAAAAAGATATTCAGTGAATCACGACACACATCAGCTCTGTTTTTACGCCTTCTCCACATATTCACAGACCAATAAATAAATGGATTCATAATATACTTTTATAGGAGAGAAGAAGATCAATAACCAAATAAGCAACTGAATGGATCCTTCTCATCATTCTTTTAATCTATCTATCTATCTATCTCTATCTATCTATCTATCTATCTATCTATCTATCTATCTTATCTATCTATCTATCTATCTATCTATCTATCTATCTATCTATCTATCTATCTATCTATCTATCTATCTATCTATCTATCTATCTATCTATCTATCTATCTATCTATCTATCTATCTATCTATCTATCTATCTATCTATCTATCTATCTATCTATCTATCTATCTCTCTATCTATCTATCTATCTATCTATCTATCTATCTATCTATCTATCTATCTATCTATCTATCTATCTATCTATCTATCTATCTATCTATCTATCTATCTATCTATCTATCTATCTATCTATCTATCTATCTATCTATCTATCTATCTATCTATCTATCTATCTATCTATCTATCTATCTATCTATCTATCTATATATATATATATAGATATTATCTACCTATCTATCTATATATATATATTATATATATAGTATATCGACTTGTTGACGTTCGCAAAAAATGTTTAAATCGTTCGTTCGTCGTTCAAATTTTAAATTGAATCGTTCGTCGTTCATCTTTCTTAATTGAATTGACGACGTTTTTTTTTAGAATTAAATTTTGAACAAAAGTGATGACGTTTTTTTAGAAAATAAATTTGTCCCATGAAAATTAAAATCTTTATCCTTTTTTGGCGCCAAAAACGAACGACGAACGATAAAGAATGTTCCTTATCGTTCGTCAAAAACTTTGCCGTTCGTCGTTCATCGTTCGCGAACGACAACAAATGAACGATAAATCAACAAGTCTGATATACATATATAAAGTAAAAAGTCCATGACACAAAGAAGTGATTGAAGAAGTCATTATTATCCCTTCAAAGTTTGGAAGAAGGAAGAAACGTCAAAACATATACCCAGTGACGTCATTATAAGGGACTACTTTTAAAAATATAGGATATTGTGACACCACTGGACATTTAATACAGGATTTTCTTTTTTCTATTCCAAGAGTACTATATTATCTCAACAAGTCAGGCTTTAGTAATTCAAGAGCTCTTTAAAGGGACTTATTTTTCTTCGCTGTAAAGTGTTTAGTTATAGATCTGTAACAATTGAGGAGGTGTTCCAGCAGGTTATAACTAAAAAGTCTACTTGCTTACATTCAAAAAGGGGAAAAATCGATTTTCCTATCGAATTACGGCTCATTTAACGCCAAGGAAATGCTAAAAAAGACTCTATTGTTTGCCTTTTTCATCGATATATATACAAGCGTGTTGTATACTTAATTATTTTCGTATTGTTTTCATTTTCCTTTCTTCCTGTTTTTCTTCCAAGAGTCCTTGAAGAAAATGGAATAGAAGTATGTATATGTATAATATGGCTGAAAGTGTTTGACCTTGGTTGGAATAAGACTCATAGTCGTCGAGATAGATTGTTTCATTAAAATTTAGCTCATGTGGTTATCGTTTGGAACGGTAACGATATATATGGTTAATATCCTTTATATGGTATTTCGTGTACAGGTTGGAAAAAAGGTCAAATAGTGACTTTGTTATTGAAATGATTTCTATTTAACTTGAGCGTCTCGGCCTGGTGTCCCGGTTTTTAAGACACCGGGCCGGGACTGAAATATTTTCTTTCGTTTGTCATTCATAAAGTGACAACGTTTTTTTAAGAAGGAATTCTCTTAATATTCTTTTCTAAGAAAACGTCATCACTTTTTCAGATAATTTTTTAGACATTCTTTAAAAAAATAATCCTCACTTTTTTTGGAAATTCTTTTCTAAAAAAACGTCCTCACTTTTTGTTGCAAATTCTTTTCTAAAAAACGTCCTCACTTTTGTTGCAAATTCTTTTCTAAAAAACGTCGTCACTTTTTTTTGGGAAAGTCTTTTCTAAAAAACGTCGTCACTTTTTTTGGAAATTAATATCTAAAAAAACGTCGTCACTTCAGAATGTCGAATGAACAAAATATATATTATTTCCCGGCTTGAAAATTTAAGTCCCGGCATGGTCTGGGTCCTGGCGAAAAAGGTATCACGGTCATTTCTTGATTCATATATAGACATATATACAGGGTGCACGCGCAAATCATGCACAAATGACCGAAGGTTCAATATTTACAAATGTAGCCTAAACAAATAGAAACACAGTAATGGTAATCAATTGTGTATTAGGAAATTGGCTTTTAAATGTATAAGAGTCATTTTTTAATCAGCCATTTAAATCAACTATTGGTCGACCTCTAATAGAAGCGAATATATATATATATAATAAATCTTTTATAAAATTAATAAGTACAATAGATGTAAGAAAAAATATTTCTTTTAATCACCCAAATTGATAAGCAATTATTTTTTTAAATATTAATATTAGACGGGGCAATTCAAAAGACTTGTAAATGGGATGGATTGAGGACCATAAGATAATATGTGTTTTTCAGAAATACATTATCATCTATTATGGATGCTGCAAGGATTGACGTGATGTATGATTTCAGAATGCTTTTTTAAATATTAACGCTCATTTTCTTTCAACCATTCACGTCCTTAAATATGATAATGCCCCTAAATATGTTTTATTCTCTATTTAAAACTCTCATTTTTCATCAGCTCTATCTCCATTTACACATTCACATGCCAAGGACTTGCTCTATTTATTCAGCTTCTCACAAAGTATCACAGTGATAAGTAAAGCTAAAAGTTATAGCTTATATGTTGTATAGTACATTTGACAGGGAATGGGAGTTAGTTGCTAAGATTCATTCAGAGTCCTTTAACCATATGTGTTGCACGTCTTACATTTCAAACTTCAATAAGGTATGACTATTCTTAACTAATTGTAAATAATCGTTTACAAAGTTTTCTTTATTTTTAAATATTGGTCATTTTATTAATCTCTTGCTATAAAAAACATTTTGTCATCTATATTATTAAACAACAAAAATACCATCCAAAAGTAAAGCCTCAGTTCATGAGCTGTTGAGACAAAACACTTTTAAAAATTATCCTTAAAATTACAAAGTTGTACAATCTAGCTTTCCGTCAGTTTTTTTATTACTTTTCTGCATACAATCGCAGATCTTAGGTCAAGGGAGGTATTTTTCAGTAATTACGCAACTAATATTTAATGTCTGGTGTAAAAAACATGCCCCGCTTTAATATAACCTAATTAAAACATAGGTATCGGTAATCAATAAAACCTAAGGTAATGAAAAAATAGGAGAAAATATAGTTAGGGGTTTAAAAAAACGAGAGGAAAAAAACATTGAGAATACCGAAAGAGCGTTGAGATAAAGATGGTGATAGATAGAGCTAAAGAAAGCGAGAATCTTCAAATATCTAATACATTTTTTATTCCATGAAATGTGATTATGTCAAATATCTCTCCTTATTTGATAATAAAAATATAAATTCTCACTTTGTCTTTAGTTTTTTTCTATACCTGCCTTCCCCCCATGAATGGAGAGCTATCAAATACCCCATTATTCAGCGCTACCAACCGTTGCTTGACACACTTTATCTATGAGAAAATATAATTTAACTAAAGATGTTAATAAATGCAATTTTATAAGGCTTCTTTGCTTTACCACGATTCATATCAGATCTTGGATCTCATATCCCATAGTCTAGTTTCTGCGTAAGAACTATAGAGATATAAAGATATAGAGAGCTTATTTCCTTTAATATCAGAGAAACATCGTCGTTCAGCTGTATTATGTGCCCAATATAAACAAAGTCATTTGATCTACGTCATCGCAAGTTGATCATAGAGATAGAAAGATTTGTTTATATGGGCAATATGATGTATTCCTCTAAAGAGTCAATAAGTCATCTATGTATGTATATCTCTATGGTAAGAACATGTATAGTTACAAACATCAAATAACTTAGAACACATGTTGGGGGCGCAGGTTGAAATCCCGAGAGGGGATGGATTTTTGGTTCCTGATTGATAAGATCCGAAGTTCGGATAGAAAATGTTTAACGCTAATATGCTTATCTCTATCCTATCGGAAGCAATTCTACGAACATATAGGCAAAAAAAAACAAAAAAAAAAAAACTTAGCAATTAAACAAATAATATTTGTTAATTTTATCATGAAAGCACATGAAGCACAGATGACTGAGCCCTCGTTTCCTTCCCTGTTTGCCTGAATAAACAATGATCAATAATCATAATTTGTAGTTAATGAGGTCCTTGACTTTTTGTTCTTCTTCTTCTTACAGAATAACTAAATCATGGCTCCAGGCCCACAACAGGGAACAACGAAAGGAAGAATGCCTTCCTCTCAAGACCTGGAAGGACTTTCTTGAGTGGGAAGGAGCATTCAATCAAGAGGAATGGAGGAAGGGCCTCTGCCCACTTGCAGAGAGAGCGATTTTTCAACTGGATGAAAACTGTGAGAGGTTTGTTGTTTGCTTTGAAATGTTTTAATAATACTTTAAAGTTAAGAGAATTAGCTCCAGATGAAATGAAGAAATTCGTAGTATTAATTTTTTTCCCACCATTTATTATATTCAAATAACTCTAATCAAGTAATACAGCAGAAGCCAAGGATTATAGAATGCAAGGTATATTTATTTCATGTTTTCATGTATTGTGAAACGTCAGTAATCTTATGTTATTAATATTCGGACATTATCCAAAATATATTAAAATATAGTTTAGAGTAAGCGTTAAAGTAAAGTAGCGCATGCAAGGTAAAAGTAAACAAAAAAAATGGCCGAAATTTGGTTATTTTCTTTAATGTTAGATGTCACTTGTCCATGAAATTACGTCACAATCCTATTTATGACCGGTTTGATGGTTTGAAATATAATCAAATCACTACAACATTGTGCGAGATTCCATTCCTTACTTCTATATACTTCTATAATACATAATAAAGGACTTTGTTATTATTTTCAAAGAGCTCTAGCATCAAAGTGCCCCTTATGGACTAAAGAAGAACTAAAATGTTGGCCAATTCCTTTTGGGAAAAAAGGAAGAATTTATGTTATGCATGTCCTACTTTACTTTAACGCTTTAGCCCTTTAAACGCGGCTCCGTGAATTGTTATCCGATTTTCTTTAAATTTGAAATATAATCATCCTTTAACCTATTTGAATGTACCCAACGAAATTTAGCTGACTAAATTCTAAGTCATGTTTTTGGTATGTTCCACTTTTGGGAACGTTGGCGCTTCTAGTACTACAATTTTGTACATTTTAATATTGTTCTTTATTTCCTTTATATATGTATTTTTCAACATTTTTCATCGACAATGGAACTTTTAATTGTTGTAATAAATAGGACTACATACCTTGTACAATCTTTTAATACACTTTGTACATTGAATTATAGTATTTTTCTGATATAAGACACACCTTTCTTGAGTACATGATTACAAAAAAAATATTATTCTGTCAAGTCTTATGACTCTAGTGGACTTAGAAATACTTCCTCCAAGAGGCATTCGATTACTTTGACGTTGTATCAGAGTCAATATCCCTCCTAAATTGTCGATGGCTCATTTTATCGTTTTGGTTGGCCAAATAATAACATTTAAATACTCCCACAACCGACAAATTGAGTGGAAGAATAAAAAGATTCCACCACCGTTTTTGAGCATGTATAACTAGTCGCAAATATTTACCCCCATTTCAGAAATATACACTCTAATTGTCTTCCTGGTTTTGTGTTTTCTGGATTAAATATCGAAATTCTATGTATATCCATCGGAGCTACACATCATCCAAATTTTATAGCCAAATCTTACTGACTTGTTCCTGATATAATTTTTTGCACCTAGTAATCCACGATATAGGATCATGGATTATCCACGCTAAGTTTTTCGTAAAATCCACCACAATGGAAACAATTTTCTTTTACCATGTCAAGGGTAAGATTTCAAAACTTCATATTTTTCTAATTGAGAGTTGCCATATAATTGTCAATGTTCAGTTACTTCAAAAAGAATGGAGTCTTGATACTGATATTCGTCGTCATTTTCTTCGTCACTAGGTATATCCCGCTCACTATTCGTTGGAAAACCTAGAACCACAATCTCGATTTCCTTACTTTTGATGTTTTCGATCTCCTCTATAGCACAACTGAGGAAGTCATGGGGGATATTTTAATAGATTCTCTAAATCATTTGAATCATAAAATTAATCGAAATAAATTATAAATATTAATAACTTACTATTCAACTCGGTCATCCATTATAAAAATAATTATAATACACATTTGTCTTTTAGTTTTATGTACTTATATGTACTAACGTACGTAAACTAAAGGGAAACAAAGAATTATACGCAAACACGTAGAGCATGAAAATGAGTACCAATAGGCGCCAACGTTCCCCTTTTGGGAACATCATTTTAAAAGTCGATTTTAGTCTACTAAAATAATATTATTTAAAAAAATTGTTCAATGCAAATCTTTAGTATATTTGCTTATCAAAATAGTTATAAAATAGTAATACTACCAGTTTTTAACCCTATTTTTCTTATTATCAAAAGATAAGTTCAAAACTTGATAAACTCGGTTTTTTCAAAGCACTCAAACTAGTATTAAAATTAGTTTTTCGTTTATTTACAAATAAAAATTTTGTTTTCTAAGCCTTAATTTATAATATAAACTCATTCAATTTTGTTTTTATTGAATATGACGCGATGCAGAAGACTTCAAAAGTATGTTCCCAAAAGTGGAACGTTGGCGTTAAAGAAGACGTAGGGATCATGGATTATTTAATGACCTCCATCTTATAGCTGCTGGCTGGACATCCTCTCTTTCTTGGACCTTGTACTTAATAGTCCTGCAGATAGCCACTCCTGTAGATATATGCTTCCACAGTGCAAAAGAAAAATCTGACTTTGCTCGACGGATAGATAGACAGATAGTTTGTGAATTCCTGCTTCCACTTCAGTCACCTTGCCTAGGGCCAGTGAGCGCAAACATACCGTTAAAAGCTATATGTACGTTTTCCGTCGTTGGACGTTCCGTTGTCCACGTGATATTTTTCGAATGACTGAGTATCTGCACCGACGGCGAGCAAGAAATCTCTCATGAGGATGAAAGATTTCCACGTCCCCTGGAGTTCCTCCGCGTTTTTCCACAACCTCCATCTCGACACTCTCTGAGCTTTGCGATCGTGAGCGTCTTTACCATCCTCGTATGCCAATGATGTATCATATACCTGCGGATATAATAGGATTATCATCCACGCCTTGTCGTCATGCGAAGGGTGTGATATTATAAGTGGCATAAAAAGGCTTATTTATTATTAAGGGGCAGGAAATCTTTACACGGGATTCTTGAGCAGACATGCAATTCACGACAGCGTACATGACGACCCTCTTAATATACTATCACTAGAGATAGAAAGTCGAGGGATACTTTGGGCTTGTGAAAGGGAGAATGTGTGACGAGGGATGGAACTCCTTTCTCGAAGACGAAGGATATGACTCCTTTCGAGGACGAGGGATGGGACTTCTTTAACGAAGACGAGGGGCGGGAATTTGGTGCCTTTCTGGAACGGAGTCGACTGACTCTAGGGGTCCAAGGCATTGTCTGTATGTGTTGAGGTGCCTTCATTCGGCCGGATTGCAAAGATTGAATACTCGACTCGGATCATTGGAGGTTCTCTCATTTTATTATTGTTGACTCTGATGTCAACCCTCACTCTATCCTTTCAAATATTCCATTTATAACAATTGCGCCCGAAATTAGGCATATATTTCTTCTTCTTTATGTATTTACTTTTTGAGTGCTTCTAACATCGGTATGTTTGATATTTAAGACAATACGTATATTTATCATAATTCGGGGGATTTTGAACTATAATTGACACAAAGAAGAGATTATTTATCTAAAAATGCAAAAATAAAATCATTCTATGTCATTATATACTCAGTTTATATAAGAAATAGTATTTGTACAATACTTAGATATATTCCACTCAAAAACTTGCCTACCTATGTATTTGGTCCATTTCTTCCATGAGTCATAATTTCCTTTTCTACCTTGGTCCATTCCTTCCTGGTCCATTCTTTCCTGGTCCATTTCTTTTTCTAGTCCATATTTTCCTGGTCCATTTCTTCCTAATATCATTATTTATATTTGAATCTCTGTTTTTGCTTCTGTTCTGAGGAAAGAGAATAGTGATAACAAGGAGCTTGAACTCAATTGCATTCTCCCTTCACACGCCCAAAATATCCCTCGACTTTCTATCTCTAACTATCACAAGGATACTTGTTGTTATTTTTAATTGGATTCAAGATCCTGACCACCATCAATACCTCATTTACTTCTCACAAAGGCTGCCGAATTAAACAAACCCCTTTTCATTTCATCTGACTAATAATCCCTAATAATATGGCTTTGCAAACCCGTAATCCTTACAAAATACACCAATACCTACGTCGATTTGTCAATTGAATCCTTACTACAAATGACAAAAAAAAATGCAATAATTGAATGCCATTTAATGGAAATTGAATTCTTTTCAAGAGTAGTGAGTCATTTGTAAGGAAATTAACGATGGGATATTGAATACTTTGTATTTGGGGGGGGGGGGGGGGGGGGTAGTCAAAAGATGTAGTGAAGCAATAAACGCCATCATAATTGATTTTTGTTGAGAATAAGTTCGACTTAACTGGATTGTATCAATTTAATTAGATCCTCAGAGAACTCAATGTGATGGACAAACCAAGAGAATGATATAAAATACTTCAAATAAAAACAACATACAACTGATATCGGGCCATGTGACATCTCTCTATATTGAAGTTAGATGATAAGACAGTTGGAAATGGATAAAAAAATCATGGCCACCTATTCTTTCCCGCGTTTTTTTTAAATATCCAGAGGACGGATGTGCGCTCCCTTATGGCTGCCAAAGCCTTCGTGAATGAAATATAGTTAGATATAGAGGAGCTATAAAATAAGTTGGCTTTATTCTACAAAGTATCTCACGTCTGTTGAGAAGTGAACATCAATTCAGACAGAAAAAGTTCATCCTTAAAAATATTAATTGTCTTTTTTTTCATGGGATTCGATCCAAGTCATTTGCGAATCCTTTGAATGGACTTCTCTTATTCCATCTTTTAATATTAATTGAACAAAGCAAGTTTTCATTTTCAAGAGAAAAAAAAGAATGCATATTTGGATCCATCATATATGGCGATAAATGGATCATCACTCCAATTGTCGGACAAAGAAAAATAACGAAAACAGTCTTATTCAATAAAAATATTATATTTTGTTATCCCTAAATATAGCACAAGGGCCTGAAGGAGTACAAAATGCGCCTTGCCCTCTTTTCGCTCAATATTCATACCCAGAGAGGTGACACGTTGCTTATGAGAGGAACCATGGATAAGAAATAAATAATCTATTTTACAAACAATAATTACCTCCGCCGAAGGAGGTATTGTTTTCACTGGCGTTGGTTTGTTGGTTTGTTAGTTTGTTGGTTTGTTTGTCAGCAGGATAACTCAAAAAGTACGGAACGGATTCGAATGAAACTTTGTGGAGTTGTTGGAAATGCCAAAAGGAACAAGTGATTAAATTTTGGCATCTCTAAGTGCTTTTTTAATATGCAAAATGAGCAAAATACTACTACTAATAATAATGAAATGGGGTCTCTATTCAGGGAGTAGGAAAGAACAAACGCTTAAAAAAATTCATTGACGTAATATTGTTCATTTATCAGCTAAGAACTACGTCACTGGGTGCTTAACTTCTTTCTCTTCCCGTTTTCCTCTTAATATTAAATTAAATAAAATATAACGCTAATATTAAGAGCATGATAGAGAAAAGAAAGGAGTGTAAATCCAGTGACGTATTTTGAATTGACGAATAACTAGTATGACGTCAATGGATGTTTTTTAGGATGGCTCTCTCCTCACTCATTATTCACCAAACACACCTACTTATGTAGACATATATGATTGGATTATAATTCCGTTAAGTGATTCAAATGAATCACTATTCATTTGTGGGGATCGGCGGAGGTTTGCACTCTCTGAGTGTATACATGCCTCTAGTTTAATTTACAATCAAATTCATTTAAATAATGAAATATTTAATAAATAAAATGAGTTAAAAGTCCTGACGAATGATTTAGTCAAATATATAAAAGCTTCATGTTTCTACGTTTTGCCCGTGTTGTTTTGATATTATTCAATATATATTTCCTATAAGTCTTTTACATATTCAAAGCTTTGTGGATCGAGCCATCCTTGAAAAATATCATGCACGAACAACATTTATGTATATAAAATGACGCCCTTTATCTCTAGAAGTTAAATAATAAAATGATTTACAAAGAAACATTTTATCTAACCTTTCATTCTGAAGGTTAATATACAGTTACTAAAGAATTTAAAAGTACTTTATAAATGAAATACATATTTGTTAAATATTAATTAGAAATGAAGGGATACCTTTTTGATTGCAGCTACATTTTACCATGATGATTGCACATTTGTGGTCCTCTGCCAGTTCATATTTTATTATTTTAACCATCATCCCTCTATGCATTTGATGACAATGATCTTTATATTAATATCTTTGTTTAATTAGATATTGAGACCATTCATCGTTGCTTCTTTTGTATTAAGAAGAAAGGGAAGAAAATAATGTTTTAAGCTTTATATGCATTATCTATCATCCATCCATCCATCTATCTATCTATCTATCTATCTATCTATCTCTATCTATCTATCTATCTATCTATCTATCTATCTATCTATCTATCTATCTATCTATCTATCTATCTATCTATCTATCTATCTATCTATCTATCTATCTATCTATCTATCTATCTATCTATCTATCTATCTATCTATCTATCTATCTATCTATCTATCTATCTATCTATCTATCTATCTATCTATCTATCTATCTATCGATCTATCTATCTATCTATCTATCTATCTATCTCTATCTATCTATCTATCTATCTATCTATCTATCTATCTATCTATCTATCTATCTCTCTATCTATCTATCTATCCTATCTATCTATATATCTATCTATCTATCTATCTATCTATCTATCTATCTATCTATCTATCTATCTATCTATCTATCTATCTATCTATCTATCTATATCTATCTATCTATCTATCTAATCTATTCTATCTATCTATCTATTTATCTATCTATCTATCTATCTATCTATCTATCTAATCTATCTATCTATAATCTAAAATCTATCAAGGAATCTATAGTATTTCTCTAATAACTCAAAAGGAGCTGGAGCATGGCCCATTTATATATGTATAGATAAAATAAGAAAAACAGCTACTCATATTCAATAACTATTAAAGAAGTGTTGTGACTTCATCAACGCTAACGCTTTACCTTCATTACCATTGATGCATTTTTTTAAATTAACTTCCTCCACGGGCCACCACCAATTTAAGTGTTTACTTTCAAGTATATCATTTGTCAAGGAGTGGGAAAACCTCCTCTGAGTAAATGTCATTGATTAAGGCGAATAAGGAACGATAATGAGCAGGATGACATTCCTGTTTTTGAGTTTTTACTATATATATATATATATATTTATTCGTCCTCCGGTGACGTCATTGAGTAGTAACACAACTAGGATTGCATGTTTGTTTTTGTATTGCCCAGATCTTATTATACAGACCTTGGTTGACCTACTTTTGTCTTCTTCTGGGAGAAGGAGGCCTCCCATTTTGTAGTTTCAAAAATATTTTATAAATAAGACTTTTATTACAGTCGCAAAATATTTTCTCTCGCTTATGTTAAGTACACTATTGTATTTATGTATTATAGTGAGTATATATGTTCTTTATTGTTTTTAGAGAGAGAGAGAGAGAGAGAGAGAGAGAGAGAGAGGGGGGGGGGTGATATGGCTTTTTACTCTTGAGTTATGGCTCATAGTGACTGCACAAGGGGAGCTTCAATATTGCTCCAAGGATTATTAATATTATTACTTATTGTTAGATATAATGAAAAAACACAACATGTACACATTCTCACATACACATAAATACATTCCTTTAAAATGATAGGAGGATAAAAAGAGTTTGATGTTGATGTTCATAGAGTTCCCAAAATGGTTACAGGTATCACCAACTGTGATTGGTCTATTGGGAAGGAGGGAAAATTTAAAAATATATATTTTGACAATTAAAAAATATAATTAACCCGTGAGTGGTGTTTTTATTATTCTTCCAGTGTTCTTCCTGGCTCACGTGAACCATTTTTTAGGCTTTCAAAACAATTCAAAAAGTCCAAAAGAATGGCAGTTTAAGCTTATTGAGCTTAATCCATCATTAATGACTTTAGAAAGGTGTGAAAAAAGCTTTTTGAAGGACGGAGGAGGCATTCTTTTTTCTTAGACGAGAAGGCGTTCACTGTTGATCTCCTCTTTGATTGTTAAAAGGATCGGTTTGTTGTCTTGAGGGTTCACGTGCGGATGATCCAAGAAGGTTCCATACAAAATACCAGCTTCTCTCATGGGTCTTGATGTAGTTGTAATCAGGAGTGATATCTTAAAGCCTGTTTGGATCAAAAAAGGTTACTGGTAATACCTCTTCAGCAAAATGGGACGCCCAAAGTCATTCAAGGCTTCTTGAAGGAAAAAATATTTTGTTGGTCAAATTAGCCTCTCCAGAGCCCGATTTGAATCCTTTGGACTTCTCCATATAGGCGCTCGTAGCGACCTTCAAAAAACCTGCGGCTAAAATATCTCCACCCTGAAACATTCCTTTAAGAAGGCTTGTCGAGTACATCCATTATGTGTGCGCCATGTTGAGTCCCCCGACTTGAGCGAGTTGTGGTGGTCGAAAGGGGATGTTTAGTTAGAGATTATACAATAGATATACATACAAAATATATATATACAACTAAAGTCAAGTACGCAGCCAGACAACGAGACATATTTTCTAAAACAGTAATGTGAAGTTCTTTTTTCAATAATGTAAGCAAATAAATTATATAAATAATCTTGTCCATCACTTTTGTATTAATCATTTCAAATTGCTGAAGACGGAATCAACTTTTGCTGTTTTCGTGTTTTTATTATCTTTGTTAGCACTTGAACATAGCCCACAGGATTAAATAATTCTACATCTCTTCCAATGACTTTCTCTTGTTTTCATTTCTATTTGCTTATAATTAATATTGATTGGCACTTCTTTGTATTAGAGGAATCAATTGTGACTGTTTTCTTGGATTTTTTGTCTGTGGTTGGTTACACTTTCATTAATGCCACCAAAAATGCTTGTATATTTGAATATTTCTGTTTATATCCTTTTCCTTAAATTGTTATTGTTGTCGTTTCTTTGTTTTGCCTCTCGTCTTTGCTCATAGATCCATAACACAAGTAAGTAACATAATTAGTTGTTGTTTTATTTTTATCTCCTATTATAAGTCTCCGTGTCTCAGCATTCTCGTCTACATTGACCTCCGCGAAGAGGTATTATTTCACTGGTGTTGGTTGTTTGTCAGCAGAATAACTCAAAAAGTACGGAATGGATCGGATGAAACTGTGTGGAATGTGGAAATGCCAAAAGGAACAAGTGATTAAATTTGGCATCTCTGAGTGCAGAAATTAAGATGCAAAATGAGCTAAATACTAATAATATTTCAAGTTAGCCTACTCTGCAAATAGATGTCATTTGCTGTGAAATTGGGTGCCGGGAGTGTCTTCCTCTTGAAATTCCGTCGAAGGGAACCCTCCCCGTCCCTCTACGCCGCCCCAATCGTGAAAAATCCGCTCGGAAGGTCATAAGGACCCGTGACGGCGGAGGTTTGCACTCTCTGGTGTTATTTGTTTCTTACTTTTTTGTATCCCAGGGGTTCTGGAAGCACCTTTCCCTGCAATCGAAGAGTACAATCTCCAATATTGTGAGATTTGTAAATACTTGTGAGACCACAGATAGATAAAAAAGCACTTTTTCATGTTGAGGAAGCATCGGATTTTGTGGTCTTAATTTCCCCTTCATTAGAAAGCAAGGTGTGCCTTGGTGTTGAATCATTTTAGCAAGTATATAATCATCATAATATTACTAATGAATCCCATGAGCATGTTTTTTCCTCTCCAGACCCTCCTTATCCCTTCTGCTTCCACCCATGAGGTTGTGAGAAGATGTGTGATGGCTATCATTTTCCGACCATAGAAAAATCATCTTTGGCATAGATTGTATTTGTATATCGGCGCCATTCATAAACGGAGCATCGATTCTCCAATGGAGGAGACCATATATAATCTGTGTTCATAGTCTTATTCCACTCAGCTGGTCAATAGGGGTCTTCGTAACAATGATAAGTTGTTTGGTTCTTTTGCTATTTTAACATTAATAAAACTTTCATTGTTTTTTTAATAGTTGGCTCTTTTGGATGAGGATCGTTTGATTACCTTCCCGGTTTTTCTTCTTTCGGTTAAAAACATTTTATTCGGTTAACTGTGAAAATTTTATACGGTGTAAAAATAAAATACACTAAAATTATATACAGAAACAGAGTAAAACTATTCAGGGCTTTTGCGAAATAAATAAATGAACATTTAGTTCATATTACTGCCCTGAAGACTAACCTTATATAAAGGACAAATCATTTATTAGATTGGTTTAAAATGCACGATGTCTTCTTAAAATCCCTTTGATAG
Organism: Caligus rogercresseyi; assembly: GCA_013387185.1. Classification (NCBI taxonomy): domain Eukaryota; kingdom Metazoa; phylum Arthropoda; class Copepoda; order Siphonostomatoida; family Caligidae; genus Caligus; species Caligus rogercresseyi. The sequence goes on from CP045898.1 coordinate 2,109,591, forward strand.
TGTGTATGTAGAGCTTCGATCTTTCAGGCACATATTTAAATATATATCGCCAGCCCATTTCCACGTTGGCGCTCCTAAATCCAGGATTTTGATGGAGAGAGCGGCGTAGCGAGCTGAAGCACCAATCATGATGGGCCTTAGGTCCTCTTGGACTAAGTTAGCATTTGTCGTAATTTTTAGAGCTAACAAAGATTTTATATTTTGTATTGCAAATTGAATTGCTTTGTGACGAGGGGGGTATTTTCTTAAAATTATTATTTCCAAAGAGAATGTGAGCTTTTAAAATATTCGGAGATATATCGCCGTTTTGACAGACGTTTAGTTTTATAAATATTTTAATATTTGAAGAATGGGACAATCGGCAAATGCATGCAAGGTATTATTTAATAAAAATCACAGTTCATAAATGATTTTGAAATTTAATAACCATCCCTGTTTCTTTTAGATGATTTGAAGGGATAGGCAAGTTAACCTTGCCTCTCTTTTTTTAAAATGTGTAACCTTCGTTCATTTAGATCCGTGGCATTTTCGTTTTCATTAGACTCGAATTGATTCAAGCCTTTTTTTATTATTCACCACCATCTTGGAAAAGTTTCATGATAATTACTTCTTATTAAAATGTATTTAACAAAATATAAACTGAATATCCTTAATGCTTTCATTTATCTTTTTAGGGTTCCCCTCAGCCGGAGAAAGTCTCTTTTTTGCCATGACATGAAGGGTGGATACCTTGAGGATCGCTTCATTCATGAGCAAGGGGACTGGAGAAGAGGAGCCTATCACTTTGCTCATTGGTCTCTGATCGACATATTTGTCTACTTTTCGCATAGCTTCATCAGTGTTCACCCCGGGTAAGGTTTTAGTTCACTTATTTTATAAGAGTGCTCCGAAATATAGCGATGAGAAGGGAGCTCCATTATCATAGTGTGTGAAAGCGTGTTCAACTCTCAATGTTGATGGTGCAGGTTCGACTCCCCCCGAGAGGGGAAGGTTAATATTGATAAGAAAATATAAAAAGATTCGAAGAAGTCATTTAATTCAATGATGCTTAGTTTTCTCCACAGATACCATTCCATCGAATCATAAACGCACAAAATAGCAGAGGTTCTTATGTGATCAGCAGGGCTCTAGGAATCTAGTAAATCAACTTCTGGGCTAAAAGACCTTTACACAACATATATGGCCTTTATTGCATATTTTCACAAATTTTGAGGAGGTTGCAATTTCTTTTCTATGAAAAAGTCTCACTAGAACGACTTTTTATAAGCTTACAAAAAACCCTGCTGTCACTCTTATCCAGAACGACATTAACAAGCTTTATTGAAATTCTTTCTTAAATAACATCTTCTTTTTTCGCACAAAAGTCAGCTCAAGAGTCACTTTTTATGGCTTTAAAATCCGCTGTCACTTTTTATATATTTCATTGAACTTCTTTTAGAAAACATCATTATTCTTCGTAAGAATACAGATTTTTATATATTTGATTTGCATATTTATATATTTGTTTGCATATTTAAATATTTGTTTGTATATTTAAATATTTGTTTTTGTATATTTAGTCTTTTTTTGCTATTGTCACTAAAGCGTTAAAGTAAAGTAGCGATGCATAAATAAAATTCTTCCTTTTTCCCCAAAAAAATTGGACTAAATATTAGTTCTTCTTAAGTCCGTAAGGGGCGCTTTATGCTAGAGCTCTTTGAAAATAATAACAAGTCCTTTATTATTTATATTTGGAGACGTTTTTATCTTGTAGTTATTTGATATATTTCAAATCATCAAATTTAATACCTTTTAAACTGGTTTTAAATAGATTGTGACGTAATTTCATGGACACGACATCTAACGTTAAAGGAAATTACAAAATTTTGGCCAATTTTTTTTGTTTACTTTTTCTTGCATGCACTACTTTACTTTAACGCTTTAATTTTAACCACCTATTTAGTTAATTTCTTCAACATATTTATACATTAAGTTTGTACCAAACTCCTAGAACCCTGGTGATCATTTTATAGGTAAAACTTTTTTAATTTGTCGCAGCAGAAACCAATAAAAAGAATATAAGTTATTATGACAAAGGCCTATCAAATGATAATTGTGTTATAGAATAATAATTCAATGAGCCAATAATAATCTTTGTGTTCCAAGGGATTAAATCCATATCCCTGACTTGATATTCACACCTACATACAGACAATGCCATGAATTGTCATCTTGTATTATAATTTAACACATTTTAATTACTCCACCGCCTTTTCTTTCTACTAATCACGTTTTAAGAAATATCCTTATTTTTTGACGTAAACATGGACACCAGGTAATAATATTATAATATATAATGAATTTTGTCCCGCGTTTTTTGGTGTGACAAAAATGATTATTAGAAATTATCGGAACCTTCATTCAAATTCATATAATATTGTATATATACAATTGAAAACAATTCCTGAAAAACCTATGGTTGGATTATACTAATCTCCAGCACAAACCACTTGATTGCAACTAATACACATTGACAGCGTATTTTATATATGTGTAGGTGTATCTATATTAGCAACGAGTCTTGCTCATTATATTATATATCACTTCTTGTATGTACATGACGTAATTTATTCACTTTTTGTATATATTTTAGTTACAAAAAACCACACACTATTATTTACTATTGTTACATGCAAGCAATTGTGTAAAAATACATCATCATATTTGACATATGACAAAAAAGTTGTTAACATTATAGTGATTATAAAAGTGTTTATTTATATATATATATACTATATATATATATATAATATATATATATATGTATATATATATATTATATATATATATATATATATATATATATATATATGTGTGTGTGTGTCGCAGTAGAGATGGATATCCAGTACAGTCGTTGACTTTCTGGTAGAGATCCCGATCGTACCTCTCCTAGGAGTGACTATGATCCCGATTATATAAGAAGAATCAACAACTCTGCTAAAAGAGATCAAGAGTTACAGGAGGGATGACGACTTATATGGAGATGGTACAACGATGTTATTCAAACTATTTTGATCATGTCCGATTCCTTCTCAGATGAGTACCAAAGTATTATTATATAGGCAAATATAATAAATATAATGCTACTAAAACATTGCGTCGCATTTGCTTCCTCGAACACACAAATGGTATCATTTCCACCAAAATATATATAGAATCGCAAATGAAAGTAATAGTTTGTCAACATCGAAAATGATTAATCCCTATATTTAGGGTTGTCCTATCTCCTAGAAAGAGATAAGGATCGTGATCTTCCAGGTGAGTCGACGACGCTACTGGATCTTCATCTCTATCGCGTATATATATATAATATATATATATAATATATATGATATTAAATATATATGATATATATCTATATATATCTATATATATAGACCCTCATTCGGCCTCAAAACAATACTATTGGTTTACCTATATATGATACATTAACTTAAAATAATTGTTTTATTGTCTATAAGGTTCGATTGTCATTATATCCTTGAAGGAAGAATCTTCACAAAAACTAATACTTTAGCTTTCGAAATATTGTCCAAAAAATGCTCTCACTATTTGAACCTTTTCGCACTCTTTCTCCTCTTTCTTGATGGGTTAATAAGTTATAGCTATGAGTTATTGATATGCATTATTGGAGGAACCTTTGGAAGATTCACATAAATCACTTGTTTTTTAATATATATTAATAATGAGGTGAGAGGGACTTATGCTGTAAAATTAAAATCATCAGCTTTTAGGAATGGAGGAGTCACTCACTGGAGGAACATATTTCTTTATTTAATTATTTATCAATAATGATTGTTGATTAGCATTTTATTCATTTATATTTCCATGCCTGGCACCTACTGACCAATAATAACTAGATACTCGTATGAGAAGAATAAATATTTACAACCAGCTTGAAGGCATTAGTAATTAGTTAAAATGGCCGCCTTCCACAGAAATTATGGCAATCTTCAAGTATGTAGCAGAGTCCTTCTCTCTGCTCCTTTCTATATTGATTATATTTAATTAAAATTGTAAATAAGATTTATATTTGAAAAAGAGTATAAAAGGAATACCTCTAATGAAATATAGAACATTTTCGAACTAGATAACCATCATCGTCCTCTCCAGGAGTATGGAGAGGACGGGATCACGTCGGGGTCACCAATGTAACCACAGGTTAGACCTTCAATACCCTTTGGTTATCTAGTCGAAACTGTTCTATATTTTATTAGAGGATTCCTTTTATACTTCTTTTTTGAAATATAAAATCGTATTTACAAATTTTAATTAATATAATCAAATATATAAAGGAAAGGAAGAGGACTCTGCTACAAGTATACATTGAAAAAAATATATTGTACATTGTAATAGAACAATATAAACTCTACAATAAATGATACAACTAGAGTCAAAACTGAGAAGAAACATTCACGATCTTGAAGACGTCAAGATTGTAGTTAAAATGTCTGCCATGCATGTTTGGGGTATTATAGACACCTATTATTGAAATAACAAACTTTCACCCCCTGCGAAAGTTGCGTCATATGAAACTAAATAATCGTAGAAAAATGGATTTTGTTTAACCCCCCCCCCTTACCCTCCCCCAAATTGCGTTCAAAGGTTTCGTTATGAAGTATAACTTTTTTGTCATTACTTATTTGAAAATAATTACTTTAACAAAATTTAGATATATTTATACGTTGTTATTTTCTTCAAATTTTTGTCAAATAATTTAGTGCTCATAAATGAACATAAGTGCTGACGCAGGAACCACTTTTTAAATAACCGTTCTTACTGGGTTCTTTTATTGTTTTAAGAATAAATAAAAAAATAATAAAAGGGTTCTCAAGAGGAATCACAGCACAGCGACATCTATTGGCAGAGTAGGCTAACTTGAAATATTTATTAGTAGTTAGCTCGTTTGCATCTTAATTCTGCACTCAGAGATGCCAAAATTTAATCACTTGTTTTTTTTGGCATTTCCAACAACTTTACAAAGTTTCATCCGAATCCGTTCGGTACTTTTTGAGTTATCCTACTGACAAACAACAACCAACAAAACCACGCCAGTGAAAACACTACCTTCTTCGGCGGAGGTAACAAGTGTCCTATTAAAGTGATTATACCTGGATAAGACTGTCTTTTGCATACTTTCATTAAGTAACACCTTAGATAAGTAGTAAAAACTAATATGAAAAATATGATGCTCGTTGTATGGGAGATTTCTTGGCTTTCTAGAGAGGCCATTTAAGTATATTTGCTATATAGTTTTGGCCGCCATTTTCATGCCTTCTTGCCTCTCAATGTACTTTGCTCTTATCGTGATTTATTTCGTGGAACAAAGTCCACAATAGAGTAGTCAATGACTATCAACAAAGAAACATAAATTACACAAAAGTTAGATTTGCCAAGGGGCAAGAACTCTACTTCAATATTATAAATTAATAAATCTTTATTTTTTCAATGCCCATAACTAACTTTCTTCATTGTAAGTTAATATTTAATATGTACTTTTTACAATGAAGTTTATTAATATATATTTTAATACAAAAATGATGGTTTTATTAATATATGCTTTTGATTTTTTTTTCATCGACAAATACATGTCTTTCAAGTTTGATTAATTTATGATAGTATGCTTCAAATACTTGTAATCTAGATCTCACATAATCTATATTTTTATCTTGATTGAGAGTGTATTTTAAGCGAGTGAGTTTTTACTGTGACAAGAATAAGTTATGAAAAAATAAATCACAAAAGATGGTGTCCTTTGTTTAATAGACTAGTTTAATAGTGAATTAATCAGTTCAATCCACTAATCACACTGAATGCACCCTTTTGAAAGGGATAAACTCACTAACTTATATAATAACTGTATACTTCAAATGGGATAAAAATACTTGACTTGAAGATAGCTTTTGGTGACGAAAGTCTATATAGTTATGTTATTTTTGTTATAGCAAAAGAAAAAATGATAGCTTATAATAAATTGTTGCAAAAAAAACATTTTTTTCATCAATGACGACATTGTATTTGTTGTGCTTTCTCTATTACTAATACTTGTTATATACAAACTTTGACTCATAAAAGGATACCAATTATTTCGTCGGTCTATACTTGTTTTATCAAATGTACAATTTTTAACATTATCTTTTTTTATCATCATATGTCAACCTAAGACGGCTTCTATTTTTTCCTTGTTGAATATTTTCTATCCTATTGATTGATATATGGCAAGCTCAGTTATAGATGGGTTTGCAAAAAAAAACCCGCTTTTCTTAGATTGTGCTCTAGAGGTTTCTACATTCTTTGTTGGTTTAAAATTTAGTTATATCGCATTCAAGCCCCCTATGGTTGTTGAAATTATATGTTAAGCAAATTGTTGATATTGCTGCATACTTTTAAAAAAAATCTTAAGAATTATCTGGAGTTTTAATGTTTGTCATTAGTTAATAGGTTAATTAAAAAAAGATATGCTTTTTTCAACGCCATGGGTACAAAGGAAAAGGAGAAGAGAGAATAATAAAAACCCAGTTGGTATTATGGTACAAGTGCCAGCTCAATCCTGGCTATTGAGTAGTGAACATTCTTTCAGAGAGTAGAAATTCAGCTTAAAAATAAATTTTTATTTCTTCATGGACCTATATACCATGTCAAATCCTTCAGTGGACTCCCCCTATCTCATATATTATTTAAATAAAGCATCTGCTCATAAAAAAACATCTCTTTATTTTATATGATCCTACCTCTCGATAAATGGATCATTTCTCCACCTATCGGACGTATAAAGAAAACAGTTTTATGAAATGAAGAAATTATTTTATTTGTATCCATAATAGTTAGCTTATCCTGTATATTATGACCAGTGTTGTTCCCTAACGCGGGTGCGAGTAATATATATATTACTTAGTTATATTACGCGACTAACTAAAGAGAGAATAAACATATTAGATATTACTTTCAAGGAATAACTAATATGTAATATCATAGTTACATATTACTTTCGTGAAAAAAATATTGACAGGCATTTTTGATGATAATTAATGAACTGTGAATGGTTGTGACGTCACCCAGTGGACATAAAAATGTTAACTAGGTTTAGTGAGGATTTTTACAAATCCTGTTTTACAAATTGCCTTTACTTATTATTGTTCGGATGCTCAAAAA